>CM040914.1:8080664-8355664 GCA_023029165.1 Gobiocypris rarus | reverse complement strand
GATACTGAAGACTGGAGTAATGATGCTGAAAATTCACCGTTGGATCACAGAAATAAATGACATTTTAAAATACAGTGCATCCGGAAAGTATTCACATACTTTTTCCACATTTCGTTATGTTACAGCCTTATTCATTATTTTTTTCCTCAATTCTACAAACAATACCCCATAATGACAACATGAAAGAAGTTTGTTTGAAATATTTGCAAATTTATTAAAACAAAGAAAACTTAAAAAAAAATAATATGCACAAGTATTCACAGCCTTTGCTATGTCACTCAAAATTGAACTCAGGTGCATCCTGTTCCCACAGATTATCCTTGAAATGTTTCTATAACTTGATTTGAGTCCACCTGTGGTAAATTCAGTTGATTGGACATTATTTGGAAGGGCACACACCTGTCTATATAAGGTCCCACAGTTAACAGTGCATGTCAGAGCATAAACCAAGCCATGAAGTCCAAGGAATTGTCTGTAGACCTCCGAGACAGGATTGTATTGAGGCACAGAAGGGTACTGAAACATTTCTGCAGCATTGAAAGTCCCAATGAGCACAGTGGCCTCCGTCATCCATAAATGGAAGAAGTTTGGAACCACCAGGACTCTTCCTCATCCCAGCCAAACTGAGCGATTGGGGCAGAAGGGCGTTAGTCAGGGGGATGACCAAGAACCCGATGGTCACTCTGACAGAGCGCTAGCATTTCTCTGTAGAGAGAGAAAAACCTTCCAGAAAAACAACCATCAGGCCTCTATGGTAGAGTGGCCAGACGGCACATGACGCCTGAAGTTTTTCAAAAGGCACCTGAAGGACACTCAGACAATGAGAATTCTCTGGTCTGATGAAACAAAGATTGAACTCTTCATCCTCAATGGCAAGTGTCACGTCTGGAGGAAACCAGGCACCGCTCATCACTTTGCCAATACCATCCTTATACCTTTGAAGCATGGTGGTGGCAGCTTCCTGTGGTGAAGGTTTTTAGCAACAAGAACTTGGAGACTAGTCTGGATCAAGGGAAAGCAGCAATGTACAGAGACGTCCTTGATGAAAACCTGCTCCAGAGCGCTCTGGACCTCAGACTGGTGCAAAGGTTAATCTTCCAACTGGACAATGACCCTAAGCACCCAGCCAGAGCCCAGACTTAAACCCGATTGAAAATCTCTAAAGAGATCTGAAAATGGCTGTGCACTGACACTCCCCATCAAACCTGATGGAGCTTGAGAGGTCCTGCAGAGAAGAATGGGATAAACTGCCCAAAAATATGTGTGCCAAGCTTGTAGCATTATACTCAAAAAGACATGAGGCTGTAATTGGCGCCAAAGGTGCTTCAACAAAGTATTGAGCGAAGGCTGTGAATACTTAAGTACATGTAATTTTTTTCTTTTCTTTTTTTTCTTTTTTTTCTTTGTAATTAATTTGCAAAGATTTCAAACAAACTTCTTTCACGTTGTCATTATAGGGTATTGTTTGTATGATTGAGGGGGAAAAATAATTAATCCATTTTGGAATAAGGCTGTAACATAACCAAATGTGTAAAAAGTGAAGTGCTGTGAATACTTTCCGGATGCACTGTATATTCATAATTTTAAATTCATCTTTATTTTAAATTCTAATAATATTTCACAATATCACCATTTTTACTGTATTTTTAATAAATAAATGCAACCCCAAACTTTTGAATGGTAGTGTAAATATAATAAATTGCTGAAGCACATTTTATGAATAATGTTATTGAAATTTTCAACAAGTGTACAATTATGTCTAAATTAAAATGTAGCTGCACCTATAATTCCTTCGTAATTGTATGTGTGTTTGTGTTTACACAGGTTCTGCCAGACTACCTGAAGGGACTGTTGAATATCGTACCTCAGGGAAAAATCAGTGAACAGCAGTTTAACCAGTATGCCAAACTTGCTGCTCTTCAACACAGAGCCAAAGACAGTCTCTACACGCCTACTATGTATGTTTCAATTTTAGACATCATTCATTCTTTACAGTCTTTTACATATACTAACATTTTACTTAATCTTTACCCTATGAATAGTCTGGAAATCATAATTCAAATCTGATGTAAAATAATCAACATCAATATCTGCAAACAGAAATTTCAGTATCAGCTCAAACATTTCTCAAATTTTTCTAAGGGTACGTTTACACGACAATTATGTATTTAAAAACTGAATTTTTTTTACTTTTAAGTTTTTTGTGTACAGGCAACAGTGTTCTCGAATCAATCCCCATTTCACCACGAGAACAACTAAAAACACTGTATTATGCATGCCAGGCCAGTAGTTGGCGAGTCAGAATTAGAATTAGTTGACGATGTTAAAATTTGGGCTATGTTAATAATGGGCTCCGCTGGTTGTAGTAGTACTCGCATATGCCTATAGACAGAACACTCCGTTTTCACAAATTTGTGTTTTTGTACTTTACACGGAGACAATAACGATAACCTTTTCAAAAACTTGCACTTTTTTTGCACATTTTTTCAAAAGTTTGTGTTTTCAGGCCCCAAAAACGGCATTGTCATGTAAATAAATGACCAAAGCGCATAAAAAGTGTTACGATGTTGTGTAAACAGCCTCTAAGACCAAGTTATCTGAGCTATATTGCCCACATTACTTTTATATGTCAACAATTGTCTCATATGTGTCCATTTTTACACTACTGTACAAAAGTTTGGGGTTAGTAAGATTTTTTCATGTTTAAAGTTTTTTTTTACTTATCTTATGCTCACCAAGGCTACATTTTTCATTAAAAATAAAATACAATAAAAAAACAGAAATATTAATCAAATTTAAAAGAAATTTAAAATCTGAAATTCTGTTTTCAATTTGAATATATTTTAAAATGACATTTATCCCTGTGATCAAAGCTGAATTTTTCAGCATTACTCCAGTCTTCAGTGTCACATGATCCTTCAGAAATCATTCTAATATGATGATTTATTGCTCAATAAACATTTATTATTACTATTAATTTTGTGCTGCTTAGTATTTTTGTTAAAACTGATAAGTTTTTGAACAGCATTTATTTGAAATTGAAATCTTTTGTAACATTATAAATGTCTTAACTGTCTAAACTTTTGATCAGTTTTATGCATCCTTGCTGAATAAAAGTAATAATTTCTTCTTTTTCTCCCCTTCTTTTTTTACTGACCCCAAACCTTTAAGTAGTACTGCATTTCTGTATGAGTATTTGTGTCCTGCTATGAAAAGGGCACTTCCTTTTGGAATTTTTCTTGTTAAAACCACATATATTCAATTTAAGCATTATGGCTTTAAATGATGCAATGCTCTCTCTCTCTGTAGTCATGAGTTGACAGAGTACATCCCAGTTGAGATCTTTGGCAGGCAGGGGCCTCAGCAGTGGATGCAACTGGTTGCCCAACATGTACATGCCGTCCAAAGCCTGAACGCTCACCAGGCCAGATCCCAGTTCCTGGGTATTTTATTCTCATCAGACCGAACAAATAAAATTTAAAAATATTTCAATAAAAATCCAGTTTGCTAGATTGTGTTTGTGTGTGTCTTCAGGTTTGGTGTGTGCATTTCCCATGTTTGGATCGTCCTTCTTTTACATCCAAAGCAGCAGCAACAGCTCCATCTCTGCACCATCCATCCTCGCTGTCAATCAGAACGGACTGCACTTCCTGCACAAAGACACTCATGTGCGTATTACAACACACAGACAGACTGCCAAAGCTAAAGTTTTCCCATGTTAAAGTGCTTCTATTATGCTTTTTCGAATATTCCCTTTTCATGCAGTGTGTAATACTGTGAATGTAAAAGATCTGTAAAGTTTTAAAAATCAAAGTGCATGACAAATAAAGTTATTGTCTGTTAAAAGAAAAAAATGGATTCTGAACTGCCAAAATGAGTTGTCAGCAATTCTAGCCTCACTTCCGTTTACATACCTTCAATGTAACAAATTTGCGTAATGCCAGCCTATGGTCTTCATTGGCTGCTCAATCTTCTTTGACCTGTCCTCAAACACTGTAGAGAAACTGAGGGCTCTTTTTGAACTATCTGAGCACATGGTCTGAAGTGCAGGTCCGAATCCACTTTTGCTAGTTTAACAACAGGAAAAACGGTCGGCACGCCAGGCGCATGGTCCAAAAGGGTTGTCCCTAGTCTCTTAATGAGTCATAGCCGGTGTGTGTTTTGGCTGTAATGCGCAATAAACCAATCAGAGACTCATCTCCCATTCTCTTTAAAAGCCAGTTGTGCTCACGCAATGGCAGATTCACTATTCGCTATGGAATTTGTGAGAGGAAAGGCTGATAGCTTTACCAGAGAGGAATCCTTTTAATTTTTAATGTTTAAAAATGTTTGTGTGCTGCTGCGCATTACATTACTGTGTGTGTAATAAGCAGAGTGTATGCGCGTTGTGCACCCCCTATAGGTGCATATTACTAACATGCCCTTTAAATAACACACAAACTAATGCGTTTTCAGTTGCCTCAAAATAGCAACTTGCCAACAATACGCCTGAACACACTTCGTTTTCAGACCAGCATGCCCATGGGCGAACAGATGGGCATGAGTGCATTTGCTATTTAAACAACATGGCTCTGGACGTGAAAATGAAAACTGCGTTGGGCTAAAATGAGCAAAAAACACTTGCCTGCCGTCGCATTGCACCGGGTGTATGATAGGGCCCTGAATCTTCGAAACAAACCATTTTCAGACTCTTTGAGAAATTAGGTGATGCTGCAATGTATATTATGAGACAATTAAAGTGTTTTTGACCTTGGATGCATGTAAACCTATTCTAGGAGACCTCCAAAACAAATTTAGGAATCTTTAAAATAGCATAAAAGGGGCACTTTCAATTTCTTTTGGCAGGAGGTGCAGGTGAAGTTCCAGCTGAAGCTGGTTCAGTCAACTCACACACAGCGGCCCAGCGCTGGATCCAGTTACCCCTATGTAGACATCCTGATAGGAGACTTAACCAACCACAGAGTCACGCAGTTACAGCTGGAACAGGTAACACACATTCAACCCCATTAGAACTATGACTGAATGGTTTGTGACCATATATGTGATTTGTAGGGTCTGGAGCTGTGTCGGGTTATCGCCATGCACATTGAGAATATGCTCTCTGTGCGAGAGAAGAGGCTGACGCTGCCACCCAGTGAAATCACCATGCTGTAACAAAACACATTGTAATGCATTCTGTATGTGTAATTTTCTGATCTCATCATAACTAAACCAAACCTCTTAATGCAATGTTTGCACTAATCATGTGTATTTGTTCACATGTTATGTATAGAACACAAGCAATGAATGAAAAGCATTATTTTTGTACTGAATGCAATATATTTATACAGATCATTATTTGCCTTGCTGCTTTTGTGCATCCAAACATGTCATGTAAAATTGTTCCTTGATACTTTAGATGTGAAAGTAATCAAGGTATAAATGTTTTTATATTAAGCTTTTAACACATGCACATACGAGTTAGAATGAAGAGAGATTGAACTCAGGAGAACACAGCATGAATGTAATATTTTTCACTCATTATCTCACAGACTGACAATGAAATGGTAGTTTTCAAAGTAGTGCAATGATTTTTTTTCACAGACAAACTATGCATATTTAGCTATTAGTTAACATGGGACCTGTGGGTTGTTAAATTTGTATTTTTTTATAGTTTTCTAAATAAATGTATTGATTACAGCCTAAGTTTATAAATTGTACTGTAATTGTCTATAACTCATAGTATTTTGGAGACACTGGAATATGAATTTCACATTTGTGTTATCTTTATGATCTAATTAATGAATAAGATTACAATACAGCAAATTGGTAACTGCATAAGCTGCCTGTTTTAAAATAATTATTTTGTTTTCATTCTACAAAATGAGATTGCTAGGAAACCGCCTCGGATTTGAGCCGTGGAACATAATGATCTCCTGTACATTATGGGGTTTTTAACTGGCTTGCAACATTTGCACATCAATTATTTTGTTACATAACCTTTTTATGATAAAAGTTGTAGATCAAAATAAAAAAAATGCTGACATTTACCATGACTATATTTTTTTAATTAAATAATCTGGGGTAATACAAGGAATTGTGTATATATACTTATTAGTAACGCTATGCACATTATAGACTATTATTATTATTACAAGTGGGATTTGGAAATTCTAGTTTTGTTATAATAATAAAATATTTAAATGCAGTTTTCTATTTTTTGTTTGTTTGTTTTGCTGTTGATTATTTAAATAAATGTGCACACTTTGTGTTGAATATTTGTGTAACTGAATATTACAAAATAATGATAAAAATAGAATAGTGATGTTCCAGACATTTAAGAGCTCTGAAGATCTTGAGGACCCAGGGCAGGCTCAAGTCTCCCATTCCCACTCTCACCCATACTTTCCTGTCTACTCTCCTCGTTCCTATTAATTTAATTTTCATGAAAATTATATATATATATATATATATATATATATATATATATATATATATATATATATATATATATATATATATATATATATATATATATATATATATATATATATATATATATATTTCCTTCTAAAAAATTAGCATATTGTGATAAAAGTTCATTATTTTCCATAATGTAATGATAAAATTAAACTTTCATATATTTTAGATTCATTGCACACCAACTGAAATATTTCAGGTCTTTTATTGTTTTAATACTGATGATTTTGGCATACAGCTCATGAAAATCCAAAATTCCTATCTCAAAAAATTGGGTTTTCATGAGCTGTATGCCAAAATCATCAGTATTAAAACAATAAAAGACCTGAAATATTTCAGTTGGTGTGCAATGAATCTAAAATATATGAAAGTTTAATTTTATCATTACATTATGGAAAATAATGAACTTTTATCACAGTATGCTAATTTTATATATTGTGTATATATGGTTATAATAATAATAATATAATAAATATGGCAATACTTTCATTAAAAGATGCCTTATATAGCTGAAGGGGTTTGCTGACAGCTGATCGCTTCGCTCATTGGCTGTCACTGGACCAGACCCTCATGCCTACGTGCAAAGCATGACGCGCATGCGCAGCTCACCAAACAGTTTTGGTTACACGAGTTTACGGTCTCTCCACCGCTCTGTACAATCTTGCAGCTACAGAACAACTACTATCTATTGGATATTTTATAACAAGCTGATCAGCACAGCGGTTGTGGTGAGCAGAAGGCCTGCAGTTCAAACAACGCGCCGCTGTAAAGCTGTGTCCACTGGAAGCTAGTGGTGGCGCAGCTGTGCTATGTGCTAATGTTATGGGACTGAACCGCAGGAAAACGCCGCCTGCGATTGACAGCAGACTCTCTGCGTAGCGTTACACATTCCGTCGGGTTGCTCGTGGAATGGGGGAGTGGAAACTTTGGTTGGTTTAATTTGCTACAACAGGACAAGAGGCAGCAGGCGGCACCGCTACAGGCCTTCGGTCACTTCGCACACGACTTCAGTGACCGACACTAATATTAAAACATGGGGACCTGATGTAAACTCGGGATAAACGACATTTGGCCGCAACATTTCGTTCTTTGCTCTTGAAAATGGCCGGTTTTACGGATTTGCGGGAGAAGCTCAAGTCGATGACACCGCACAGGGACACCGTTTTCGAGCACAGCAACGGCGAGAAGCGCAAATACCGCGAGTCGGATGACGAGGAGAGCGAGTACGAGGAGCGGCGGGACGCGGAGGCGCGCAAAGTGAAGAGCGGCATTAAGCAAGCGAGTATTTTCACCCAGGAGGAATGCGCGCGCATCGAGGCTAAGATTGACGAGGTGGTTGCAAAGGCAGACAAGGGGCTCTACCGGGAGCACACGGTGGACCGGGCGCCCTTGCGGAACAAGTACTTCTTCGGGGAGGGCTACACGTACGGCTCGCAGCTTGAGAAGCGCGGCCCCGGGCAGGAGCGGCTGTACTCCAAAGGTGAGGTGGACGAGATCCCGGACTGGGTGCACGAGCTGGTCATCGATCGCCTCGTGTCACACGGCGTCATACCGGAGGGCTTCGTTAATAGCGCTGTGATTAATGACTACCAGCCCGGGGGCTGCATCGTGTCCCACGTGGACCCCATCCACATTTTCGAGCGACCGATCGTGTCCGTGTCTTTCTTCAGCGATAGCGCGCTCTGCTTTGGCTGCAAGTTCCAGTTCAAGCCCATCCGGGTGTCTGAGCCCGTGCTCCACTTGCCCGTGAGGCGCGGCAGTGTCACCGTCCTCAGGTCGGTACCGGAGTCTGTGTTACGATTCATGTTCAGAACATTCTGTCATCACATGTAGCTAATACCATGGTAACGTTAGCTTGATTTATACAATGGTAGTATGCTGTACATATAATGATCATATTCCTTTGCCATGGTGATTACAGTGTACTTGATACAAAATCTGCTATGTTTATATTATAGTAAAATATTAAGTTCTTGCTCACTGTCACTGATTCTCTTTAGTGACTACGCGGCCGATGACATTACGCATTGCATACGCCCACAGGACATCAAGGAGAGGAGAGCTGTCATCATTCTGAGAAAGTGAGTTCTGCTTTTGAGTCTTGAAAGATCTAGAAACATGTGTGGGGGTGTATCATTTGTCATGCGTTTTATTTTAGAACAAGGCCGGATGCCCCTCGCTTGGACTCCAATTCTCAGAGCCCACCCATCCACTCTTCTGAGAGACGGCACATACTCAAAGCCAAACGCTCACACCGCAAGGCTGACCCAGATGCTGCACACAGGTACTTGCAAAGTCTTTCATACTGCTACCTGGGAATCAGTGGCGTAACTTTGCTTTGAAAAGTGGTGGGGACACTGCACAACTCGTTTTGCTGTGTGTTTATTTAATAACAGAATTTACTTGTGGACTGAGTTCAGAGTTGGAAATGTACTTAATTTTCACTTTGATGTAGGCAACACATGCATTACATTAACAAATTATTCTATAAACATCCAATAAGCAAAACTTAATATTCACAACACATCTGACGTTATACTAATATCAATCAAAATATGCAAGAAAATATGACGAAGTTTCATTAGCTGCGTTTCCATTACATATTTGCAAAACTTATATTTATAATTTTTTAACTTATACATATAGTGATATTTTCTAAATGTCTATAAAAAACTATTACGAAATGATTGCATTTCCATTATGCGATGTTATGCGACTAAAACATTTTTTTTTATGTCATTCAAAAAATGATGCCACATAAGTTAGTAGGTTTAGGCTACGTGTATCCCAGCCACCGCCATAGCCATTATTTAATGAAAGGAGACATAGGCCTGTTATTCAAGCATTTATTAAAATGAAAAGAGGGAAATATTTGAATTTGTATGGTGGTAACTTTTCAGTTTTTTGTTTTTTTAAACCATTTCGTTATTTTGGCTTGAAATTTCGTTTGTTGAAAATATCAACTGAATTTAGAAATGCTTTTTAAATGAAAAACTTTGCGTTTAATAAACAAAATAAATTTTTGAAATGAAGACAGCGTTTGGACTGAGAGCAGCATGCAAAATAACCCGTTTCCTTAATCCACGGCTCTTGTTATTGTGAGTCTAGGCCTACACAAATAAAAGTAGACAGTTTATAGTTTTTAATTATGGATTGCTCTTATCTGTATGGAAAAAAAGGAATGGAAATGGAAAAAAATCCATCAGAACGCGTCGCACCTGCGCTTTCATCAGACATTGGGTTATATAGAAAACGTAGCCTATATTGTTTGGTAGGCTATGTTTAACTATGAGCCTATTCTATTATATTTTTTTTAGTTTCATATGTTGATTATGAAACGTGAGCACAACCTTCTACACAAACATTGGCAATAGAATCGCCATTGGCTAGTAGGCTAATTATTTGTTTTGTTTCGTGCCAGACTGATATAGGCTATAGACCTACTTTTAACAAATATAGTAGGCTATAGAAACATGGAAGTGTGACAAAGGCACAGTATGCTAAATAAATTATCTAATGTGGTTAAAGGTCATTTTCTACACAGCACAATACAACATATGTCCTTATTATGATAAAATACATGTCGTTTTATGGCGTGCGGTGTGTGGCTGGGATATAGCCTACATAAACCTAAAAACCTTCGTAGCATAATTTTTTGAATGACTTATCAAGAAAGGGAAAAAGGTTTTTAGTGGCATAACATGTTCATGGAAACGCCGTCATTTCGCTATATTTTGTTTCATCGACTATTAAGAAATATCACAAAAGTTTTGCGTAAATCTGTAATGGAAAAAAAGCTTCAGACCGGCGAAAAAAATTGTTAAATGAATGAATTCGATTATGAAGAATGACGATTTGTAGATCGTGCTTTTTCTTTTATACACACCTTCCGCAATCTATTTTTCAGTTACTTTTAAAAAGTGGTGGGGACATGTCCCACCCGTAAATTACGCCTATGCTGGGAATGCATAATTACTAAAGGTAACACTTTATTTGGTTACACTACAGTATGTGTACTTACACTGTACTTATCTAAGAAAGTTCTGGTAATTTAAGGTAACTACACTAGTTGAGGTTAGGTTTAGGGGTAGGTTCAGGGTGCCTAGTTATAACCCAGTAATTGTAATTTATATAATTAGTATAGTATGTACATTTGGAACAGGAATGTAAAAAAAAATGCTACCCTTTATTTGTCATCTTGTTATATGTACTTACTGTAGTACCAACAGTAAAGTACGCTTAGTTACATACAACTAATCCTAAGCACATGGTGATTCATATTACTCAGTACTTAAGTGTATAATTACACTGTACCAAGGAAAGCTTAAAATAAAGTGTAACCCCGCTTAAACTCATCCCACATCCCATTTTGTGCTGTATACATGATATATATTCTTCAGAAATTATAAAACCCTTGGTTCTAATATTAAAGGTGCACAAATGAAAAATACTTTATTCAATTAGTTTTACACCTAAAGAAGTAAATCTAAAAAAAAAATTGAAATTGATAAACACTAGTATGTGATTAAGACCAAAAGGTGTTTTGTTCGCTTAACCCCCCCACCCCCAAATGAGGTGGCCATCTTGAGATCACATGACCAGATATACTAATGTTTATCTTAGTAACCCCCATTATCTGCAAAGTAATTCAATCATACACTACTGTTCAATAGTTTGGGGTCAGTGAGATTTAAAGTTTTGTATTTGTTTTTCAGCAAGGATGCATTAAATTAAAAAAACTTTCTTTTCACTTTTAAAAGAACTTAATCTGTTACTTTTACTTTGTAATTAATTATATTTCAAATAAATGAGCAACAATATGTTCGACAACAATTCAGCATATTAGAATAACTTCTAAAGGATCATGTGCAGGTCTCCAGACTACTTTTCCTTTTGGTGCAACTAAATTTTATTAGAGGTCACTACTACACGTTGCCCAACTGATAAGGCCATTGGACATGAAGAATAGCAAACAAAATGAAAACACGCTCCTCAGGCCTCGCTGCGCGGTGCGGACTGTTTATAAGCTCGTACCGTTTCCAGTGCGGTGCGATTTCTGAGCAGGTTTACTCGCGGTCTGATCTCCATCACATGACAACATTACTACATAGTACTGGGAGATCCAGTGAGAAAACCAGGAGAAACATTGTGCCGTGAACAAACAAAGTTATAGAAAGCTTTTCAATCCACAAATCACCCACATTCATTTAATGTAGCAACACTAACTGTGACCATGGTATTGTGGCAGAAATAGTCAAATGTTTTTACATTATGCATTTCAGGTTTTTTTTGTGAGAGTGACATTCAAGCACTTTTCAAGGGCTCTAAGTATTATCCGGTTTAAATGTTATTTTTAATATGATGACCCAAACCATCATTTTTTCATATATCAAATGTTGTCCCCACTTGTAAAACTAATAGTTTTAAGATGTAGAAAAAGCAAACACATAGTAAATGCTTTTATTTTAAAGGGGTCATGAACTGGCCTTAATTTTTTTATACTGTTGTCTTTGGTCAACTTATGACGTTTGTGTGTTTTTTACATTCAAAAACATCAAAATGAATAAGTAATAGGCTATTTTCTGGTCTGCCCGATCGGTGGATATATGCGCGAATCGCACACACATGCACAGGCGCGCGCTCTTCAAATATCAAGTGAACAAAGCAGGTCAAGAAATAAATGTTATTTCAATATTAAAAATTAACTGGCCTGTCGACGGGCTTCCGTTTTGGTAGCCCGTCTGGAAAACACATAGCCCCAGTACGTTGGGCTTTGCGAGCCCTGGCCCATTCATATCCGAGTCTGATCTTGAATTGCAATGAAACAACAAATAAAAAATTCTCCAGCCTGTGACAGCGTGCTAAGGTATGTTCTGTTAGACACATACACATAATTAGGCCTGTCGCGATAGTCAGTAAATCAATTAATCGCACGATAAAAAAATGAGCTCGATAATTTTTCCGGCCGCGATAATTTCCAGCACCCGTTTTATATCCATTTTTGCCGAGCTAAGAAAGGTGTTTGATAACTATTATATTTCTGTATATGTCTAACATTATAAGGTCAAATAATATTTATTATAATGGGGTTATGTAAAGATAGTTTTAAGTTCACTTAAATTAAAAGTTGTTGTTTTCTTTAGCCTAATAAATGTTGAAATTGGTAGCTTTCAGTTATACTGTAATGTAGCGTCATTAAGGTTTCATAGAGACATCAGTGATACTGGCCTTCATTCATAAAAACAACATATTGACTACAACACATATTTAAAATATGCTGTCAATAAATTGTTTCTATATTAATTTGGAGAGTAACTGAAATTATTACAATATCAAAACATTAAAAACGTATTAATCGTGATTAATTACAGAAAATTGATTAATTAGTTTATATATATATATATATATATATATATATATATATATATATATATATATATATATATATATATATATATATATATATATATATATATATATATATATATATATAAAACAAATTAATAATTTTTTTTCTTAGGTGTATATATATATATATAATAGAGATTCCCAGCACTATACCTAAAACACAATCGTCCATTGCAGTTTTCCCAGCTGTTTATTCAAGTGCATTTTTTGTTAACAGACTGAGAGTGAATTTCTTTTTTTGTTTTGTTTGTTTTGTGGATATTTAAAATGCTTTCCATTTCCGTGTTAAATAGTCTTTAGAAATAAAAGTTTATTGATCTTTGAAAAGGTTTACCTGAATTATAATGCCATTATCAATATTTTAGATGAAAATGGTCTCAACGACAATATTATTGTTTATCGCAATAATTTCTTGGCCAATTTATCATCCAGCAAAATTTGTTATCGTGACAGGCCTACACATAATCAATACGAGACACGTACACATAATCAAAACGATCTGTAACAATGCAATACTATCACATATATAAAAACATTCCTGTCGGATCCAATATAGACGGCACAGGATTGTATTTTAATCTCAATATGTCTGCAAATCCAGTCTCGACCTGTCTTGTTTATAAACGATTATCTTGCTATCTTTGGCATGTTTATTGGTCGTTTAGCTCCACGACTCGGTGGGCGGGGCTACAAAAGCAGGCTTTTAAATTGATATCTAGATATTATAAGTCCCTATTATACAATATCAAATCCTCATGAAATAAATTTGTCAAAGTTTGACACTTTTTGTACTGATAGATGAAGTAGGAAAAGTCATGAAAAGAAAACAAATTGTACATTTAATAATGGAATATTTAAAATTTTCCCTAAAAAAATGTAGGATGTAAATTTAATCTGAAAATTCAAATTCCTTCTCTAATGTGACTACTCTAAATCAGGACTGAAGACAGTGATTTGATTTGTGTTGTTTAAAAGGACTCGTGAGTGTGTTTGTTACCCACACCCTGAAGAAGGCTTATTAGCTGCGTATTAGGTCTGTGTGTGGGTTTTTTACTTGTCTTTAATACCTAAGCCACAATTAAATAAAGGCTTTTTATATTTTCCTTGATATCTTTTGCAAAACATTAGTAATTTTATGATTAAAATCTCTCGCCGCAGCACTACCAAATCCAGTGCTGGCACCACCGTCTTTAGTGGCACTGGTGCAGCAGCAGTGGTGCTACTGCTCTCAAATGTTAGTCTGGAGCCTTGATTGTCAGAAGTAATGATGCTGAAAATTCAGCTTTGCATCACAGGAATAAATTATAATTTCAAATATATTAAAATAAATAAAAAATAAAATAACTTTTTTAATTGATATTATTTCTCACAATGCAGTTTTGGTGAGCATAAGAAATTACTTAAAAAATCTTAACAGCCCCATACTTTTGAATGATAGTGTAGGAGCGAGATAAGCATGTTGGGTATTTCCACTATGTGACGGGTAACTACAGATTTTTGCAAGATGCAGTATAAAGTCCAAAACAAATCACCCTGCTGAACATAAAATTGCTTCATGCCCCTGTAAAGGAATTTTGGGGGAAAAAATAGCAGCTACAAGATTCCTTTTGTGTTTTGTGGAAAAAAAAGTAACAGCATGCAGTTTTGTAATAGCATGAGGGTGATTAAATGATGACAGAATTTCCTTCAAATGCATTTTGCTAAAAGCATTTTGCTCTCTTCCTCCCTCAGGCCTCGTATTTTAGAGATGGACAAAGAGCTGCAGAGGCGTTCCCTCTCCTCCCGACAGAGACGTCACGGCGACAGCAGTTCAGAAAACTCCTGGAGGAGAGCTGAGGAGAGAGAGCCGGGCTCACGCTACACACACGACCACGCGTCCACGCGACGAGTCAAAATGAGACGTCACTGAGACGCGATCAGAACTCACTGCTTATCTCCTCAGACGCCTTTATGTCTGCTCAAGGGGACGGAAAGCGAACAGAGTGACTCGGTAAAAGAGATGCTTCCGGAGTGGGTGGCCTCAAGGACGCTAGACGGTGGCTGCTTGACTTAATAAAAGGCTTGATCTATCTATTCAGACATATCAAAAATGATACTTTAAGATCCACTATATTTTGTTCTGTGTGATTTAAAGGAAATGTATGGAATAAAAGGACATCTAAACTGACAAGTGGAATTCAATCATAATTTAGCAGTTCGCAACTTCATGTTCCAGTGTCATGCTCATTCACATAATATCAAATACAAATGTGATTTTGAAGATTTTTGTTGGTTTCTGGCTTGAACAGGCCATCAAATAATTTACAGAAATGTTTTGTTTTTGCACAATCCTAAAAGTCAGAAAAAGCGAGAGGGTCAATAAATTGCAAGTTTTGTTAATGCTGACGACTGACTTCAGTTAATACCATGATACTAAAATGTGTCTTTGATTTCCACACAGTGGCCTCTTAGCACTTTTTCCCCAGTGACGGTTGCTAAAGCCATGATAAGATTTGTTTGACAACCATGCTGTTTTGATTTTTCTAAAGGAAAGAGTTAATTTATGCCAACATTACAGCTGTCGTTCAAGAGCTGTGTGAGACTCATAATGGCAACAGTTCGTGTTTTATTTTTTATGTTCATACCGCTTAGTTCGGAGATTGAGTGGAAGTGAAGAACAAGTAGGAAACGATGATAAAGTCTTTCCCAGTGCATGTGTTAATAGAAAAAATGCATTTGACTAAAACAATACTAGTTTGTATACGAGAGGCTGACACATGACTATTTTTGTTTAAAGGTTGAAAAGAAATGGAGTAGCTTTGACTGCATGAAAGATAAAAATGGAGATGTTCTGTGTTTTTTGGGAAGATTCTATGTCCATTCTTTATTTTTCCAGTTCTACTGACTAAATGGAGATTATTCATATTTGTTGTATTGCTTTGTAGCTGACTTTTAAATTCCAAACATTGCCACTCAATGTTCCAAGAAACTACTCCTACTAATGTTAGTTTTTATTTGTATAATTTGCTTTGTCCATTAATATAGAATAGGAACATTTTTATGCATCAGAAAGTTTATATTTTTGCTCCAGTTCTGATAATCATAGTTTTATTTGGTTCAGAAATAATTTAGTGTGGCTTTATCTCTGTGCCACTGCCATCTTGAATCCTGATCCAATAAAATTCCCACAGGTTATTTCTTCAATCTGGTTGTAAGTTGAAAGGATGTGTGACTGTCCACTAGATGGTACGAGAGAACTTCCCGTCAGTTCTTCACAGAAAACAATATTAGCTTGATCAATGTTTCTGGATAATATGGAATATATTTAAAATAATTTTTTTCAATTACAATATTATAAACAAAAAGTGCTAATGCACAAATTAATTATTCAATTTGGAGTGCTTTGGTTCTCCATTAAAATGCGAATGCATCTTTATTATACTATTTTAAACTATTTTTATCCATTGAACAGTAGAACCAAATACACAAGAAATAAAATATATTGCCAAAGGTTTTGGGACGTCTCCCTTTACATGCACATGAACTTTAATGACCATATGGAGTTGGCCCACCCTTTGCAGCTATAACAGCTTCAACTCTTCTGGGAAGGCTTTCCACAAGGTTTAGGAGTGTGTTTATGGGAATTTTTGACCATTCTTAGAAGCACATTTGTGAGGTCAGGCACCGATGTTGGATTAGAAGGCCTGGGTTGCAGTCTCTGCTCTAATTCATCCTCAGTCAAGTTTCTCCATACCAAACTCCCTCATCCATGTCTTTATGGACCTTGCTTTGTGCACTGGTGTGCAGTCATGTTGGAACAGGAAGGGAACTCCCCAAAGTGTTCCTACAAAGTTGGGAGCATGAAATTGTCAAAAATGTCTTGGTATTCTGAAGCATTAAGAGTTATTTTCACTGGAACTAAGGGGCGAATCCCAACCCCTGAAAAACACCCCAAACACCATAATCCCCCCTCCAACAAACTTTACACTTGGCACAATGCAGTCAGACAAGTACCGTTCTGGCAGCCGCCAAACCCAGACTCGTCCATCGGATTGCCAGATAGAGAAGTGTGATTCGTCACTCCAGAGAATCCGTCACCACTGCTCTAGAGTCCAGTGGCGGTGTGCTTTACACCACTGAATCCGACACTTTGCATTGCACCACTTTGCATGGCATGCTCGGCCATGGAAACCCATTCCATGAAGCTCTCTACACACTGTCCTTTAGCTAGTTTGAAGGCCACACAAAGTTTGGAGGTCTGTAGCTATTGAAAAAGTTGGCGACTTCTATGCACTGTGTTCCTCAGCATTCGCTGACCCCACTCTCTGATTTTACATGGCCTACCACTTCATGGCTGAGTTGCTGTTGTTCCCAATTGCTTCCACTTTGTTATAATACCACTAAAGGTTGACCGCGGAATATTTAGTAGTGAGGAAATTTCACAAATGGACTTATTGCACAGGTGGTAACCTCTCACGGTACCACACTTGAATTGACTGAGCTCCTGAGAGCGACCCATTCTTTCACAAATGTTTGTAGAAGCGTCTGCATGTCTAGGTGCTTGATTTTATACACCTGTGGCCATGGAAGTGATTGGACAACCTCAATTCAATGATTTTGAGGCATGTCCCAATATGTTTGGCAATATAGTGTAAGTGTCACAGTGTGAGAAAATAAATACAAAACTAAATAATTTATCAAAATCATAACATGTAACAAAAATAGTATTTAAAATAATATTTATAGTATTTAAAAAAATATGTGTAGATCCTTCCTGTTACAATTTAAAAAAGTAATGTTGTTTATCTTACACTGAACAATCATAATAATAAGAAACAGAAAACATGAATGTCCTGGATTTGCATACATCACAATATATAATTACCGACACAGAAATAAAAGCATAATAAATAATAAGGTTAAGCCATATCTTTGAATAAATTTTCACAAGGCATACAATTTTTTGCACTTTTTTGTTATTTATAAATGTAAGGATGACATAGAGTTAAATTCAGCAAGAATTGCACATATATAGAAATTCCATATAAAATGAAGTTCTGACGTCAGGTGATACTGTCGTCTCATTGGTCTAAATGTACGTCAATCAGCGGGATAGTGACGTAAGATGTGTTTGTTATAGGCAAGAGGGCAAGTGCGTACTGGACAAAAGTACTGAATTCGATAATATACGCTAATGGCACTGAATTGATATTACCTTAAAAGGTAAGTTAGCTGTTTAACTCGTGTTTGTAAATTGTTGGCTGCTTAATATATTCCCGAGCTTGTTGGTTTTCTGCATTCGACAGAGAGCTGGTGAAGTTAGCCAACGCTAACAGAGCGAAACACTGCTGTTTTCAGTTTAATATATACCCTTTGTGAACTACTGAAATAAGTATTCAAATATTTGGTAGTTATATGTGATTTAATATAATATTTAGCGAGGAAAAGCGTCTTTATACGTGCTAAACAGCGCCTGTGCACGTCCTATTTAAACCACTGGAAGTGATAATCAGTTTTGCATACATCAACTGTCTTTTGAAAACACAATTAATGTTATCTGAGTTTTAAAGTCCACCTGTTTCCAGGCTTCGCTTCATTTTAATGTGTAAGTTACTAACCCAGCTGGCCTTTTACCTAATAACCAGGAATATACTGTAACGTTACCTGTTTAGTTGTTCCTTTGATCTGGCCAAGAACATACTTTTCAAGCATGTGAGTTTATAAAACCTTTTGCAATAATAATAAAATAGGCCTAAAATGTATCTATGAGATACTGTATTCATCCAATCTGAAGCCTTTAGACTACTGTAATCAGTAAATCAGGATCACAAAATTATCATATGAATAAGTGGAGAGTTACTAGGCCACATGGGTCTAAATTTAGACCTGGTAAACCTGATCCACAGAGAGAGTGAGTGGCAGGTGAAGCTTCAGATGCCTGGCCTGTCACGTAGCACACATGAGCACCATTTGTCTTGTGAATAACCTTCATGAAAGAGTGCTGTGATGGTACATTAAAGCCAGAATTAAATCAAAATTCACCCTTTTATTTAATCCGTGTATGTTTAATTTTTCTTTAAATGTTTTGACCTCATAATGTTTAATTAAAATGTCATAACTGATCCTTCCACTGAAAACGTCATGCTTCTCTCTGATGATGTATGTGGGACTTCTCTAATCATTTCGTCAGGTTAAACACTGTTCCTGCGAGCTCACATTCTTCTGCCTCCACATCCTCCATCAAAATAGTTTATTACACTCGGATGTATGTCACAATATAGAAGAAAAGATCCATCGCAATTTCTGTTTCATTGTGACTAGAATAGTATCAAATGTCTAAAGCAATAATAATAACACTTTAATATATACCGTGTTATATACTATTTATGGTACAAAATGCCACATGGATTTTTACTACCACAAATATAATGATACATGTCCAAAAAGATAACACATTCTTACTATTATGATTTAAGCACTATTGTTTCAAGACTCTATACTCAAAAGCTGTAAGACTTTGGGCTTTGAGGAACCATGTGTGAAATCAAATGGTAATGTAATTCTTTGTTGACATTTTCAGACACTCTCACAGAGGAAGTTATGTATTATTCCGGAAAAAGGCGTGGAGAAGATGGAATTGCTGCTGTCATTGACTTCCTCTTGTCCAATGCCCGGCTGGTGCTTGGGGTGGGCGGCGCTGCAATGCTGGGAATTGCCACATTAGCAGTGAAACGGGTGATCATTATTTTTTTAATTTATGTATTACACACTACAGCAGGGGTGCGCAATCATGTTCCTGGAGATCAGAGTTCAGATCCAACCCTTATCCAGCACACCTAATTGTCTGTAATTATTAAGTGCTCCTGAAGATCTTAATTAGCTGCTTTAGTTGTGTTTGATCAGGATTGGAGCTGAAAGTAGATCTCCAGGAACCGCATTGGGCACCCCTGCACTACACAATTCTGATTGGTCAAAAATAATATTGTTTACTAGAGTGCATCAGTGCTTATCCACTTTTCCAGTGGCCTGGGTTCCTGAAGTATTTTTCCAAATTCCATATTTTTTTCATAGAGATAAAAAAATAGATATATTTTAAAGAGTAATACGCCATGAACCAACCAACTACAAGGTGAATCACAACATTACAAACTTTGATTTCAAGCAAAGAAGTATTTGAGAATCATACAAAAAGATAAAGGTACAAAACTGTGTACATAAGTGATGGATAAATATAAAACTACTGATTTAAAGAGTTGGTCCACCTAAAAATTTAAATTATCATAATTTACTCACCCTCATTTACTCTTACCCTCATGTCGTTCCAAACCATTATGACTTTCCACTGTGGAACACAAAAGAAGATATTTTCAAGAATGCTGGTAAATAGTTTCAGTTCTCATCGACATTGACCAACAACATTCTTCAAAATATATTTTGTTCTGCAGAAGAGAGAAATGCACACAGGTTTGGGACGACATAAGGGTGGGTAAATGATGAAAGAATTTTAATTTTTGGGTGAACTATTCCTTTAAAGATGTTGATTATGTATATTGAAACAATATATTAAGTTTATTGCAATGTGAAAAAGAAAGCACACCCTTTTGAATTCTATGGTTTTACATATCAGGACATCACAAAAAAATCACATCTGGTCCTTGGTAAATACAACCTTAGATGAACAACAACACATGACATGTTACACTTAACATTTCATTGCATTTTGGCCTAGTTTTTGTTAACACATTTCCAAGGAGGAAAGTCATCAGCAATTATCTAAGAGAAGCGACTGTTGCTGCCATCAATCTAGGAAGGGTTATAGGCCATTTCCAAACAATTTGAAGCCTATCTTTCTACAGTGAGGAAGATTATTCACAAGTGGAAAACATTCAAGGCCATTGCCAATCTTTCCAGGAGTGGACGTCCCATCAAATTTACCCCAAGGTCAGACTGTGCACTGCTCAGAGAAATTGCAAAAAACCAAAGATTTTACTGGCCTCAGTTCATTACAATAAATAGTTCATTATAGAAAAAGACTGAACAAGTATGGCCTGATTAGAGGTGTTCCCAGGAGAAAGCTTCTTCTCTCTGAAAAGAACATGGCAGCAAGGCTTAGGGTTGCAAAGTTGCATCTAAACAAACCACAAGACTTCTGGAACAATGTCCTTTGAACAGACAAGACCAAAGTGCAGATGTTTGGCCATAATACACAGCGCCACCTTTGGCGAAAACTAAACACAGCATATCAGTCAACTGTCCATCATGCTTTTGGCTAGTTTTACATCCACATGAAATTTAGAATCTTGCAGTCTTTGAGTCGATCATGAACTCTGTGTACCAAAGTATTCTAGAGTCAAATGTGAGGCCACCTATCCGACAGCTAAAGCTTGGCAGAAATTGGGTTATGCACCAGGATAATGATCTCAAGAATGCCAGTAAGTCTACACCAGAATTGCTGAAAAAGAAAATAATTAATAGGTACTTTTCCACCATCGGGCCGAACGGTTCCAGAATTCTCTGCATGGCTGTCTAACCTGAATCGTGCTGGTAGAATCCGTGAAGTGACGTCGCCACTCAGGATTGGTCACTTGTATGTTGACTGGCTACCAGTTTCTCTGTAGCTGGCTAAGCTATTTGAGCGACGTAAACACAAATTAATAATACAATTTAAATAAATATCTGATCATCCTCCATAATGCGGTCATTATTTGCACCTTATATCATTAGTTAACTATTGTGTTCCCAAGGCAAAGACTGACGCTTTTGTATTACATTCCAAAGAGCAGCCGTTATCAGTTCCACAGTGGAAAATGAAACCAGAACCGTACCAGCTGGCCTGGATTGGCACAGAATGGAACAGTTATGCAATAAGAACCGTTCGGCACGGTGGTGGAAAAACTGCTAATCTGTTGCACTGGCCCAGTCAAAGTCCCACAAACCTCAATGAACCGAAGCTATGTTGTAAAGAAGAGCAGGCCAAAACTCCTCCAAAATGATGTGAGAGACTGAAAAAGTCATACAGAAAAGAAACTAATGCAAGTTATTGCTGCTAAAAATGGCTCTGCAAGCAACTGAATCATAGGCTGTACTTAGTTTGTCACACATGGCTTCTCCATTTTGGCTTTATTTTTGTTAAATAATGACACGTGTAATATGTCAAATGTTGTTGTTCATCGAGGTTGTTTTTACCCCATTCAAGACCTGCCAAGGACCAAATGATTATGTCCTGATACTTAAAACCATAGAATTCAAAAGTGTGTCCTTTCTTTTTCACATGACTAAAATAGCTGATGGCTTCATATTTGACTCTAGAATACTTTGGTATACAAACACACACACATGCGCGCACACACACACACACACACACACACACACAAACACAAATATATTTAGTTTGAAGTTTTTTAGAGTGTAGGGAGATTGACTCATTCTTTGAAGGGAGCTAATGTGTTCTTTTGAAGCAATTTGCTTATTTTGATTCTCTGATCATGGGAAATTTAGTTTTTAACCAGAAATTCCACTGTCGTTCCAAACCCGTAAGACTTTGTTCATCTTCGGAACACAAATAAGATATTTTTGAAAATTGGAGAGCTCTTTGACCCTCTCCATAGCCTGCTTTTTAATGAACACTTTCAAATCCCAGAAAGGTAGTAAAGAGATTGTTAAAATAGTCCATGGAATATTAGTCCAATAGTCAGCATTAATATTCCATATTACAGTGGTTCAACCTTATTTTATGAAGCAACGATAATACTTTTTGTATTATCAAACAAAAATAATGACTGGGTGAACTTACCCTCTAACGGTTTATAAGTTCTCCTTAAAAATATATTTTCCAATGGAGGAAAATTAATGGAATTTTTATTTCCGGAACCCAATGTTTACATTCTTTTTGAGCTTATTTTTATTTTTAATTTTTTTTATCTCCTATATATTCTTTTAATGTCATAGCTGATAGAACGTGCTGGCAGGCCTCCTGATGAAAAGCCTGACAAGAAGATGACGGACAGCTGGGAGGAGTTAAACTTGGTTAGTGCCCCCCCAAAACTACTCCACAAGGGTATTGAAGGAGTGGTCATGAAGCAGATTGCAGCCGCAACCAAGAAAGGTATGTACATACTTAGAGTCTAATAAATGAAGCCATTTCCCATCTAGCTAAATGGCAACAACAAGAAAACAAAATGTACCCTATTCATTGTGCACAATTAATCAGTGCATGTTTGTTCAAACAAAACGTTTGTGATCTTTTCTCAGTGTTTTGATTTGCTCAACTTTTCAAACTACTGGTTAATGTCAAGTGGCTATTTAATGAATAAAATAGAATGGAATATTGACCCATTTTTTGGGCATTGATGTGACTGATCATCTCGTTTCACAAAAAATACATCATGTAAGTAAAATGGTTTGTGGATTCTGTTTTAAGTAGAAAACCTTTTTTTGTGTGTGTGTTTAGCAGAACTATCTCAGCCCATCCCCCTACCCTCACCTCAGTCCCAGCGGTGTGACGCTGACCCACCTCAACACCGGAAACGGTTGGATCTGTGTGTGATGACGTTTGCAGAGCGTCTGTATCAGTACTATAGAACACGAGTGTGTCTGTCAGCGGAGGAGGTGTCTGTCGCACAGCAGAGAGCATTAGATATAGCCACAGAAATCCAGGCTTTCCTGCACTCCAAACACCCAGACATGCCGCTGGGAGACATGATGCTGGGGGGGTCACTGCTCGACGACTTGCAAGTGGTTAAAGCCGACCATGCCTGCCTGATTGTGCCTCTACAGGTATCAAAATTCTGGATGACTTGTGTACCTGCATGTGTACAAAATGTATCCTATAGTTGCTATTCTATACACCTTAAAGACCCATTATTTTCATTAATATATTTGTGTTTTTCTATCTTAAACCTTTTAGCACCACCAACTGTTCAAATTTTCACTTACATTTTCATGCCAAGATATTTACATATTTTTTTGATTCCCTGGGTAAAGCAACGTGCAGTGGATAATATAATTAATAAAAATATCAATAGAATTTTATATACATTTTATTTTATAATTATTTTATATTATATTATCCACCATAATTTTTTTTGTCTCCTCCATAAACTATGCCATTATGTTTTTGGTGAAAAACATTCTAGACCCTTCTATTGAAGAACCCTTTCTACAACACTTTTCAATTGTTGACCAAAATGGGTTTGGATCTTTTTTAGACCAGCCTTTGCAATTTTTTTAAAGTACGGAAAAGTAGGTCTAGGTCCTAAGAGTAGGTCCTTCATATAACCTTCAAATAAAAATTGGTTTAGATAATATTTAGACCCACATTCTCAATTTTTAAATACAATTATTTTAATATCCTGGGTAATGCACAGTTCAGGGATTAAAGCTTTTCCGTCATTTTTAAATCAGAGATTTTGGTGACTTTTTCTACAATATTTTAACCTGATGTGGTCATACTATGAGTCTAGTCAGAATATGAGTCTGAAACTGCTCCATTGGGCTGTGATTATTGGGGCGTGTTTCAACCGAACCAGGAAAGCCCTCAATTGGATAGACCTACAACCAATCAGAGCAACGGAGTAAGTGACTTATGTTGACCAACGCATAGTAGTGGGAAGTTCGGATCATTTCACGGACTCGGATCTTTGAATCTCGTTCAGCAAAATGAACAAATCTTTTTTTTTTTTCCAAGTCATTTCGTTTATTTCAGCAGAATATAATTAAAATGTCACATTCCCCAACACATCTAGTACTTAAGCAAACGTTGATCACATGTGGAATAAAAAGTAAATTATTAATTATTAATGCAGCCAAGGCCAAACTTTAAAGGAACATTGCACCGTTTTTAGAAACAGGGCTTATTCAACTTCTTTCCTACATTTAGATATGTGGGAAAATGAATTTTTGCAACACATGCACAACATACGCTGGTATGTTGACAGAAGTTTGGGGATTTCATGTGTTGTGTGATATATCTGTGCCCAGGTATCAGTGCTTCGCCTGTGCTTCCCCATAATATAATCCCAAGTTAAAATCTGCCTAGGAAATCGCCTAGTCTTAATCTTCATCACTGTTTGTATTCGTTGTGAATACGCAGGCCACAAGTAATTAGGTGTCAGTTTTTTCACTTTTACTCGGGACATGCTAGCTGGCAACATGGGATTCCATTCATTATGCTAAGCTAGCGGCGACCCTGACACACTAAAATGCATTTGCCCACATATCTAAATGTAGGAAAGATGTTGAATACGCCCTATTTCTAAAAACAGTGGAGTGTTCCTTTAAGAACTGATTTATTAATTGCTTAGCTGGGTCTTCAGGCTGTGCAGTCTGTTAGTTCACCTTACCTCCGACTCGTTCTTTCTTTTGTCACTTCACATTTAATCACGTCTGTTACCTGGAAAGATTAGTAACGTTACACCTCTCCTATCTACGGGTTTGAGTCGTTAACCTTTAACTATACAAGCAAGCTAAACGTCATCAGTGTCTGATCTGGGCCGTGACAGCACTATAAGCAATGTGTGCAGTCCCCGAAAACAGAATTGATTAGTTCACCTCTCGAGTCTTCGGGCTTGAGACATTCGTTCTCACAGCCCCATAGACTGAGTGCAGAAGATCCTATACAGAACCGATGGCCTGTAGCGCATGCATGGTCAGCACAAAATGAACAAACTGCTCTCTGAGACCACTCGATGTTCCCGAGTCATATTTAAGATTAGTTAAAAAAGAATGAATCGTTCATGAACGATGCATCATTAGTGGTCAACAGATCTCAACTGCACGAACGCTGGAAGAAGATGAGTGTAAACTATCTTGGCTGATGTTGTAAAAGATAATTTAAGGATATACAGAGTATTTACTAGCACAATAATCATTTTTGAGAGAAATAGTAAAGGTGAATGCATATACGAACAAGTTCTCCGTTTAGGATTATAACGAATTCAACCCAACCTCTTTGGTCATGTGGATGATTACGTTGCCTTATTTGTCAATCATCGTATAAAGCCCGCCCTGAAAATCTGATTGATCCGAACAGTTTCTGTTCAGGCATAGTTACTCCACAACGGCTCAAGTCCAGACTGAATTGCCCGACCTCAAATTCGGCTGGCATCCAGGCTAACAATGTTTGTCAATTGTTGACATAAGTTGATTTCAATAATATTTACTAACTAACTTTCCTAAATGTCACCATTTGGATCTTTGGACTTGGATTAAAGCTGTATTTAAATTTGTTCCAAATCTGTTTAATACAGTTGGAGTCCAGTCTGTGGACGCCTATTGCCGGAGAGGACACATTTTTGGGTCACCCTCAGTACTGCATGGTGCGGCGTGAAAATCTTGAGTACTTCCCAAGGGGGCGGAGCTACTGGGATCGGCATTTACTGGGTGGATACTTGTCGTCGCGGCTTGTTTCTGAGCAACTAGGCAAAGCTGTGATGGAATCAATGAACTGGCCATCGCTGACCGGAACCCTGGAGTGCGAGGTGCGACCGGTGCTTGGGTCTCCTGAGCTCAAACTGGAGATTCAAGGATTAACCCAAAGCAGTTATGACAGTGGGGAACGCTTCTATATTACAGTATTGCCAACAGTACGCCTTAGCGAAATGATGCTCACAGCGCAACGAGAGATCACTGGGTCATTCGACTACGTCTGGTACCAGAGCCTATACACCAGTGAAACAACTAGACTTGCAGCGCTTGACAAAGCAGACTCGGGGGTCAGAAGGAAGTGCCTGAAAACACTAAAGGCTGTGTGCCGCAACTGCCCTGCACTACGCAAGCTCAATGGCAGCCATCTTTGCAATGCCATTCTACACCTTAGCGAAAAGGAAACCGACTGGTCGGAATCGGTGTTTGCTGATAGGTTCCTGCAGGCGATCACTGAGCTAATCGGATACCTGGAGACCGGAATCTTGCCTAGTTTCTTCAAACCTAATGTGAACCTGTTTCAGGGTTTTACTGAGGACGACATTGACGAGATGGGCTTTATGCTCTATTGTGCCGTAACTGAACCGGAGATACTACTGATTTGATTCACTCCTATTTTGGGCACAGAGTATTACATCTATCAAAACATCTATCTCTATGGAAACTGGCATTAACATAACTTTAAACAAAGAATGTAATATTACATATTACATGTCTCCTCAAAGCCCTTGTATGTGGATTTCTGCTTGCCTACTCCTTTTAAAGGATTTTGAAGTGACATAGGCACCATTTAACTATGCAGCACAATCCTAGTCGACACTGCTTAGATGTAGATTTGAAAGATTATATTTCATAAAAGATCTGTACTCTGAGCTTCTGCTAGTGTGTGAATAAGTGTATTCAGACCATTTGTCTGTGACTTCAGATGTATTTTCATTATGAGCTCTGCGTTGACCATGATTATATGTTCTATTATATAGCATTAATCATAGACGGTGTGAAGCTATGTTGACTCTGAAGAAGAAAATACTCAATATTAAGACAATAAAGCAGTAATGCAAAAATATTTTTATAAAAAATTTTGACAGTTAGTCTTGCTTATAAAGTAGCAAATCTGTTTGTGTTTGATTGGGGAAATGTGCATTGAGGGTTGGCTAAATCTTTATAAGGGTTGTTTTCCTTCCTGCTCACATTCTACCATTTTATCAATAGCAACATGTATGACAAAAATAATTAAACTAAAAGTTAATGTGATGCAGTTCCCACTATACATCATATGATAACTTGCCAAACAAATTTGGTTAAAATAAATGGCAAAAACAATAAAAAAAATATTGGTAGGGCCAAATTTCACACTTTGGTGTAACATACTCTGCTGATAAGGTTACATGAAATATTTTATTTACCACTGGGATGCATGTCTGAATAAAGAGATTGTTCACAATTTTCACATTTGTTTGTGGTGTTATTTCTGCTTTTCATGGCCATTAGTATGGATTACATGCCCATTTGTCATTGATTTTTGAATGCTATTTCCTCTTTTTGTGTTGCTATCATGTGAGAACACAATAAGCACAAGTCACGGTTTACAAAAGGTCAAATAAATAAATAAAAAAGCTATGGCCATATAACTGCTGAGCTTACCTCAACAGTTAACAGCACCACACAGAAGTGTAAAAAGTTAATAAATCTCTGAAGAAGAAAAAAGTTAACTGTATTAATAGCCTAATTTGTCAGGAAAAATATTGAACTATATGATACATTAAGTGCTTCTATTAATAATAATCATTTTCTTTGGGTCTCTCACATTTACATTTCATTGAATGACCCAGAGAAAAGAGTATTTAAAGGTAAAGTGATGAAAAGGGCAAGCTGATGCTTTTTAAGTTGTAAAATGATTGACTGGTAAAATAAGGTTTGTTTTCTAAAAAATAATTTATCAGGATTTTCATCGATTATTGCATATCAATTAATTATAGCTCGTAATAATTTGAAATATTTACTTAATGTCGGAACACTGCAATAAAAACGGCCGATCACGTTTTATTTTTCCACGGTTGAGGCGGAAACAAGTAGAGATTGAGCCGAGGCCCCCCCTAACCAGAGGTGTCACATGGCTAACTATGGCAAAGGCTGCTTCAGTTACTGCTCTCCGGAAAGCGCAATATAATGTTTGTTTACTTCTGAACAACAACTTAAAATAACTTCTAGAAATTAGGCAACAACAACTATTCTCGTGATTTGCTGTACTCGCGCTTCAGCGAACATTGGCAAGTTCATTTATACGTATATTATTCTGAATTGACCAGTTCGTTTTCATGACATTGCGTTTATGTCATAGGTTGTATTTTGTGTCAGGCATGTCATTTATAAATCGACGAGAACTGGATATTTTCATGCTTGTTGTGGTTTTTAAGTAGGTTAGTTATTATTCTCTGGTGCGGAGATAAATCAGTTCACTTGGAAGTACATAGTCTAGTAAAACTAGACCTCCTGCACTGGATCAGAGACAGCGCACTGATGAAACTAGTGAAGATGCCGGTTTCAGGGGTGTAAAGAATGTGAGTGACAAGTTTTATTAATTATTTGTTTTTTGTTTGTTTTTTTATGGAATTTTGTGCTTTAGTATGCTTATACTTCTAACGTAATTACATTTCAAGATATCAAAATATTTGATTCATTATTTAGACCTTCTGTGTACAACACAGTGCATACTTAATTTATATTCTGATATCGTTCCTCTTAAAACGTTATTTTTATTTTTGACGTCCTGCCATTTTTATTTTGAACAGCCAATGAAATCCACTTAATTGGCCACAGTTGTCATTTTTTATCTCACAAAGAGATTTTAGCAGTCATCACAACATAGTGGTTTATGTAAAACAATGATTTAATTATAACCATAGTGAAAAATGGGCAACGTATGTCTGTTGAATGTAACGGTAGATGGTCCGTCTATAAAAAAAAAACTACATGTACGATAAAACAACTATAAAATCAGATGTTGCTGAATGTAAAGTATAAACTATCAGGTATCAGCATAGGTTTCACTTGTGGCATTTAGCCTTACTACAGACAAGACAATCATAATTAAATGTCAGAAACATTTTGACACAGTCTCTCATACTTTAACTTAAGTATAATTTCACAATATTTTTTACACCCCTGTCTGTCCGGTTTATTTCAAAACCACCATGATTAGTTCTCCAGACTTAGTGGCTTTCACTAAAGAAACAGATTTCAGTGAAATAGACCCGACAGCTCTTCCAGAGGAACTGTCTGTGCCCCTGTATCCCTTCACTGGGGACATCACCCCGTGGTCCAGGATGTCTGGTGCTACTTTTAAAAAGGACTTTATTCTTTTATCAGAGTTTTCTGAGCAAGTTGGGCCCCAGCCTTTGCTTACGGTTCCTCCAGAAACCAAGGCTTGTGGGACGTTCGATTTGAACCACTTCTCCCTTCGGATTATGTCAGTGGACTATCAGACCTCTCTCGGCAGCTCGGCAGGTTGTGGCTCTTTGAAACTGAACTTTGTTGAAGACGCAAAGGTAGTTTTAGGGGATTCTAGAGAAGGAGTATTTGCATATGTGCACCACCTTACACTCTATGACTTGGAGGCTCGTGGGTTTGTGCGTCCACTCTGCCTAGCCTATGTGTCATCTGATGAGAATAAAATCATACAACAATTCCAGCAGCTTTCCTCAGAGTTCTCCAAAGTCTCAGAATGTCTGAAAACGGGGAACAGGAAGAACTTTGCAAATGAACTGGAGATAAAACTAAGAAATCTGGCATATACAAGAGTCATGTTACTTAGCGAGATAGAAAGAGAGTTAAATAATGCATCTGTAAAGTGCACCAGTGAAAGGGAGCAGATGTTGAATGGTATACCTACATTTGTTAGAAATACAGAAGATGTGAAACTGAAAGAGTGTGAAACTGAAATGAAATTACAAGAGAAATTCAGATGTGGGATTTCAAGAAAGGCAGAAGTAGAGTGTGAAAATGGGAATAGGTCATGTATTACACATGAGAAAGATAAACGGTTCGGGGATCGAAGGAAGGACAAGCAGGATAAAGGGTCTTGCCCAAAGTCATTGGCTAGCAAAGAACAGGAGTTGGCCACTGTAGAAAAATCGATTCAGGATTATAAAAGTCTTCTAAAACAGGTCACTTGCTACCCAACCAGGAAGCTTAGAAACTCTGAGTACTCTCCTTATGAACCAGATGACCTCCCTCATTCTCCGGAACTTGACCTGGATGATTTAAGGCACGATCAGCTTGCTGTGCCAATGCTAGAATGCAATGTTTTTCCTTACATGAACACTCCCTTGCATTCTCGGCAGCTGATTAACTCCACTTCATCTTGCCGATTTGACAAGCGTCTGAAAACTCTTGAGGAATTGTGTGATGACTACTTCCACCAACAAGCTCTACAGCAACTGTACTCCATTGAGAGGACATTCAGAGGAGATATTTGCCATCTCTACACACAACAACTCTGCCGTAATCTTCTCCTTAACCTTAAATCTACCAATTTCTTATTTGAGGATCCATGTGACTTGGAAGATGATGTCGGATTACAGACTGGAATAGCTGGTCAACATTCAGTCCAACAATCCTCCTTTCTTCCTGGACCCTCATTTCTAAGTGAACCTGTCAGTCTTGAGTCATATGCCTCCTGTGTTGAAATGGTGCCAATCAAACTAGAGTTGGCTGGATCTGGTCAATCTCCAGTTGTACCCAGCTTTGTAAATACCCTTTCCGGACATAACCTACCATTGACACCCGACACCACCCCAGTAGAGGCTGAAATGGAAAATGAGGGAGTAGTTTCAGCTCTGGATTGTCAAGAAAATGTGGAATATGTTTCAGCTTTGATGAAGACCAGTATTAGTAGTGGAGATAGTATTGAGGTCTTAGGGACGGAGAAGTCCTTCAGATCCCAGGATTCAAATTTACCAATGGATACAGCACTGCAAAGACCACCACCTTTGTCCACTACAGCTGCACTGGAGTATCTAAAGCAAGGGAGGGTACCTACCAGACGGACTTGCAGTGAAGACAGCATTGAGGTGCTTAGCACAACAGAGTCCATCCTACCAGAAGAGTTGCGTGCCTCATACCCTTGCGCAATTGACGAAGAAAGTCCAGAACAAGAGAATGATGAGAAAGACACATGTCAAAACCAAGACAACAAAAATGTTGAATGTGTTATGGGTGTGGGAAATGTCCCTGGAGATCATGGAGTTACCTGTTTGGAGGAGCAGCAAAGTTTTTATCCTGCTGTTACACTGACCCCACCTGACTGTCCTAATAATTTGATCCTGGGTGGGTCAAACTCCCAATATGCTTGTCATGCAACAGAATCTATCCCTTTCTCGTTGTTAGATGAGCCCTGTCGGACAGTATCTGATGATTTGTCAGACTGCTTCAGCTACCGGAGCACCACTGCCTCCACAACCTCCGAATGCCCTTTTTCTGCTTGTCTTCCCGGGAATAAAAGAGAAGGTGGGACCAGACGGAGGCGTGGCAGAGTAGGGCGGGCAGCATTGCAGTTCTTGCGACAGTTTCCCTTTGCAGTGCATGCAGTGTACAGCCTTCTGAGTGGCCGAACATTGGTGGTACTAGGCAGCGAGGAGGCTGCAGTGAGACGAATAGTTACAGCACTGTCTGTGTACATGCCACATCTGAGTAGATACAGAGACAGCATTCAACCTTGGACTTCAACGCCGCTGCAGCTTCCTGACCTGCTCAACTGGAAACTCATCGGCTTTAATAGGTAACATTTACTATGCATCATAATCTTGTTTGAATGCATGTTTTTAACTAAAAAAAATCTCAATTTGCTAGTTCAGACATATTTGGGGTAAACTCTGCAGGAAGGTATCCAGTTAAAGGGTTAGTTCATTCAAAAATTAAAATTAACGCATTATTTACTCACCCTCAAGCCATCCTAGGTGTATATGGCTATCTTTCAGACAAATGCAATTTTGGAGATATATTAATAATGTCATGGCTCTTCCAAGCTTTATAATGGCAGTGAATAGAGGATTAGATTTTGTAGCCCCAAAAAAGTGCATCCATCATAAAATATATCCGCTAGGCTCCAGAGGGTTAATAATAGCCTTCTAAAGCAATGCTTTTGGTGATCATTTAAATGAGTGTCCCTCATTTCAGGGTTAACATACTCCACTTAACCTCATTTCTGAAACGGGCCCCAGGAGTGCCACTGGCATACAGCATACAAATTCTTGGCTTTGTTGATGAGCTTAAATACATTATTTACTTTGAATGCATAAAAACAAGATCTTAGTAATGACTCTAGCTTTCAGCAATGTCTTTAAGATAAACACTGTATAGACAGTTAGCCAAGTTGATGTCACTATGACAATATTTTTGTTTATTTTTACCCAGGATGTGCTGTTTTACTCACACAAATTTGCCTCACTGTCTGAGCCATTATAGCCGATACCTCAGTGTTCTAGACGTGGATCAAAAGACACTGCGCTGCCCAACCTACAGTGGTACTCTGATCAACCTGCTGGTGGATCCAAGGAGCCACTTTAAACGTGGAAACACCTACTTCCTGTTTGCTCAAAGTGTGCAAAGCAAGCTTGTCACCAGAGCCTTCCTTTTAACATTTTCACGTGGTCACCATACACCCAGAAGGTCTTGGGAAAGTACATGGACTGAATGTTTTCTTTCTGAATTTCACAAAGATGATAAGAAAATCCTCAACTATTTATCTGAGCTCATCAAACTAAACTTCATGGAGATCCCACCTAATGTCCTCCGATTCAGCTACACCACAACCTCCGTTTTCAAACTCTGAAACAGTGATTCACACAAGCTAGTCAAAGATTTGTGCATTGTGCAGTATTTAGACTTAGCTTTGATTGCACATCTAGTTGTTTTTGCCCAGCTATAACAGTATAAACTATGTTATGCATGCTAGTTGAATAAAATATTTACAGTAATTTTTTGCAAAGATTCCTAAGAACAGTCATAGTTCACAAACTAAAATGATTTGTAACAAAAGCAAATATAAACAGCTTATCAGTGTTGCATTTGAAACTGTCATTTATTTGCATTACTGCTGATACAAAGATTTGTATATTTTTCTGTTGCTGAATAGAATTACACTTTACATGCTTTAGCTATTAATCACAGTACTGTAATGTTGCAAAATGCTGGTCATTTTCCAAAAAAGACCAAAAAAAACTTGGCAGTGAAAAAAACATTTTGAACTACCGCCTTATAACCTCTGAATATGTTAAAGGCACTGTTTCTGTACATTAAAACTGTACAGTTTGTCCATCTTGTTGAAAAGTCAAATGTTAATATATACATAATAAAGATAGTTCTTAATTTTTACAGCTTTAAAATTCTGAATAACTGAATTGACTGAAAAAAAGTGCAATTACCAAGATCAGTTATATTAGAGGTGTGTGTCTCACAGATAACTATGCCAAACAAAAACATTGGACTGAAATGTATTGTCATTCGTTCAGGATGTTGGCTTATATTCCTTGGCGTTGGATATGTTGCAGGATTTTACGCTTTTCTTGAGTAAGTCTGGCCACCTGTAAGAGAGAGAAGAGCAGCTCACCTTAAAAACACATGGGTTATTGAGATCTAGTTATATATTTGTAAATTCTGTGTTACACTAAGTCATTAAAGGTTTAGTTCACCAAAAACCGAAAATTGTGTCATTAATTACTCATCCTCATGTCATTCTAAAGACAGCAATGTAATTGCAACTTAACTTGCAAGGCCCAGAAAGGGACTATTTTAACAATGTTTTAACTACATGTGACTCCAGTGGTTCAACCATAAATGTTATAAAGCGATGAGAATACTTTTTGTGGAAAAAAACAAACAAACACAACTTTATTCAATAATCGCTTCTCTTCCAATTAGTCACTCACTTACACTATTCACTTCATTGTGCTATATTTACAAAGTACAGCACTTCCAGCTTTACGGCAAAATGGCGGCTCACTTTTTGCCAAACATGATCACATGGATGCGATGTAGTGCTTTAGTGAATCGCATAAAGTTGAAGACTGACACGGAAGATGTGTTTTTTTTTTGCACAAAAAGCATTCTCGTTGCTTCATAACATTTAAGGTTGAACCACTGGAGTCACATGGACTATTTTAATAATGTTTTTACTTCCTTCCTGGACCTTGAAAGTGTTAATTAAATAGCTGTATGTGAAGGGGTCAGAGAGCTCTCAGATTTCATCAAAAATATCCTAATTTATGTTCCGAAGATGAACGAAGGTCTTACGGGTTTGGAACGACATGAGGGTGAAGACATTAATGACATAAATTTTATTTTCGGGTGAACTAACCCTTTAAATGGAAACGATTCTTACGTTGCCTTCAAGTTGCAGTCTCAAGCTTAGTTGCCAAGGGCAGTACACTCTGAAATCAAGCAAATCGTTGACAAATTCAATTTCATTGTATGTTTATATGTACTTAAATTTTAACAAAATTATCTAATTGCTTTAGTGGAATTCAGGTTTTATTCTTAATCTTTTTTATATCCCTCTGGACAAAGTGTATTAGGAATATCCAAAATGTCCAATGCAATTTCCAATATTCTATTAGAAATAACCTCTTTTAATAGTCATGCATGTACAGCACATCTACATCATAAACATCCCTCAGTGCTGATATATGACACCATGAATTTACTATAGTGATGGACTGCTGCTTCTTACTCATTCCAAGTGGCAAGCAAGCTATTGATGGGATAGGTGCGGGAGTCTAGAATCACACTGTTTTCCACGAAGTACAAGCAGAGGAAGGATGCAACCAGGGAATGTTCAGTTTCACTCCATTCTCTGAAACAGATATAGAGCATGTACATGCTAATCATGAAGGTTTTTGTTCAGTGTGTGTGTGTGTGTGTGTACACAACCTTACCCCTGTATGAGTTGGTACTGCTCATGAGACAGTTCCTGCAGAAGTAAGCACAGGAGGTAGTGCAGCACATCTGGCCTCCCCAGCAGACTGTTGAAGAACCAACGGAGCGCCCAGCGGTTGAACTGTAGGTAAATGACATACACCATTATACATATGAATCTGCACAAAATCTAAACTATCAAAACTACTCAATTCATAACATCTTTCTAATTTTTGTTTATAGCTGTAAATTGAAGGTCTGAATTTGCCCCCATTGAGTAAAAACTACAGAAAATAAGCACCCTGAAAGAAATGATGACATTGAGGATGGGGCTGAGCTCAGAGTGGAAAATGCGCAGCACCAAAGCCTGAGTGGCTAACAGCAGTCTGGCCTGGTCAGGATAACCCTAATGGAAAAAAATCAAATAAAACAACATTTTATTAAAATGTAAAATAACTGGTTTTCTATTTGAATATATTTTAAAATGTATTTTATTTTTGTGAATCAGAGCTGAATTTTCTGCCTCATTAATCCAGCCACACGATCCTTCAAAAATCATTCTAATATGATGATTTGCTGCTCAAGAACCATTTATGATTATTATCAATGTTGAAAACAGGATTCTTTGAAAAGAAAGTTCAAAAGAACAGCATTTTTTTTAAATAGAATCTTTTGTAACATTATAAATGTCTTTACTGTCACTTTTGATCAATTTAATGCATTGCTGAATAAATGTATTAATTTATTTAAGATAGAAAAAACCATTGGTAGTCAATGGTTATAATTTATATAATAGAAAAAAAAAAATAGAACCAAATTTAAACTCACATTCTCAAAGGTTTTGGGGATCTGTATACGGGAAGTCAGCGTAAGCTCCTTGAGAATTGCACTGGCAGCATCTTTGGTCACCTGAACAGAAACGCATAACTACCTGTCTCCAAAACATCTCAGTATGTTCTCCATCCCGACAGACACTAAATAAACACTCTTCTTACCGCCTGAAAGGTGACGTCAGGCTCGGCATAGTATGCACCAACGACAAGACCATCTGGAGTAATAAAACTGGAACTGACAACGCTAAGCAGATACACCCAGGTTTCTGACTACAAACAAAGAGACATCTGTCATAAAAAAATACCAGATCTGAAAAGACAGACAGATTTCACAAGCACATATGAAGAGTTAATATGAATATCACAGTGGGTTTTGATGTTTGTATGATAGGTGGCATTTGATGCTGTTTGCCACACAGTCAGTATGCAACAGCTAAATAATGCCTTGTGGTTAATAAATAACACAAAATAGTTATTAGTAATAAAAAATTAAAAGTTTGGAGGCCACCAATAAATAAAAAGTCAACTGAGCATTTGTGCATGAAAGGTTTTTTTGTTGTTGTTGTTGAGCAAACCAACTTGTGTTTATGATTATACTGAATTAAAACAGTTTGCAACACAAAGCAGTGTAACGGATTGTTTTTGAACAGGTAAAACAACTGGAAGCCAGAAGCCATGCAGATTCAGGTTACAAATGGCCAGGACTGCTCTAACATTAAAAATAAGGTGGATTAATTTATATAAAATAACATATAATATTTTACCTACATCTGCAAAAACAGCACCGTTACAGTCCAGAACCCTCAGTGCAAACTTCAATACCTCCATCATCTTGAACGAATTTGAACCTTTATTGAAGGAACATGGTTGGTACAGCATAAACAGTCATTGCTTTGTTGATGAGCTTAAATGATACAGAATCTATTAAAGGGAGGACACAAACATGCAGGAAAACAAGAACCTGGTTAAAGTTTCAGCAGATTTCCTTAAGATAAACACTGTCAATTATCTACCTTCGATGGGTGTCCATTTGGTGCTCAGTAAAGGATCAGTTATGATCATGTGCCCATTTCCTGGATCAAATTCTTGTTGTGCTATATCAGGGGCTAGGCCTGATGTAAAAATTCTGAGGTAAGCTCTGAACTGTGCAGGTGTGAGTCGGGAGGCGGGGCAAGGGGCACCGAGCATTGGCGATAACATTGTGTTGACCGCACTACTGTAGTCGCCAACCTAAACACACAAACATAACAGAAAAAGCTGTCAAGAAGGGGCATTTACTAGACTGGGTAACCCCAGCCTGATCTGCTGGCGATTTGATTTCACCCTGCAGCTCAGGCTGGAAACCAGTACACTGTTTTATCCTGCTTCTGTTACAAATTTACAGGGACCAATCACAAACTGGCTTATCCGCCTGTCGTTCTATTGGCGGGTTTAACACAATGATGGATAGAGAAGCGATGGAGCATTGGTCTGATTGATTGAAGGACTATCCAATTGCGTACAGAGTCATTTGAACTATGCTGTTAATCACGCCTCTTGTGCAAAAGAAAAGATTAAAAGATTGAGCTTGGTCTGGTGATAGCCAGACAAGGCATTTACACCATCATTTACTTTTCAAATCATTGATTATATGCAACAATTATGTATCATTTAACAACCTTCTGCATTCACAACCACTGCATTTCCTCAATTTAAGGAAGAAAAAAAAAAGATATACTTAGAAAACTCCTGAGTCCTGACTTGAAATGTCTAAAATGAATGTATAAAACTGAAGCATATTAAAGGGTTACTTCAGCGATTAGCATTAAGCTTTGTATCAATTGTAGTGTCTCTAACTGAACTGATTTTATGAAAATGAACGCGGTAGGCAAGTGATCCAGTAATCCAGTAGCCGTGCCTAGCGTAGGGCGGCAAAGTGCATTCTGGGAATTGTTGTCTTTCATCCCCATGAGACAAAAATAAATTTTCTGTGTTTTCTCAGTCTAGAAGGCACCAAAGTAAAAAATAATTTCAAACTTCTACTACATTAATGACCCAGTTTAAATACAGATTCATCTTCCCAGGGCTGAAGTACCCCTTTAAATAAGGTAGAAAGCACTGAAGGAAAAAGGCATTATTCCAGCCTACCTTGGACAGGTAGAGGGGAACCAAGTCTCTCATTCTCTGCAACCTAAATCCCAGACAGACATACAACGAAAGATTGTACCAAATTGTATTAATATTCTGCTTATATAACACAACAATGTTCACAATATGCAGCTGGCACTCACGTGGGATTATTGGTACTTCTGACAACTTTCAGATAGCGAGCCATCTCACGGTACCTAACGTGTTAAAAAAGGCTAGATTGTTATTATTTTATTAAGGTTGGCAAGGTCCAAAGCAATGACACAACACAATAACTAAAAAAAAAATTCTGCAAACCTTTCCCCTACATTATGTGCTGTTTTAGTCAAAATCCACAGAAAGGATTTAAAAAGAGGATTTTATTCCCTCAATTTTGTTTTTTCGGTCTACTAAAATAGGTTTTTTATGCTTGAATGTTCAAAAAAACTTTTATTTTTCACATATTTTACATTCTTGCAGCATCTCTCTTCCTAGTCTGGAAAAAAATACTCACAATTAATTTTTTTGGTCGCAAATACAATCGTTTTATTCGCAGTCTCGAGCCCTAAAAATAATAGTTGGGGTGACTCTACATTTAAGTATGCATAAATGTTTGTGAATGACAGATGTATGAATTCTTTCTGTGGAATTCTGCATGTGCGGATTCTGTGCAGGCCCATACGATTTATTGCACAAATAATTTAAGTAAATGAAGAGGTTTGATAAGCAGTAAATAAAGCATAAAAGGTACTCTAAGGAAGGGACATTACTTGGTTTGTTGTTGAAGTTTACAGACTCGCGCTTGAATCACGCACAGAGGTTCATACAAGACTTGAAGCTTTCGACCTTTGACCTGCCTCTCTCCAGTGATGTTTTGACCTTTTATCACACCAGAGAGCAGGGGGTCATCCCAAGGTAGCACATTCAGACTGCAGCCAAAGAAAATACCATTTCATCGTTAAATAACAAAACAATGTCAGACCACAATTTAATTATTTTATAAGCAAGCAAAATCTGGGTCCAAGTGACAGCTCGTGTGTGTTGTTACCTTTTTGGCAATATGCAGTTTGAAGGCAGAGGAAGCCTCTGGAAGAAAAAATCCAGTTGCTTTATAAAAGTGCTGGAAAAATCAAATTTAACTAAAAGCGTCCACACCTTCGTCATAAATCTGAAAGACAAACACACAGTTTAAAAAAAACAATAAAATGCAAAAGGCACTCCAAGTAAACACACAAAAGAACATGTTTGTAGCATTACCTCCACAGGAGCATTGACACAGTTTCAGATACAGTGTTAGCAGCATGCATGTTTCTGCAAGGGAGACATAAAACACCAAGATATGTAATTATACATTACAAAAACAGGGATCAGAATATGCAAGTGTATAGTATTTTACCCAGGAACAGTGTGAGTGACGAAAAGCTTGATAGCGCCTAATAGCATCACAACCGAAGCCTTTGGATTCTCTTTGTTTGCTTCATTCAAAAACATTTTGATATGTTGACTCACAACAGTGTAACTGAAAATAGGAAAAATAAACAACTTTAGTTACAACTTACAGCAGTTACCTGACAGTAGCTTTTAAACACCAAAAGAGGGTCTGTGCTGGCGCAAGCTGTTAGTAAATCTGGCTCTAAAGATTACAGCAGGATTTAGAGGTGAAGGCACAGTCAGTTGTTTAATCTGTGTATCAATGAATCAAATATTGAGGCTTATTTAATGTTCTGGAACCAGTGTTCTGTGGAAACACTGATAGAGGATAGATTCGGTTTCAGTAGTGACGCATCATACACATGTTCTAAAATCAGCTCAAAATATCAAACATGTTTTTATATTCTCTGACTGGATGGAGCCTATCATACACTACACTATTTTCTGAATTCTGCACAAGATCTGCAGACTGGTCCAGACTTTCATCAATTACACTCTAAAAAATGCTGGGGTTTTTTAACCCAATGTTGGGTCAAATATGGACTAACCCAGCAATTGGGTTAAATATTTGCTTATGACAACCCAATCGCTCTTACCCAGATTTTTTTTTAGTGTATTGTCGACTCAAATCGGGCCAATAATCTGATCAAAAGTTGTGTTGTGTATTCGAGCCTTAAAGGGACAGTTCACCCAAAAATGAAAATTGTGTCAACATTTACTCTCTCTCAAGTTGTTTCAAACCTATATGAGTTTCTTTGTTCTGGTGAACAGAAAAGATGATATTTGGAAGAATATTTGCAACCAAGCAGACAGAGCAACCATTGACTACAACCATCTACAATGCAAGTAAATTTCACTCTGGACGACTAAACAATATCTATCATTAGCCATTGGCTAATAACTGCTTAGATTTAACTCGCCAGTGTGTGTCAGAGGCTAAGAATAAGTTTTGCATAGATATATTTTCACTCGCTGAACACTCAGAGAAACACTCTGAACACTCTTTCGCTCTCTGTCAAGCGATCCATTTCAGTTCAGCTCAATGGATGCGTGCGCACCTGTATTTGATGCCCCTTTAACCTCTAGTTTGAAGGCGCACGACTCGCCGTTGCTTTGAGGGAGTGTTTCTCTCTCTCTCTCACATGACGCGCACTCACGCACACATGCAAAGAGAATTTTACTTACCACGTAGAATCGACGCGCTACATGTAAACAATATTCTTTGTTGTATTTTCCTGTCAAAACAACGGAGTTCATTTGGAGTTATTCAGATTTTAAGAAGCAGCAGAAGCTATGCGGTAGAGGGCGGGACTAATGCGCAAACGGCAATCTCATTGGCTGGCGCTCATCTAGTACCTTCTATATTTTGATTTCAGCAAATCAGTTTGAGCAACGCTGACAACGTGATTAATATTCATGAACCCACCACCAGTCCTAAATTCAGTTAAAATATCAAACATGCATTCATAGGCGTACTGTGTATAATTATTGTGTATACATAAACACATTAATGTATATATTTAAGAAATATTTGCATGTATATACTGTATATATATTTATATTATATATAAATATATTTTAACACATTTCTTAAATATATACGTGTGTGTATTTATATAGCCTACACAATAATTATACACACACTACAGTACACACACATATGTAGAGGGTTGGACTACCATAGTAGGAGGGGAAAATACTATGGTAGCCAATGGTTTCTCTGTCTGCTTTGTTACAAACATTCTTCAAAATATTTTATGTTCTGCAGAACAAAGAAACTCATACAGGTTTGGGTCAACTTGAGGGAGTGTAGATGACAATTTTCATTTTTGGGTGAACTATACCTTTAAAGAGATCGTTCACATGAATTTTCACATGAAAATTATATTTTTATAATTTACTCACCCTCAAGCCATCCTAGGTGTATATTACATTCTTCTTTCAGAAAAATACAATTGGAGTTATATTTTAAAAAAAGTGTCCTGGCTAATCCATGCATTATAATGGCAGTGAATGGCAGCACAAAATTTGAAGACCAAAAAAAAAGTGTATTCATCCATTATAAATGTAATCCATGAGGGGGTTAATAAAGACCTTCTGAAGTGAATCTATGGGTTTGTGTAAGAAAAATATCCATATTTAACACGTTACGAAGTAAAATATCTAGCTTCCTCCAGACCGCATTCTGTATTGTCAACTCGCTGCAGGTCAGAGAGCAAAGCAAGAAAGCGCAGCTGGTATCGGTGTATCGATACTGTAGAAAGGAGTATTGGTATCGTTTCAGGTATTTTAGTATCGATTAATTTTTGAAAACACACTTGGGGCTTGAGGGTGAGTAAATCATAGGGTAATTTTCATTTTTGGGTGAACTATCCCTTTAAGAATCGCTATTACTATTGGTCAAGCTAAAATTCTAGTTACTAAGACTATAATAACAATCATTGTAATGTTAATTTCTTACCAAAAACACAATTCTTAAATTTAAGTTGCAGTTTATCAATTACACCTACATAACCTAAATGAACCAAATTGTGACCAATTTCCAAATTTATAAAGCAAAATTATACAAAAATATAAAAGGAGGACCACTCACTCATACGCCAGAATCTTATAGTGATGTTTATGGCATCCTTTACATCCGACGGCTTGACCCTGTGTAGTGCCGTTGTTGTTGCGGTGACAGGTGCACCGACAGCTTAAATGGGTGGAACTCTCAATCCCCAACAAGAAAGTGGCATACTTCATTGCCAAACTACCAGCAAATGTGTGTAGTGAACTCTCTACCACAAACAAATACACTATTTTAATTTAGGCTGGCACAGGTACTAAGATACAATAAATCTGCAGTTTAATTCACGTGAGAGAACATACCTGCCCGTCGTAGGTCTGAATCCATATCCAGCGGCTCAAAGGTGAAGTTCAGCTCATGCAAATATCCCATCAGGCTCTTATCCCGGAGGGCCTTCCAGTAGACGCTGTGCTTATGCGCATTACAGTGGCAAAAGCCAGGGATGGTCCAAAACCCGCACTTTAAAACAAGTCAAGTTTCATTTTTTTACATAGTACTTTACCAGTGCTTCACAAACACAAAAGTGGCCTTGTTGCTGTCCTGGTATATAAATTAGTTAGTATAGAGATAATAATACAATTCAGGCCTAGTATCCATCAACACATCAAGCAAAGAAACTGTCTTCAGGGGGAAAAATGCATTGCAACATTTTTATCAAATTAAAATTACACACTTGCATGTATCCGGGCTCGACATTAAGCCCATTTACGTGCTCGTCCTTCGGACAAGTAAATCTGTCATTCACTTGTCCGATTAAAAATGTGCTGGTCCAGACATTTTTTGTGTGTGTTGTAAATAGAATTTATTCTGAAGAAATATTCTCACAATCAGTTTTTCAATCAGCTTGAACATATTCAAATCTGCTTATTTGTGATATTTTTACCTTTTATAAAGGGCATTTTCCCTTATCTTATTAAATATAGGCTATGCTTCAGTTTTTTTCTATTTTATATTCTTAAATTTGATCAATAAATTATAATAAAAAAAAAAAAATTTGAATAAGACACTATAGGGATGTTAGAAAAATCTAATTAAATAATTTACACTGATAAATGACAGCTGCATTAAATAATGTTATGAGATTGTTTTAATTTTTTTTTTTTAATATACAAATAAGAAATGTTTGTAAGAATGTTTAAACATGAAACTAAACCACCAGTAGGTGGCGCAGGTGACTGGCCTAATGAGTGAGTCATTGAGTCATTGATTTAAACGATTCGTTCAAACGGCTGATTCATTCGCAAATGAGGTAATCGTTTACGAATAGGTCATTGAATCTTTGATTCAACCGATTCATTCAAAACTGAATCGTTCAGTAACACACTTGCTGTGAGACACGCTGTGGTTCTGCTGTGATCTTGGTTTGGAAATATTTAACTGAAATAGAACAAAAAAAGGCAATATTTAATCTAAAATGTAAGTGACTTAAATGTTAATTAATTGTTTACTGAGCTGTCATTTAGAATTCAGTGTCACATTTTTAGTCGTGATGTATTCAGGAAAACAGCCCTTTTAGTTGTGTGATGTTGCTTAACTGTATCAAATGTTATAAGTATAAAAACTCGTACTTTTGCCGCAGTATGTTACTGAGTTCTCGCTCATTTGTTAGATTTCTCCTCATAAAGCAGCGTGAGCCTCAACAACGCAACCTTGTTACCATCAGTTCGTTACATTATATATTACTATCCACTATCGATTGCCACATACACTAAATGAATACAGAATCATTCTTGCATTTTGTTGATTTCCTAGTTATTTCTTTGTTATTGACATTTTAATCAACTTCTTGTCCGTCGGGCAAGTCAAATAACTTGCCCCTTCAAAAAAGCCACTTGTCCCAGACAAGCGTTAATGTCAAACCCTGATGTATATATTTAAGAAATATTTGCATGTATATACTGTATGTAAAATGTATCTTATATGTAATAAAAAATTTTAATAAAAATATATCAGTGTGCTTAAATATATACATGCATGTGTGTATTGATATATACGTCATTTTTCCCCAGGACTATAAAAAAGATTAACTAAATACAGCAAAAAATAGTATATTATTTAAATTGTAAAATTAATATAACACATTGTAGTATTTGCTTTTAAAATAATAATAATGTCATTCTGGGGCCGTATTCACAAAACATTTTATTTTAGCACTAAAAGTTCTCCTAAATGGCAGTAAAAGTTCTCTTTAGTTTCTCTAAAACCTATTCACAAAGCTGCTGAGAGCAACTTTTATCAAGGAACAGAGAGAAGTCTTAAGGGAAGAGTTAGGGCAGAGTTGACCTGGCTGCTATGGATGATCTGTGGATGATGGATGATTGGCTGATAGGGGAGGGGCCTCTGTCAGTGATTTAAATATAGAAATATTTTGTTGAAGAGGTATCATGTTGCTATATTCAAATAAAATGTTTGAAATAAGAATGTTGCCACATTCAAATTGTAGGAGCCAAAATGTTTAAGAAGTCGCCACTGCAGCCTGAAGCACGATGACGTACTGGATCAGATCCAACACGTACTGGACACGCATGCGCGGTGGATTCATTCAGATTTTGATGACGTCACATGCGCACGCGCAGTTGAGAGCTTTGTGACCTGTGGATAAATACTCAAACCGCTCGCGCAAATACAATTATTAATAACATGCTCACGAAATCAGGACACGTTTGGCACTTTTCCTTGACTCATTTTTGCTTCCACTCAACAAGTATGACCAGAATATGTTACAATTTTAAATGTTTTGCATGTATGTAGAGAGAAACTATGATAATTTCAGCATTACGATGACTTATTCATCAATAATTACGTATTACTGTTTATCAGTACTACTACTACACAGGTTAGAACATCATCTATATACAGTATTGACCATACATGTCACTTAAGACCAGTGCATACGCATTATAACTAGACTCGCACTCGCATTATAACTATAGGCACTTGCCATAACGAACCACCATCCAGTACGTATTGTATCTGATCCAGCTACGTCATCGTGCTACAGGCTGCAGCGAGGAGTGTCTCAAAATGTTTGCAAAGATGATGTGTTATGCTCATTTTGACCACTGAGTGGGGCTGTGAAAAATTACCTTAATATCAAGGTATATAGGTAGCCTGCCTGATGCAGTAGGAAGGGTGTTTTGACCCAGAAGGGCAAAAAGGTTTTGACCACGCAATAGCGGTGAACGAGTGTAAACTTCTGTCAACATACTGAGATGAATATTCAATAGGACACTATGCACAGTGGTGTTGTCGGAGCCAATAAACTGTGGTGATGTAAAAGAAGAACGTCTTCACGTTTCTTATGGATGAAGTAAGCAGCAACGTAATACCAGAGCAAGAAAGTGAGCCAACCTAATTTCTCCGGGATCAAAACAACTCAGTAGCCTAAAGTATTAGATTTAGCTCCTACACAAATAAAGATTTAAAAATAAAAATGTTGCCATATACAAATAAAGATTACGTCTGCGATACGGGACAGAACTCTGGGTTTGGGCTAAATTCCAAGCTCAGAGCCCTTGATCCCCTCGGACGGTGCACCTAAAATGCTTATATTTTTTACTCTATTCGATCATTTGTATGTGTAAACTCAAAAAAACAACTGCCACAGGTAATCTGACAATTTTCTTTCAATTAAAGGTACATTTATTATCACTATTGCCTCTATAATGTTGTATAGTGTCTTTGCGTGGATTGCAGCAACAGCCAGATTGTTTAGTGATTTGGTCTTAGTGACTTAGGAGTTCTCTTGACTACTCCTAGCGTTTCATGGATTTAGGAGCTAGTTTTAGCGCTAAAATGATTTGTGAAATACTCTTAGAGCAAAAATTTAGGACTCCTAAAATTAAGACTGACACACCCATTATTTTTAAGAGTTTCTCCTAAATCACCAAGCCTTAGGATGTTTTGTGAATACGGCCCCTGGACAGGATTAAAATAATGTATTAAAAGAATGAGATTTTACACATAAATGTCACAATTAAATAAAATCCTTATGGTGACTCACTTTTAAACATGATTTACTTTCTGTTTGCAAAAATGAATTTACTTTCTTCCCCTTCTGACTTGGGGGACATGACACTGTGCGTAACTAACATAAACCCTAGATAGATGAGACTTGAGTCTGGTATAGGTTTAAAGCTAGTAAACTCACCGTGGAGGCCAGTTTGTCACAGATGTAGCAAAAACACTGATCACAGTACTTTGCATTATTTTGTAGAGGTCCTGAGATGTCCTGCTCTGCTCGACTGGAACAAGCAAACACACAAGGACACATAAACATTCACAGACAACAGGAAGTCCTTCACACAACAGTGACCTCGCTTCTTTTACTGACCAGAAATTCAGGGTGCAGTCGTATCTAGCATGTGGAAGCACTGTTGCAGTTTGGGAGTACGTGATGGCTAAATCCTCATCCAGCTCCTCAATGTGTTTGGATATATCTGAGATCAACAGAAAACAAGTAAGTTAGAAGCAGAGAGACGACAATGCTATTGAATGATTACCATAGTATTTATGGTATACCAAGGTATATCAAAGAGGTACTGCCATGGTATATGTAACTAAAAGTAATTTTTTAAAACCCGTGGCATTACTACAGTTTATGTCGAAGAAAACATTGTATTGCCATGCTAACATTACATGTCCAAAAACAGCTAATGGTCCATACATATGAATGGTAACTTTTTTGTGTTGTTTATGTTTAAATGTGTGTAAAGCCGACAACAGTACCAGCTTCGTTCTTCTCATTTTCAACGATCAGCACGGAGGAATCGTTAAGGGTCATCAAGGAGTCACCTTCATCATCATCTTCATCGCTCAAAATGATTATAGGTATGTCGTGCTGCGTCCTACGGAACATGACAGACAATGAGAAGAAACGACCTCGAATACCAGCCTAACTCAGCTAACATTGAGTGCGTCTAGTATAAAAGAAACTTTAACATCTGTTTTGTTCGAGTTTTCTGGTTAAACTTACATATTTTGTCGAAATGCACTCTCGGACGGGCGCGTTCAAAGTTTGGCGCTTCAGCTGAATCACGTGACTCTGACAAATCGGAAATGTGTCAGTGTCCTGCCCTCCCCCAGCTTAATTTTAATTGTATTTGTATTAATTTTACACATATTACAAAATCATAAATACAACGATAGACAAGAGGTACCAGTGGTGTTGATAAAATTAAAAATTTCTCTTTCTCTACAGTGTTTATCTTGTCATGTATTTATGGGGAAAAAAATAAAACATGTAACAAAATAATATCTAGCGTTAGAAAAAAACTTTTTCATTCATTAAATGTTTAAGAATAATTGTAGACATTTCCACATTCGTTTGTAAAAAGTCTCTTTTTGCAAAAAATAAATAAATATTGACTTACAGATGCCAGACTTTATTGTTCCTGTCAACAAAGTCAAGATGTCAGCTGTATGTGACCAACTCGGTCATAGCTCACGATTTCATACAGTTTTCCCAACCTGTTCTGACATGGCCAGCTCTTTGAAACTTGGGTATTTTCCTTTCTCCTTCTTTTTTTGGCCCCTCCTCAATCCAGTCAACCTACTTGGCTTCTTTTTAACGGCGGAACACTGCCAACTATTATTTTATTTAAATAAATAGCTAAATAAACATAAGCCTGTCAAAAGAGCATTTAAATTGTACCCCAGGAAAACTGATAGGCCTAAATTACTGTGCAAAAGTCTTAGACATGTTAGTATTTTCACCAGGGGGAAAAAAATATATATTTTAAGGCAGTTATTTATATTTCCAAACATTCTTTTTGCTATTAATTTTAAATATCCAGTATTATTTGTGTATGCACAATGAGTCTGACATAATAGATTTTATTTATCCATTAACTTTTATTAACTTAAGAAAATCAATATTTGGTGACCACCCTTTGCTTTTGTTCCAGGTTTGCGCATAGTTTTTCAGCTTTGCAGATAGGTTTCTTGGAGACGTTGCCACAGTTCTAGTCTGTAGGGGAACTAACAGGAAGTACCAGATATGATTAATGAAGACCTGGAGTCAGAATTATAATAATTAGAAGAAATATTTAGTGAAGAATAGTTTGCAGTTCCATCAGCAGAAGCCAGCATCAACATTCCCAAGGAGTTATTCGGCCGCTCTGTATACATACAATTTTCCACCACAATTATACCTTAAATTACATAATCGCTTCAGGTTGAATGATTCTGATTGGCTAAGGAATAGATGAATATAGCAGATTGATCATGTAGTTGCCCTCCAAAGTCACAAAACTGTGTGTCTAGGCACCATGAACAATACATCAGTATTGTTCATCTCGCCAATTCTGATCTGTAACAAAGAATACTAGCGCTCATACAAAGATACAGTTTCATCAAGGTTAGAGTCAGTCGACCTCTAGCTCAGGCCAGAAACTTTCCCAAAACTTACTGATAGCATGTTCTTTCGCTCAGCAAAAGTTACAGACATCCTTGGAAATGAAAAGTATTCACCATTCTCTAGTGTTTAAATAAAGTAAATAAATAGATAGAGCAAATTCTTTTAAACAGACATATAATTATATAACTACGTAAATCTTATAAGCTTCAAGAAGTCATTCAAATCATTTGGTATTTTAGAAAGATAAATATTGATTAATAACTTGATTAGGATTCATACAAGCAGCAGTGGATTTCAGAATCCACCCCCTTCAATTCGGTCTTAGTTTTTTTTTGGTTCTTCGTGTAATCCCAGAAAGACTCGATGATGGTGAGATCAGATCTCTGTTTGGATCATACCGGCTGTTGACAGACTCCTTGTGCATACAAAAATCTAACTGGATTATTACAATTAAGATATCTGCCTTTCAAGATTAGCATGTGATCCAACGTTTGTCATTGTATGGTGATGATTTTATAATATTGTTTTATAAATAAGACAAACACTAAAATAAATACCATGATTTAATGTACAGTAATATGAACCATATCTACAATTATTACATGGCACATGCAAAATCAGCCTCAGATTATCCAACACTTTAACACACAGATTTACAAAACAATTCAGGAATTTGATTTATTCAGAAACTTGATTTTGTGAGGTGACTCCATCCTGTTCCGTTTCTGGTTTTGGGGACCGATACTTTGCCCAGGGGTGTGGAGTTTCCTGGCCAGGCATGAACTCCAGCCATTCTCTGTAAAAACCACGGAAGCCATCAATCTTGTCCAGGTAAGTGTTCCGTGATTTTAACTGAAGAAAGAACAATACAAAGCATAACTAATCCACAGTAGTCCATGATAGAATCTTGCTCATAGGTCAATAACATGCTGAAGAACATACTGAACCTATTTCACTGAAATTTAGATGTGCTTTAAAATTATGTTATTAAATAACAATTTCATTAAATTACCTTTAGAATAATACCATGTAAAACTACTTACCGTATTGCAATTTTGTTATTACTATTTTAACTGACCAGGTTTATATTTCACTAGTTGTATTCTTTATATAACATCATGTGACAAAATACAAATCTTGAATCTGGTTTGATATGAGATTGCCTCATTCAGTTTCTAACCTTGTCATAAGAAGGAGGATACTGAGTTGCAAACTCCAGCTGTCTGATGATGACATCATTGGGTGGCACCTGCAGTTTGTGCATGTGTTTAAGAAGTTTGTGTAGATAAGCATAGTCCAAACGCTTAGAGGCCTGGCTGATCAGGGCACTGTAAACATGAGCATTCGGCACAAGTCCACAAGACTGCAAAAAACAAAACAGAAAATAAGAGCAATGATAATAATAAGGGGAGTCCTTACGCATATTAATAGTGTAAATAAATTGGTTTTCATACCTCCATATCAGTGAAAAGTTGCATTGCATCTTTCTGCCTGCGGCAAGCCAGAGCAATACTACAGAACGTCTGGGTATTCGCAGCCAGTCCTCTGTTGACCATAAGGGCTTGTACTGCCTAAATAGAAAGAAAGCATTCTTATTTACATTTATGCCTTTGGCAGATGCTTTTAATTACTTATTATTTATTAACTTCTATGCAATTTTATATATCCTTTTATGCATGGCCAAAAAACACCGGACAGTGTATAATAATAATAATAATAATAATAATAGCAATTAGTTGTTCAATGTATTATTATTAATATTATTATTAGTATCATTAAAATATTATGTTGTGCTATGCAAAGAAAACAAAATGCTGACAAATGACGATGCTACAACTGTTGGCTGTGACAATGATGTGCCTTTAATAACAAGCACTCTTGAAATAAGTATGAATATGTCTATCACCGCATATCAATTTTGATGAGGGATGAAGTTTTTTTTTTTGTTTTTTTACATTTTCAATGAAGAGTAGCTAATCCTTAGTTTTATAACCCGTCAATCCCCATTTGACAGATGCTTTTATCCAAAGTCAATTCATGCATTACTTGGGAATAGAACCCAAGACCGTGGCGTTGCTAACTCCATGCTCTACAGTTTGAGCTTTCAGGAATATATTCTTTTACAAAAGCAACATTACTGGAACATTATGAACAGATGATTAAATATGTTTCTAACCTTAGCTCCATACAAGTCTCCAGCCTTGGCCACCCTTCTGATCATGGTGTTAAAGAATGTCACATCCAGCTTGACACCACTGTCTTTGGCCACATTAATCAAACTCTGCATTGATTGGCTGCCAGCTTCCATGACATCAGCCAGTAGTGTGATGGTTTTGATGTTTGGCTCCAGTCCTTCTTTGGCCATTTTCTCCAAAAAACCATCAAGGTTTCCAATCAGAGCGAGTCTATCTGAAGCACTATTCACAGGCGCCAAGGCAACCACACCTGAGTGGCAAGTGCTGGGGTCTAGAAGGTTTGGGAGGCGGGAACTTTGTGTTGATAATTGTGATTGACAGGTCAGAGAGCTACTTGATAATACAGGCAGTAACTGAGTCTCATCTTCAATTCTGCTTGGATCTTTTTCCTTTAGAAGGGTGAAATCACTCGCTTTGTCTTGTTCATGGCTCTGTGTGTGTGTGTCTACAAACAGCTCATTCTCGAATGCATCCATATCTAAAGGCTGACACAACGTCTCCTCTTTGACATTTGTCCGGCGGCTTTTCCTTCCACTTGTGAGTTTTGGGGTCACTTCTTCCGTTCTCTTCAGCAGTAAAGCAGAAGCCAGACCAGGATCACCTATTCCACAATCCCGTGCGACGCGCAGGAGTATGTTGTAATTTTGAGTGTCTGGTTTTATTCCAATCCTAAGCATCTGATGCCACACCTACAACATAAATAACAATTAAAAACATAATTGATCAAAAGTTGCATTTTATTAGCGCTTCTCTGATGACGTGTTTTGACTGTTTTAGTGTCTATTTCGTACACTTAAAAAAAAGACAGTTTCGGTTTTCAGCTATATGAAAACATTAATTTCAGGTTTTCTGTGTTTCGTTAAAATAATTCATTTCTGTGTGTTTCTAGTCCGTAGGTGTGTGCAAGTACCTGTAAAGCCAGTCGGAACCCATGCTGCTTGTCGTTCGCACAGCTTATCAGCAGATAATGAAACGTCTCTTGTGTGATGGGTTGTCCATTTTGAAGCATCTCCTATGCATACATGCACACACAAACCAAATTATATTACTGTGGTGTTAGAGCTAAAAAAATTGAATGTAAAACTTAAATGTGTTGTGAGTGACTAGTTAATACCCGCAGAATTTGAAAGCAACACTTCAGATCTCCAGCAAGAGCGACTGCTTTGAGCAAAGCATGCCAGGTTATGGCACCGAGAGGGATGTTCTTCCTGAGAAGCTCCTGCTTGAGCTTCATTGCCTGGTCCAGCCCTGACTGCTTCCATGGTGATTCTGCACAAGCGTTGAACAGCGCGGTGTATGTAGCATCTGATGGCTCAATCCCTCGCTTCTTCATCTGAGTGGTAACATAAACATAAAAACAGGGTTTTACATTAAGATCAAGTGCGTCATTTATACATTATTAGCAGCAGATAACATACATAATGACATCAAAGAACATCATAATGTGAAGAGTGCATTGCCATCTTACTTTATTGTACAGTTGGAAGGCTTTCTTTAGGTAGCCCACGCGTCCACATCCACCGATGAGAACGGTGTAATTATATTCCTCAGGCTCTAACCTCTCACCTTTGAGCATATCAGCCTCAAACAGAGATAATGCCTCAACCAGCTAGGCAAAAAAAGAATAAAGTGTGCATTGGTTTATTTGACACAGAGACATACTTAGATACACACACACACACACACACACACACACACACACACACGCAAACATGTTAATAGCATATTATGGAAATACACTTTTAAGGAACATACTTAAAGGGTTAGTTCGCCCAAAAATGAACATTCTGTCATTAATTACTCACCCTCGTGTCGATCCAAACCCGCAAGACTTTGGTTCATTTTCAAGATCTTTTTGATGAAATCTGAGAGCTTCCTGTTACTCCATAGACAGCTACATAACTAATACTTTAACGTTTCAAAAAGTTCATAAAGAGCCAAACCAATGAGGTTTGTTCTTGCAGGTTCGGTTGTGCTTCGGTTTATGTTTGCTGATCAATGTTTATATGTGAATAAAAGACTAAATTAAATCTGTTAATATAAAGTGGTGGAGCCTCTTCAGAAAATTTGGACTAAACCACTCAATTCACATTGACTAGTTTTACAATCTCTTTATGGACTTTTTGGAGCACCAAAGTGGTATTTGTGTAGGGACAGAAAGAAAAGATCTTCATTTGTGTTCCGAAGATGAACAAAAGTCTTACGGGTTTGGAACGACGTGAGGGTGAGTAAATGATGACAGAATCTTATTTTTTGTGTCAACTATCCCTTTAAGTGCAATCTAAATGACGCTTTCGGACACTTAATTGCATGTTAAATTAAATTAGATGAAAATGTATTATTGGCATGCATTTATGGTAAACTAAAATATACTTTCCATAAATGTCCTTTAATATCTTAAGACAAAACATTAAAGTACGTGCACTTCTTTAAAGCATGACATTATTAAAACATGACTTAAAAAGTGTACTCTCAAGTGACCTTCTATGTAATTAATATAGTATAATATTAATTATACAAGTACAGTACTGATACCATAGTACTTCCACAGTAAGGATAAGTGTTATAAAAAACATGCATTTTTGAAAACATACTTTGTCCTCTTTGATAAGCCTTTTGCACTGGAGGAAATACCAGTATGTTGTATTTTTCCGACCCGTTTTGGACCTGAACTTTTCTACCAGCGGCGCGTCCTCCTCATCCGCATCCCTGTACCTCATATCCAGCAGCTCTGGGGATGTTTTGCGAAAGGTTCGTCTGGAGGAGAAATTTCTGGAATAATCACCAAACACATCACTGGGATCTTCCTCATTCACACGATCAGATGCGTCTGAACTAGTATCGTTGCTCTCAGACCATCTCGGAGGTGTCACTGATTTAACGTTACTAAAGAATCTCAAGGGTCCTTGATGCACTCGCTCAGATTGACGAACAGCTGATCTGCGCTCATGTGAGGATGCTGAAGCGCACTTTATAACATTGACACTGGTGTTCCGTGCGAAAATACCCCACAGAAGTGTAGAACGCAACATTTTGGCCATCGAGCTTAAATTGAAACCTAGTTACTCTATTTATCACCTTTTGAAATCATATAAACTGCGATAGAAACCATGCTTGAACTCCTCACATGATGTTTCTACTGTAAGTCGCCATGATGCCCATAACGGAAGTTTAACAAGACATTACTAATAGATAATATTATTATCGAGATATGTATTCAACACATTCCATGTAATATGCGGTTAAGACTTTTATAATTAAACTATTTTTGATCTAAATGTACAATTTAATGAACAAACTCGCAATTGTATCCAACGAAATAAATCATGAAGACGGGCGGGATCGATTAGTTTGACTTATCGTGTGTCGGTCTTCACACTGCTGAAACTGCAGCAATGTCACCGCTGTCATAGAACTGCCATCTAGCGATCAAAATTGAAAATTTTTATCAAAATAAGAAATTTCACGTGACAAGGACAAATAATTTTGGCTGAGAATTTACAAGTGTTAATACATTTGACTCTTTTTACATTACAAAATGAATTTGTTTCTTTAAGCATTTGTTATTGTGAGGCCTGCTTGGACAGTTTGAATAAAAATAATAAAATAAATTTGATGATAAAATAATAATTCCCTCTCTTACTGCAAAATGCATTGTTCTTGTATCAATATTAAAAGCTTTTTATTGTCTTTGGGTGACATATCACTGAAAGGGTTGATTGTCATTAAAATAAACCCATCATGAAAAGTGACGACTGGCACATTTACAGGTAACACTTTACACTAAGGGTGCACTAATATGCATTAATTCATGCTTAACTAGTTGTCTGCTTTAATTAATCATTAGCTAATGATTTACAAATGTGTCATTATGGTATGACTTTACTTGTTGGGGCACATGAATATTAACTAATTGATTAAGTAATATGTAATTGTGGTTATGAGTTTTGAATTAATTTTGAATTAGTTAGGCTAATAGTCATGTGCCCCAACAAGTAAAGCCATAACATAATGACACATTTGTAAAGCATTAGCTAATGATTAATTAAAGCAGACAACTGGAAGTTGAAATGCATGGCTTTGACCCGTTGTGGTAATTAACACATTAATTGACATTATTAGTTCATAAAATATGTTATTAAGGAATTAATGCATTATTACACATTTAACTAATAACAATGTAATGATTACTTAATCTATTAATCATGTCGAATCTTCATTAGTTGCTGATGCAGTAATCATTAATAAATGGGTTAGTTAACCATTAGTAACACATTAACTCATCATTATCTGTGCATTAGTTAAGCATGAATTAATGCATATGAGTGCACCCTTATTGTAAAGTGTTACCCAATTACATCTGCGCTTTGTATTTTTATTATCACCAATACAACTAGAACAGTCAAACTTTCCCTACAATTCATTCTCAAAATCTTTGATCTTCCTCCCTACATACAAAGTATTACAAATTATGATGTTCTATTAAAAAACATGTTTAGTAATCTGTGAGATGTTAGTACAAGTGTACATTAAAGACAGTTAAGTGCACTTATTTTTCACAAGGGTTTACAGACATAGATGTGTATAAATGGAGACGCTTTGCTGTGAAATGATTATTCATGACATTTAGATTCACTTCTCATTAACTTCTCTGTCTTTTCCCCTGCTGCTTATGTAAGTATATTTCAAAACAAGACGAATGTATAGTGAGATACTGAGCTGTGTTTGTGTGTGTGTGTGTGTGTGTGTGTGTGTGTGTGTGTGTGTGTGTGTGTGTGTGTGTGTGTGTGTGTGTGTGTGTGTGTGTGTGTGTGTGTGTGTGTGTGTGTGTGTGTGTGTGTGTGTGTGCTCTAACATCATGTCAGTAGATTTCTAACTCTTTATCTTCCATGACAGACTGCAGTGCAGGATTGCTGTAGCCCCCTGTTGAGACTGCTGAGCTGAAGCGCACCCACCCACATAATGCAGAGAAGATGAGGGCGAAGGCTTTTGTTTCCTCATCGCCTGAGAGATCTCGCACACAATGTTTCCATGGAGATGACACTTTTTGGGTGGTTCTTTTATGCTATGCATGTAATAAAAGACAGAATCACACTTGTTCTTAGACAATATGTTTCTAAAAGTATCTTCCAATGCATTTGATGTCCAAAATTTTAAATGCCTTTTTGTTGTTGTTTTGTTTTTTTAATGATGAGAACTCTGACGTTTTATTGTGTGGCCTACATGAGGGTAATATATAATTTAAGGGTTCAGCTTTGCATTTCTTCCAAAATCGCCTGAGGTCGTCTTTCCGCCCCGGAGCAAGCCAGTTGTGAAATTCGAACTTCAAACGACAAAAAAGGAGAGAAATCTTGGTTTTTGAAGAAAAGAGAACAGTTCAACACCATCCAATGAAATTAAAATGCTCAACACGCTTAAAAATAACGTTTTTTTTATTGGCATCAATGTGAGGAACCTCCATTGCATAAATGCAAAATCTTCTTTGCACTAAAAAATGGTTATTTTTAAGGACTGTTCAATAAAAAGTTATTTGGGTGACCAAAAAGGGTTCTTTTATACTACCACCGCAGGGAAACTTTAGAACCTTTATTTGTATGTGGGTAACGTGGGGAGATGTCCTCTTTAAGAACAATGTGCATTACTTTTATTAACATATTTAGAGATACATTTAGCATGTTCAGGATGATGATGCATCAACCAATGTATTGCTATAAAGATTGGGTTAGGGTTGGGTTGGGCTAATTTAGATGTTATAAAACAAAATGTAAAACCCCACTACTGGGGTAAGAAGCCCTCCTTGCAGAATGATTAAATGACTTTTGATATAATTCTTATTAATATTTATATATATTTTAAAGTGTCATTAATGTAAAATACGAAATCAACTATTCTATTTAAAATTTAACTTTGACAATTTATTTGAATTATTGAAAACACAGACATGTCAGAATCCCAGTAAAAGGGATTCATCTGAAAGTTAAATCCTATAACTTACAGCCATATAATCAAATAATAAAAATAGTTTCATTGTGACAACATGCCCTTGCTATTCGCGTTTGTTGAACTGATTTGTGAATCAGTAAAAACATTTGTAGCCAATATTTTAAGGAATGTGTTTAAGTGTATGCTACAAATGAACCCCATAGTGTGACAACTTGCCCCGGTGATCAATCGTAAAGCGCGTAGTGATTCCGTGATTTGCGCAGGAGGGCGGAGAGCCTCGAGAGAGAATGAAGGAGCAGAAAACGAGCACCCTCAAATAACACCGCTTGAAAACGAGGATCGTAATTGAATTTAATTCGCTTGAGAGAGAGTGAATGACATTGGCACATCAGGTAAGAGACCTGTTATTCATTCAAGAACGCGCGCGACAGCTCTGATTGACGTTCACTCATTATCATACTGCACGAGTCCATTAGGTGCGCATATGTATAGGACATTCAGATGTTAAATAATCTTAAAGACAAATGATCCGTCTTTCTAACATCAATGTGATATATAGGCTACTTCAGTTCAATATCCCCGCCGTTAAAATCACACTACAGGCTATGACATGAGGCTAGATATTTCTAAAAATAGCTTTGGTGGATCTGTCAGGTGACATCGACGAATCTCGCGTTTATCACCTGGGGATAGTAGTAGCCTACTCACTGTGTTTTATAACGCCGTAAGATTTAAACCACGCGCGCATGTAGCCTTCTAATTCAACATGTAGGGGAGAAACATTATACCCAGATGCTTCAAAGGAAAATAGGCGTAGGAACAAAGATAGAATCACTGCATGGTTCCATAAAACAAAATAATAGATTTTTATTGCACAACATAGGCTATACATACCGGAGAAACTGCATGGGGCAAGTTGTCAGTATTTCTCTCCAGTCAGTATCTCAGGGATTCATGGAAGGTGTTTTTTATGTCAATATTCAATATTCTGATTTTGATATGTCAACATTAAATTGATATCTATTATTATAGGATACATGTTTGTTTTATTTGTTTTATAGATAGATAGATAGATAGATAGATAGATAGATAGATAGATAGATAGATAGATAGATAGATAGATAGATAGATAGATAGATAGATAGATAGATAGATAGAGATTTCTGACAGAATTCTGACTTTTCTTTTCTAGGCATGTACTCTGAGGAGTGGAGCAGGAATCGGCAGGGTAGAGAGAAGGCTGTGATCACGAATTTCAGCTTTAGTCAGCTGCCAGAGGAGGAGAAGAGGGGTTGGATAAAACCGCACCGTGATCATGGTGAGTTGCTGATACGCACAACACAGAATTAATATGCCATAAAAACTGCACATACAACATGCACTAAACTGCACATGCAAAATTACCTGTGTGTATTGATGTATTTGATGCATGTATTGAGGTCTTCATATAGTATGTAGTTATGATGCATGCATTTGTGAAATATTGCACAGATTAGTGCATGGATTCCCAAACTTTTTGTCAGCCCAACCCATAAAATGTTTTTAAGTTAGTATTTTTTAACAACACATACAGTTCTCTAATGTATGTTATTGCTGGTCACATTCCATGCAGGTAAACCATAAAATATTTTCATGTTTTTTAGTGTTTTATTTTGATTGTTTTATTTTTAAATTATTTATTTGTTTTTGATTTGACATTTTTATGATTTCATTAATTATTTGCTTCTCGTTCAAGGTTTAGTTCACAACGTAATGAAAATTCTGTCATCATTTGTTCACCCTCACGTTCCAAAGCTGTATGAATTTCTTCTGTTGAACACAAAAGAATTTGGTGTATCCAAACAGTGGCTTCCATAGTAGGAAAAAAAGTATACTGTGGAAGTCAACGGGGTCCATCAACTGTTTGATTTTTGACATTATTCAAAATATCCTTTTTTGTGTTCAACAAGAGAAAGAAAATCATACTGGTTTGGAACAACTTGAGGGTGAGTAAATTACAGAATTTTCATTTTTGGGTGAACCATCTCTTCCCTCACAAACCATCATGTAAAGACACCATCATGTACAACACACAAACATTCATGACTTTCACATTTATGCATTTGGCAAACACTTTTAATCAAATCGACTTACATATACATTATTAGTGCATGCATTCCCAGGGAATCGAACCCATGGCATTGTAGCGCCATGTCCTACTGTTTGAGAATGTTGATTTCTATTCATTAAAAATGGGGCTCAGGTTTATCAAGCTGCTCTGTCATTCTGATTGGTATTAATTCAAGCTCATGTCTTCATGTTCAGACTCAGAGGAATCCATTCCTGATGATCGCTACCATGGCATCTACTTTGCCATGCTGTTGGCTGGTGTCGGCTTTCTACTGCCATACAATAGTTTCATCACTGATGTGGACTACCTCCACCGCAAATTCAAAGGTTTGATGCAGCCAACCTGTCGCACATCACAGGAGAGACTAAATTAAATTCACAGAGCTGTGGGTGGTAAAGGGACAACTATGCATTGCACAGTCAAAATATTTCTCTTCAAGTTATGCTTGTAAATCCCCCTCTCTTCCATTGTCAGGCACCTCTATTGTATTCGACATGAGTTTGACATATATACTGGTGGCTCTCAGTGCTGTCATTCTGAACAACGCACTCGTGGAGAGACTGAGCTTGCACACTCGCATCTGTGTGGGTGAGAACATGCAACAGTCGCCTCAAAATACAACAATGACAGACTCCTCTGCACAATGTTCTACATGCACATTACATGATTTATTGATTGTAATATCACTACATTTCTTGTTTTGTGTATATGTAGGATATCTATTTGCATTGGGACCTTTGGTGTTTGTGAGTGTGTTTGACGTCTGGTTGGAGCTGTTTAACACGCAGCAGTCCTATGCTGTTACTCTGGCTGCAATTGCCATTGTTGCATTTGGATGCACAGGTACATAAATACAAGCAATCATGCATTTGGCCTACATTGTGTTTTTGTGATCTGAAACATTGCCCATTGTCCTTTTGACCTTTGCAGTGCAGCAGTCCAGTTTCTATGGTTACACTGGGATGCTGCCCAAGAGGTACACACAGGGCGTGATGACTGGAGAGAGTGAGCTGAACTTACATCACAGCATGAAATCAGAATCTTTTTTCTGTAATTCTTAAACGTTTTCCAGTAATATAGTGAAAATATGGTAATACAAGGATTCAGTTAAAGGTAGTACAACAAATACAGATAATTTACTGAATTAGTTTTATTATTATTTAAAGGGGCTATGAGAAGAATTCAGAAACCCTTGTTATTAGTGTTATCGGTTGTCAACTGGCTTGTGCTTCATTGCTTTGCAGTTTTATACTGTTAACGAACATCCCGACGGCACCCACACTGCTGAGAGCACTGTTTAGATGAATATGCTAAAGGTACCTATTATGCAAAAGGTGTTTGAACACCGACGTGTGTCCGCAGTGTGTGAAAACAACCAGCCTTGGTAAGGTTCCATTGTCCACTCAAACAACTTGATGGAAACGTACTAATTTGCATTTGGATTTTTTCTTTTTTTAGCAAACTTTGAAAAGATTCACATTTGGATGGAAACCCAGTTATTGGAACATTACAGTACAGTACAGTAATATGTTTTTTGGCATTATCCCGAACATTGTAAAAGCATTCGTTTCATGTGTCATTAAACGGAAGAGAGGCTCTCGGTAGCATACGTAAACATATCATCCCTTTGGTTTTCCTGGCAAAAATGAGTAAAAAAAAACTGTCTACAGGCTTTCATAGACAACCTAGAATCTAAAAAATGCTGGGTTGTTTTGACCCAATGTTGGGTCAAATATGGACTAACCCAGCAGTTGGTTTTTTTTAACACAGCGATTGGGTTGTTTTAACCCTGCGGTTGGGTTAAATATTTGCTTAAGACAACCCAATTGCTGGGTTAGTCCATATTTGACCCAACATTGGGTTGTTTTTTGTCAAGAAAGGTCTCGTTTGGCAAGAAAGGTCTCGTTTTTTAAGAAGTTTTCTTTACAAGCTGGCAATAAAATGGCATTTAAAAAATCGATTAATACATGAACATTTTTATTAGCCCCTTTAATGTAATAAAATAATATTTAATAAAATCAAATATCTTAAATGTTAAAGATAGAATTTAAATGATATATTTTTTTTATATTACTGTAATTCATTAGGGAAATAATTTAATTGTATTTTAATGTTTAATTGGTTCTTTAAATATTTTTTACTTTAAAACGTTTTTCAAAATATAATTTCTTCGAAATATGAATTCATAATTTTTACTCAAATGTGTTGGTCTTCGTTTGTATTGGAGTTTATGTGTTTTTTGTCAATTGTGGTTGTTTCAGGCACTGCAGGAGTTATTGTCTCTCTGAGTCGGATTTTTACAAAGCTGCTGGTGGAAGACGAGAAGAACAACACCATCATCTTCTTCCTGTTCTCTGTCTCAATAGAGACGCTCTGTTTTCTGTTACACGTGGTGGTGCGACAAACACACTTTGTCCGTTATCACACCGACAGAGCTCGCCGCAGCCACAGCTGGCTCAAAGGACAGATTAACAATGTGACGACGCAAAAGCGCAGTGGCTATAAGATACATTATGACAGCAGTGCAGAGGAAGAGGTACATTCACACACAGAAATACTGGTTTGCATTTGACTCTGGGGATGTTTTGTGAGAAATCGATCTTTCATTCATTTGTTACCGACAGGTTTTGAAAGGTTTCTGTGGGTTTGTCTTACTGTTTAATTTTTCAAATTTTTTGGATAAATATGCACACTTCTGACACAAGGAAAACACAAATGCACAAATATCAGCAACAACTTTTTATTCTAGATAGTAGACAAAAAGAAATGCACTAAATTGTATTGAATGTGCACTTGTAGTTATATTAATGAAATATTAATGAAATAAACGACCACTTAAGTATACTTAAAGAGAGTGCACTTTCATCACTTTTTTACTTGTCAAAATTTTGCTTTAAAGTACATTTTAAAACTTAATGTTTTAATCTTTTGTCATGCTCTAAAGAAGTACCCATATTTTGATGTGTTGACTAACATACTAATGTACATTTAATGTACTAACATTTTTCAACTGTAACTGTTCAGTTAATTGCATTTATTTTAAATCAGAATACATTTTAATTCAATTACATTTAACATTATGTTCAGTTTGCAAGTATATTATTGTAAATTTATACTACTTCGAATTTATTCTTTTATAATTATTTTTTTATTTCTGTAATAAATACTCTTTTTAAAAGTTACACAAAATTTTAAGGGTAGCCAAGGGAAATGTTGAATAAATATAAATATATATATATATATATATATATATATATATATATATATATATATATATATATATATATATATATATATATATATATATATATATATATATATATATATTCATTTCTAAAATGCTTTAGTAGAAAATGGTTCCAGCTCTCCAGATTTTGAGACAGTCATTGTTTAGGATAATATGCTCAAAGTTAAATTTGAAATTGACTCAGCATTTCTATAAATTAGGATGGAGTGACGTCAAGCACAGTTGATGAGGCAGATGCAGTTAATCTGGGTAACCGTTCCCATGGAGATGGAATATACGTCAGATTTGATGTACCCAAACCAGACACCAAAAGGACCTGGATCAATGTGAAGGGTGAGCCATAGTTTTAATCACAGCCATGTGTAGATATTCTGTGTAGCTATTCTTCTATTTTTCACATATTTTACATTGTTGCAGCACCTCTCTTCCCACAGTCGAACACACAGCCTTGCAAAGTGTACTTCTTTTGACTCGTACACAGGCGGAGCAATCTCTCGACATGAGTTAAAACCCATGTAAATACTTTGCAAAAAATTGTAGGCTAATGCGCATGTGAGACCTGTGTGTATAAAGTATGCACGCTTTCAAAAATCCTGCTGTGCGCGTACGCCCATACTTTTGTGATGATGAAATTTTTGTCATGCGCACTGTGCGCTGACCCTCGCGCACACATAAAAAATTAAGTGTACTTTGGCCTTAGCACTCTGTGTAGAACCTGTCTCTATGAAGCCCCTCCTTCCAAAAAGCCAAATGTGCTCTTATTGGTCAGCTGGACCAGTCTGCTTTGAGTGTGTTTCAGAAATGTCACACCCCTTACCATAACTGTGAGTTTCAATACACTACAAACGCAACTTTACCAGGCCTCATCTCCCTTTTTATTTAAAGGGGTCCTATAATGCCCCTTTTTTACAACATAAAGTAAAATAAGTCTCTGATGTCCCCAGAGTGTGCATGTGAAGTTTTAGCTCCAAATACCCCACAGATAGTTTTTAACGTCACTCCTCTGATCTTGAGAGACGCTCCTTGTTAGAGCATCCGACTCTCATGCTGGTGGACCTGAGATCAAGTCCCGCTTGGAGCGGGCGGTTTGAACAGGAGGGGTTACACAGACATGCACTGAAAATGAAAACCCGGAGTCGGACAATGATGGAGAGACTCAACAAGAAGTGGAAATGGCAAGCCCCGATGTAGAGGCTGTGGTCTGTGCTGCAGGGAGTGCTCTTCCAACTTGCTTTTCACATTGGCTTCCTGCTTTTCACTTGGCCAACTGATGTTAAGTCAGTTGCACGGGTCACAACCTCCACAAGCTCCTTGTATGCGGGGCATGAGGTGGCGAGCTAACTTTAAAATTCCCCGCCTCGATGCTGAGCACATCCACTTCCTCGGAAGCAGAGAGCTCAAGTACCGGGCTCTGATGAAGACTGAGAACGTGCCGAAGCAGTCTTGGGTCCTTCTACCAGCTCCATCTGCGAGCCCCAAGATCTGAGACACCCCGCCTTTTTCATGCTCAAAAAGCAACACTAAAGAAAGTTGAAAATGTAAAAAAACATCATAGGTCTTTAATGTCATATCTTTAGCACTGTATTTTTCTAACATAACATATGATGGCTTTTTTACAGAGCTTCTGTGTCAGAGGTGTGCCGTTGCTCGGATGATCTGGCCCTATATGCTGTCAATCTTGGTGACATATTTCATCACACTGTGTCTGTTCCCTGGTTTGGAGTCAGAGTTGCGCAACGATACACTGGGAGAATGGCTGCCTATTCTCACTATGGCTCTGTTCAACATGGCAGACTTTGTGGGCAAGGTGAAATGTTGTTATATACAAGCATATATTATCAATTAAAAATGGTAAATGTTCAAAGATTATTTCTCTCTCTCTCTCTCTCTCTCTCTCTCTCTCTTTAGATCTTAGCAGCGTGTCCGTACGAGTGGGGCGGTGTGCAGCTGCTGGTGTGTTCGTGTTTTCGTGTTCTCTTCCTGCCCTTGTTTGTAATGTGCGTGTCTCCTGTGCAGCACCCCCTGCTGTGGCACCCAGCCTGGCCCTGCGCCCTGTCCGTGATGTTGGGTATCAGTAACGGGTACCTTGGCTCTGTACCAATGATACAGGCGGCCGGCAAGGTGCCACTTCAGCATCGAGAAGTGGCGGGTGAGTATGGCTGACACACATGTAGAGTGAGAGAAATGCATAACCATTGAAAAGTAAACACCTAGAGGAAACTTTTACTACTCAAGAGACTTAGGATTGCAAGTGTTAACAGTTATTTTTTTCATAAAATAGATGAAGACAGTTGACATACAGTAAGAGTACAGATTCATTTAGTTAAGAAAATGTTGATTAGTTTTAAAACAAATTTTATAATTTCCCCAGTAAGAGACGATCACTAGAATGTTCTTAATACAAATGCAAACATAAAACAAACTCTTTATTTTATCATATTTATGATATTATGATGATCCACTACTCCTAAAACCAATTACACCAGAAATCATTACTTCATACTTTGTTAACACTGTCATGAAAATATTGTATGAAAATCCTCAAGTCAAAAGTCAATTTCCTAAAGGCCCTCTTTCTATATTTCATTTTTTTATGAGTTAAGCAAATGGTCTATGAGCTTTGTAGTTTAAAAAGAAATTATATATCCCAATCACCACAATAATTAAATCTCAAATGTAAATCAGTTGTTTGGGGTTTTAGATATTTCCCCTCATTTTAAGTCCTTTTCAGCAACACCAAAACCAAAATGGCTTCGGCATTTATTAAATGTGTGATATATGCAAAATAAAGCGAGAGACATGCATTTTCTGTCAGTAGGTTTCAAAAAACAAATGTGAATATGTAATACATAATAATATATGTATACATTTTATACGTCATATATGTATACACTTTATATGTAAACAGATTAAAGCTATTCTGTGTACTTTTTTGGAAATGGTGGCTACAAAATTCGACTAACATTCAGGGTGTTTTTGTTTTACCCTGACTAACCATATTAAGCCAATAGTAATGCTGCATATTTTAGAGAATATTTTATAAATCGCATACTTAAGTCCTTTATGTGGTTATGTCATGTTTGCAAAATAAAGATAAGAAGTTCCAGCTATTATAGCGTGTGTATCGTGTGGTGTGGTAGAGGCCTAAAGACATTTTATTTAGTCTTTTTTGCCATTTATTTATATATTTAAGTTATGAGGGTATTATAGTGAGATTCAATCTGATAAGATGATCACCTGTAACACGGGTTCGTAACCATTAGATTCCACCGCACAGAAGAGCAAAGCCCATCCTTCGCATGCAACCTGCAGTTTTATACTTTACACACAGTGTAACTTTATTCTAAAATATAATTCTGTCACACATGACCTTTTATTTTTTGCAGATTTTGAAGTGCCAGTACTTAACAATCTATCAAATATATATAAGATTAATGTGGACAGCATGAGCAATTAAATCAAATAATTTATTTTTAGAAGAAATCTAATTTATTATAATTTCCGTCTAGGAGAAGCAATTGCTATATTGAGATCCTATTTTTATTTCTCCACTAATCAATGTTTTTTTGTTTTTTTTACAGGGAACACCATGACTGTATCATATATGGCTGGACTGATGCTCGGGTCTGCAGTGTCTTACTCAACGTACAGCCTGACCTCACAGGTGCACGCTACTCACACGCTGAAACTCAACAACACACTCACATTACACAACTATATACCTGGCCACTGAGTGTCTCTCACAATGATTTATATAATAGTTTATAATTTAAAAACACATGAACATTTCCAAAGACCATCCCTGCAGAATACACCAGCTTTGACCAGAGTTTGCATACTGGTCCAGGCTGGTTTATGCAAGGAAGGTCTGCTGGTTAAGCTAGTTAAGAATCCCAGTTTGGGACACCAGCATCTTAGCATTTAATTCTGGGAACCAGCATCTAAAACACAACTTATACGTGTACCAGCTATGTTGTTGTTTTTTCATCAGGAATGTTAGATCAGATAAAAATGAATAACCCTCGTATTGTTAAACAAATTAAGTCATGTTTAAATGTACGGCCACCATGTGTAGTTTACTGTAATTTGCTCTATTGCTGTACTTTATGAATGGTCGATATAGTCGTGTTGGTGTCTTGTTTTGGTTTATGACCCTCCACTTTCACCTATTTAAACCATGTGGACACCAAATAGTTTCATTATTGGCAGAAGTACCAAAAACACCATCTGTAAGGTGTCATCTGACTGACATATAAAATTTACAAAATTCTGTCTGATTTTTTGACATGATGGTTAGGAACAGATAAAACTATAAAAAAGGATTTATACTTTGTGTGATTCTGACTAGAAGATTTTATGCCACGGATCTCTTAAACTTTGCCAAATACAGCAACTATTGTAGCAGCCTGGGAAGCAGTAGTGCTTGTGTTGAGGTCTGTGACACTTCCCAATACCTTGTTCCCCTCATCACCCCATCATACTGTACTTTCTATAATGTTTCTTTCAAAAAAAGTGTGAAAAGGCAAAAAAGCATTTGTCATTTTGAGAAAGTTTATGTATGCAAAAATAAGAAAGTATACTTTCAGTCTATTTTTTATGTATTTCTCAGAAATATACTTTAAGGTGCAGTGTGTAATATTTATGAGAATCTATTGACAGAAATGCAATATAATATACATAACTATGTTTTCCGTGGTGTATTAGGACCTTACATAATAAACCATTATGTTTTTCTTACCTTACAATTAGCCATTTCTTTCTCCGTACACCATGGATCCCCTGACAGTGAAGTCGCCATTTTGCGCCGCTATGTTTCTACAGTAGCCCTAAATGGACAAACTGCTCTACAGAGCGCTAGTCACTCTCTGCTGTCTCAGATGATGACATAGCTTCTCTATGTGCTTCGAAAGGGAGTGGTGAGCTGGATGATGACATCACTGTTTTCAGCAGCGCTGCTTTATAGATGAACTGAATTAATTTCATATTTGATGAGCAGAACTGAATCAACACTGAAGTGACCTCAGCTAAACAAAGACACTATTTTCTTATTAGAGCTGCTTAAAAGGTTCTTTATTGATGTTTCCATGAAGAACACTCTAAAACTTTTCCATTCCACAAAAAGGTCTTATTTTGAAAAGGGGGTTTTCAAATGTTCTTTATTCAATGTTTGCTATTTTAAAGGGTTAGTTCACCAAAAAAGTAACATTCTGTCATTAATTACTCACCCTACCCGTTCCAAACCTGTAAGACCTTCGTTCATCTTCTAAACACAAATTAGGATATTTTTTGAATATCTTTGATGAAATCCATGAGCTCTCTGCCCTCCAAAGACTGCAATGTATGAAAATAGCAATTTTCAAGGTCCAGAAAGGTAGTAAAAGCATCGTTAAAATCCATTTGACTGCAGTGGTTCAACCTTAATTTTATGAAGCGACGAGAATACTTTTTGTGTGACTAGAACATTTGTGTAATTGTAATTTCTAGTCTGTATCAGTCTCCTATGCAGTTTACATTGTAAATACAGTGCAGCTCCCCCATCATCACACGCATGTGTCGTGGTGCTCACGTGAACAGCATCGGCTGCCGTAGATGTGGAGAGCGCTGCACTATTATAACGGAAACTGTGTAGGAGACTGGCACAGGCTAGAACAAAATAATATTCATTTTTTGTTGAATAAAGTTGTTGTTTTTGTTTGTTTTTGCGCACAAAAAGTATTCTCGTTGCTTCATTTAATTAAGGTTGAACTGCTAAAGAGTAATATGGACTATTTTACTACCTCTTGTAGTGTTAATTAAATTGCTGTCTATGGAGGGGCCTGAGAGCTCGACATTTTTGGGTGAACTATCCCTTTAAGAACTGTTCACTGAAAGGTTCTTAAGAGAACTAGAAAATTGTTCTTCTGGCATCACATTAGCCTATTTCACACATAAGCCTACAGTCTTTACAGGTAAATTAACGGTTACAGATCATGTGTAAACAGGACCTTTTAAAAAAATACCAGGCAGTAAGGGAAGTAAATACCAGTAATGTGCTCTGTGTGAACGCGGAATGAAGATTACCGGTAATTTCACTTAGAAAGTCAGAATACAATGACATAAGAAGTCTGCTTTGGGTGGGTCAATCATAAAGACTACGAAGATGATGTGATTACTCTCTCTTACGTTTTTCTATGTAAATATGTGCTAAATGATCATATTTGCCACATCGCCATGTCTCGCAGCTTTTTCAATGTTGCACTTAAGACTTAAGACCCAGGCTTTTTTTCATTCATCAGCGTTGTGCTCATGCATTCTCAGTGGCGGATCTAGAAAATTTTACATGAGGGGGCAAAGGGGTGGCAAGAGGTCTTGGCAGGGTGGCAGGGTAGGCATGGAAATCCCTATATGTGAATTGCTTTAACAAAACAAACACAAAACCACTTAACTACAGTACTTATTGTTTAATCATGCCCTTACACACTACAAAGGTTTTTAATTCACAACAGGAATAAGCCCAGTGTTCAAACAAAACAAAACAGCAAAATGAAAATATAAAAAAGTACAATAATTGTGTCCGAGATGCAGTGGACTACAAATATACAACAGTGGACAATACTCAAGTTCTTATTATAATAAAAAACTTATAATTACAGTGCACAAATGAAATAATTGCATCACAATAAGTGTATTGTGATTGTCACTAACATTTTAGAAGCAACTGAATTTTATTAGGTTTAGTGACAACATGTTACAGTGTTTCATGGTACAATTTCTGGTAAGCTACGCTTTTTTGTTATTTCAATTCAATAAATTATTGCGATTTGATTTAATATTGACTCATTTGGATAAATATTAGGAACACAAGATGTACCTAATCTCAAGAAAAAACAACTCACCTAATGCTGTAAACATACAGAGAGCCCTATCAGCTGGCAGTGTTATTTAAGGTTAAAAATAACTCAAATGACATATAATGCGTTTTTTTATAATAATAACAACTTTATTTAATGATATAAATAAAAATATAATAAATATGCAATATGGTACATTACACAAATTTAGCAAAATACTCTCTATAGCTCTTTTTGTCTAGCCAACTAATGTGCTATAGTCTATTATGGTCATTAAATGGCTTTCCTGAGGTAAATTTTGTGTGACATAATTGTTCTCCAGTTGTTTTATTGACCCCTTTGTTAGATTGATTGGTCGATATTATGTATGAGGAATATACATTTAGGTAAGTTGTTATGGAGGACCAAACCTGCATAAATTAAAAATAAATAAATGAATAAGTAAATAAATGAATAAATATACAAATATGTAAATAAGCAGATACATAGATAAATAAATGTTATAATAGGAAAATAAATAAAATAAACGACTTGATAAAATAAATATGATACATTTTTAATCAAATAAAATTTTGTATTTTCCCCTTAAATTATTATTTTCTGCTTTTATACATTTTATAAAAATATTTTTAACTTTTATTTATTTGTTAATTAATTGTAATATTTATTTTAATATTTATGTATTTTTATATTTATGCATTCATTTATTATTACATTTATTTATTCCCACATGTATTTATTTTTACATTTATTTATTGATTCATTCATTCATTTTTACTTTTCCTTGTGCAACATGGAAATGAGGAGGGCGGTCCTTGAGTAGCTTCAGCGCATCATTGGTTAAGAGCTCATAACCGTCAGACCAGCTAAGCGATAGAGAAGAGTTAATGGCGGCCGGATAGTTCTTACACAGTCACAGACACCAAACAACAATGTTTCCAGCAGTTTGACCCATTGAGAGATAAGTTTCAATGGTACTTATTGGAAGTTAGTACGATGGATGTCATATCCCACCTTAGTGCCATCTGACTATGATTTTGAATGTGCTGGGGAATATTTTGCAGAGTGCCTTACAATTCAGTCTGTACTTCCACATTCATATCGGGATATAGCCCCCCTAAAACATCGATTAGTACATCTAATATAAACAACAGTAATTTGATGCGTTGTTTTCGACTTCATTCGCTAAAGTGTGCAACTCTCTAACGTTAGCTATTTGTGAAACGTTCGCCATAATGTACATGCAAGAGCTACAACCTGTCAAGTTCAAAATCTGTGCGAGTCAGATGGCACTACGGTTGTAGTGACGTCTATCGCTTCCGACAAGTACCCCTGAAACTTATCTCTCAACGGGTCAAACTGCTGGAAACATTAATATGTTGTTTGGTGTCTGTGAAAGAACCATCTGGCCGCAATGTGCTTTGAAACTCTCCTCTATCGCTTTATCAATGCTTGAGCTCTCAACCAATGATGCGCTGAAGCTACACAAGGACCGCCCTCCTCATTTCCATGTTGCACATGGAAAAGTAAAAATAAATGAACTGATAAATAAATAAATAAATAAATAAATGTAAAAATAAATACATGTGGGAATAAATGAATGTAAAATTAAATGAATGCATAAATAAATAAATGTAAAAATAAATATATAAATATAAATATATATCAAATATATAATATATAAATATATATATCAAATTAATTAACAAATAAAAGTAAAAAAAAATTTAAATGTATAAAAGCAGAAAATAATAAATTAAGGGAAATATACAACATTTAATTTGATTAAAAATGAATCATTTATTTAATCAAGTCGTTTATTCTGTTATTTATTTTCCTATTATCACATTTATTTGTCTATTTATCTGTTTATTAATTTACATATTTGTATATTTATTTATTTACTTATTCATTCATTCATTTATTTATTTTTAATTTATGCAGGTTTGGTCCTCCATAAGTTGTAGGCTACTGTTTCTTTCAACATTGTTCATTCGTGTTTATTTAGCCTAACTAGAGATGATCGGTCCACCTGCAGCTAGGGATCTGTCACGTAACAAGCGCCAAAACGGCATTTGTTGTTTGAATTTCGTAATAAAAGTGACAGAATCTGAGAGCCGAGATTTAAGTAACCTGCTCTGTCTAGTCTGTCGGTCTCCGTGTCCTCTTTGCTTCGCTATTTTTCTGTGCGTGAGAAAATGTAGCCTATGTGTGGCGTGAGAGCGTGAAAAGTGTCAATTGCTTGTGTCTCACGGTGAATGCGTGAGATTTGGCAGTTATGGATACAGTATTTTTATATGTTCTTGTCTTTACTAAAATCAAAATTAGGCTAATCAAAGGGAAGAGTCCTCTTACGAATCACAACCGCTGATTTTGGCTAACGTAGCTGTTGGGGCAAGGCTCTAGATTGGGGATCACCTGCCCCCTTGCCCCCTGTAGATCCGCCCCTGTGCGTTCTGTTTGGTCATTTTCACTCAAACGTCAAAAAGATGTTGTCAAATTGATAGTGAAACTGAAGCGCTTCTCCTCATGCGGGCAGATGAAGACAACAGCGCAGCGTTTAAAGATCATTTCCGATGACTGACATCACAGAATTTAACAGTTTACACAGTTTACCATTTACACAGAATTTGCTGCTGATGTGTGAACAGTCTCTTACTGGTAAAAAAAACAAAAAAAAAAACAGAACGCATTGTTTTTGTGAACAGCACATTTGTGTATTTACCGGTAAAGTAATTCTGGTAATTTTACGGTAATCTACTGGTTCAGCTGGGTGAAAGGGGCTATTGAAAACGTCCTTTTTGGAAATTTCCTTTTTAAGAGTGAATTGAATTCTGTTTGCATCATTGAATCGTTACTGTCCTGTTTACCACTAAAGCTGTTTTGAAAAATCTGTATTGTATAAAGTGCTATATACAGGGTACGCATCAACATCAATTTCCCGCCAGAACACGCCAGCTCAGCCGGGGCTGAGAGGCAGAAGAGCTGCTGTGTGAATGGAGTTAATGGACCCTTTTCACAGACTGTTTAACGGTCATTAATAAATCCTGCAACGTTTTTTGTATTTTCATTGTTTTTTTTATGTACATTTATAACACTAATAGTTTGTATTATATTACTTTTGCATCAAATTACAAAAAACAACTTACCGCTGCTGTGAGGGTGTTTCTAATACAGTGTCTATGGGAGTGATGGTAAAAATAATAAAAATGTTCTCTCTTTTCACTGCCGTTATCAATCTCACTCAATTTTTTCCCTCTTTTTGAAAGTTGTGAAATCACTATTGTTGCATTTTTCATTTGCTATCTGAGCAAATTGGGACACAAAAAATATATTTAATGTATTCTCTCATTCACCGCTATAAAAGTTAACCCAACCATGACGACTTCCGCTCTGAGAAACCCGAAAATGTGAAAAGGGTCTATAGGGGAAAACGCAAGTAAAACAAATGGTTACCAGTTTAAACTAAATAGGTTGGGTTCGATATAGTGTTCCTTACAACTTATCAAAGATCCAGTGATCCATGGATATTGAAATGCCCATATTTATCACTAGCTGCGTTTCCATTACATTTGGGCAAAACGTTTGAGTACTTTCTAAATGTCGATAAAAAATTACACTGTTTCCATTAAACGATGTGATGTGAATAAAACTGAATATTTTTCCTCTCACGATAAGTCAATCCAAAAATCATAGCAACAGTTGGTAGGTTTACATTTATATCCCAGCCACCGCACGAGTGGGCATGTGATGGTATCAGTTTTCTAATCCTTCTCGTCCACTCCACAATGGGTTGTGAGCAATATCAGTGAGTAAGCGTCGATCTGCACTTCGAATTCTGACCATACACACTTCAACATACTACGATTTCGATTAGGACTGCTTGTATGCAAATTGGGACGTTGATTGGCTACATTACTCACCAAAGGAAAAACCCGTAAAAAAATACACACTGGATCTTTTGCCTACTCTTTTTCATTAATAATAGCCTATGCAATTATTACGAAGAAAACAGACCCGGCCTAGACCAGCAGTTATAGGCAGCTTTTCTAATGGATATCTGTCCAATAAAGAGGAAAAAAATATATTTTCTTTCAATCAAAAAATCAATCTTTATTCCATATTAGTGTAATGATGCACTCAATTTATACATGTTATAATTGTTTCAGTTATTAATTACAAACATCCATGAATTGGAGTTTTTTTGTAAAACTTTATGATTCTCATTATGATTCAGCTGATAATTATAATCATCTCAGAAATAATAGTAATAAAACAAATATTTTGTAAATATTTTGACAATAGCTCAATAAAGCTTTATTTTGTTCCATATTCTTGGTTTCTTTGCTGGTGGTTCAGTAGCGCTAACAAACACCTCAAAAGATGTGACTTTATAAAGCTTTGCCAATTCTGTTTCTAAATCAGTCAAAATTTTTTCTTCAGGAGTAGTGTTCTTCTTCTCTCCAGGAGTAGTGTTCTTCTTCTCTCCAGGAGTAGTGTTCTTCTTGTTCTCTCTAATAAATCCTCCTGTGAGTTGACATTTGTTATTCTGGTCTAAGCAGCAGTATGCAGTCCAGAAATGACTAGGCACATTCACTCTGTTTTTCAATTTACTTGTACCTGGTATCACCCCTGTCACTATGTAAACAGAATACTCTTTGCATTGATTGGATAGTGTATTTGCCATTTTTCCTTCTAATTCCTTCCATTGACCTCTGTTGAACGAGGGGTTTTGTGGAGCAGCATTAGTGAGAGTGAAGGTGGCGTCAGCACAGCCCTGTGAGTTTGCCTGGAAGACTGGTGCCAGATGACCTCTGTCATACCCAGACTTTGCATAATCATTATCGAGAGCTTGATGGTCTCCAAGTCCTTGTATATTCACATCTTTCTCGAATTTCATATTATTTTCATCCAGCTGCAATATTAAATCAGTTGAAAACATGATTTTCAGAGCAGTTCACGTTAGAAGAGAAACAATATCATACTAATTAATATGTGACAAACTCTGTAGGATGAAACTTAAAATAAGCATAACACTTTTAGGCCAAATCTGTTTTTCCTTTACACTAAAGTTACACACATTAAAACTCAGCACTACCACAGTATATGATCAATCTCTGTTTTGTTTCACAAGCATTTATCTGATTCTTTGTTCATTTGTATTGTTCATTTGGCCTGTTTATTATAGTTTCATCATGTTTCTTAACAGAGTAATGTTTCACTTACTTGAGGTTCAATGTACCACTTATCTAGCCTGTCGCAGCCCATTATCCCTTCAAACTTGTAGGCTGAGTACACGGGGATCTTGTTGTCAGTATCATAATATGTGGCATAATAAACAACACCATTAAGAGTTTGGCAGATCTGCTTGTACTGTGACCCAGAAAATCTTGTTGGTGGTTTTCCAACTGCAAAAAATTGACCACACTCCTCAAAATCCTGCACGACTTTGGCCGAACCACCGGAGAGAAGAAACAGCATCGGCACATGAAGAAGCAGTCTCATGATGAAGAGGATGAGGTGATGAAGTATCAAGTTCTCTGCAAAAACAAGAACCATGGTTTATTTTTTAGAACTGCTAAAACTTATATTGTGTAATATATAAATAAACACATACCTCAAATGTATAGCAGTACAAGTCAAAGATCAAGCTATTATCAATAAAGAGACAATGCAAGAAAGTTAGAAACATGATAGGCTACATAACAATTTCCATGTAAAGTAATTAAACATCTATATTAAATAAAGATGTAAAATGTAAAATACCAAAAGCAGCTAAATACTACAGTACGGACACCAAAGGCAAGGACACACTGGTGTTGCAGTGAACTGGAGTATTTATAACCTCCTGATTTGTCATAAAACATATGAGCAATTTCAAGGAAATGGGGCTCATTATCTCCACCATACATTTCCCTAAATCTACAATACATATTTAAACAAAGTTCCTTAAGTCCACTCAACAAGAATGTGTTGAATCTAAATGATAACACTTTAAAGTAAACAATCTCTGACGTATCTAACACAATATAAAGTATATATCACCCGATGTTGATTTTTGCCAGGTGACAGAACGGCTGACTGGCTTCAAAGTCGGTTCACATGGTGGCCATTTTCTAGTCATGTAAGAATTGATCATGCATATCCTGTTTACTTGAATGTGCAAAGACCAAAGATGTTTTCTATGACAAGCTGAATTATCTTATAGTGTTCGCAGCATTACTCATCTTAATTACATAGCTCTCAAACTGTAATTCTTACTAGTTACAACTTTATTAGAGAGCTCTTTTGTAATTGTTAAGAGCATCAATTGAATTAAAGAGTTCTTTAAAAAGTAAAAATGCAATTATGACGAATAACGCTGGGTGCATTTAAAGCTAATTCGGCTTGCCATGTAGTTTCCAAACATTTTGTTTTGATAATATGTCAGGCTAAAAGTTTTCCAGGTTTTTTTTCAAACTTTTACAGATAGCAAGCATAAAAAATAGTGTGGAGCAAAACAGGCCAGACACTTTCCCTGACAACTATTCTACAGCTACCATATTGCATTTCCTTATTAAATTTCTACAAGTTATTTGTCTCCTCTAATGTATCTGGTGATACTCAGTGGATCTCATGCAGCGAAGGTTAAACAACCACACTCACTGAACAGGACACTAAGTAAACTCTTCTTGTTAGTATCATATTTTCTCTCTGGCGGTTTCAGTTGTAATTGTGCTAACATTTGTATTAAACAGGATCTCACAAACAAAGGAATGATGCAAACAAATGCACAAAAGTGTTTAATATTTATATCTGTTGGGCATCATTACATTTGATGATTTAATAAAAAGTTTGTGAGGCAATTTTGAGATTGTGATACAATTGCTATTTTAGTGTAAATAGGCCTAAGGCCTATACATTTATGTGGCATTAAAATTAAAGCAGCGTGTGACCATGTTTCTGAATACCAAATGTGTGTAAATGTGTTGAGATGTATTCATCTGTCTGACTTTTTTGTAAAGGGACATAGTTCTCCACAGTGAAGGACCAGGCGACAGTGAAGGACCAGGCCTGGATTTTATGTTGTGTTTGGTTTATGTTTTAATGAATTTGTCTGGCAGTCATCTGTGAGGAGGCTGCTGTTTTTACTTTCTTTTTGTGTTAGATTAAAGTGCTTGAACGCTTGCTGATTCCCGTTTGCTGAAATTTCAACCTTGTAAAAAGTTTGTTCATATGGCTCTTTCCTGGGAAACAACCATGTGATTGTCAATTTAGCTCAGTGATCTCTCAAGTCAAAACAAATGGGTTTCCTGGAATCCTATCACCAGATTACAAATATTTGCTTTTCAAAAGGAGAGTTCCTTCAATGCATAATTTCTTTCTCACAAAATAACACGTCAAGCATAACTCATTAATGAATTCCATTTTGGGATTTTGTCTCAGTCACAGTCGATGTTTCATGGGCTCTTCAGCAACACGAAAAGTGTGATCTCGTCCAGGTGGCAAAGTGGCATACCTCTGATCACATGGGTTAGTGTGTTGTCTGGGGTTTGTTGCATGTAATTATGCACAATTTATAGTAATTACTATAGTAACTACAAGTAGCAAGGACACAGTACAATAAAGTATTACCAAAACTTTATTATAAAAAAAGCTGTAAGAATTTGTTAAAACAACTAACCTGTCCAGCAGGGATTTCTGTAGTGTTTTACATGCCACCAGGGTACCTCCCATGAACATTGTAGGATTTGATTCGGATCAAATAACTAAACGGGGAATTGAGTTACAATGAAAGAGAATTCAGAATTAATGTTCAGCACCATAAGAACTTATTCGTAATTGCTGAATCTACTAAAGAAAAACTTGTAAAATGAACTGATTTTGGGAAATTTGTTGATTTAACTTGATTATACTGAGTAGTGTGAACTTTTAGGTGCATGCAATAGTTAAACTAAGCATGTTTAGTACATATTACTTAAGAGTGTTGAGTGTGTTGTACTAAATGCATGTTCACTGTTGCAAATGTCTGGAACAAAGAATTAGAATAATAATAATACAAATTATAATAATTCAATTCAATTCAATTTTTTTTTTTTTTACCTACAATTAGAAACGGTTGTTAAGTTGATAATAGTGTATATATATATAAAGAGAGAGATAAAAATAAAAAAAATGTGTGTATACTATATATATATATACACTATTATCAAATTAGCAACCGTTTCTAATTGTAGGTAAAAAAAAAATATATTAATTGTATTATTATTATAATTTGTATTATTATTATTATTATTATTATTATTCAAATTCTTTGTTCCAGACATTTGCAACAGTAAACATGCATTTAATATGTATATATATATATATATATATATATATGTTCCGAATCTTATTTTTTCCTTCGCGGAATAAAATAACCTGGAAAATAACTGCTGCTGCAGCTGCTTCATAATCCATTATGCGCATGCGCATTGCGCAATGTGGCGGTACACCGGTGTTTGAAGACGACATCGACGAAGTAGAAACTTCAGCTCGTGTGGGTGTGGCGGCACAACAAGGTATGCTCACGATGGCCTATTTATAAACCTATAATAGAATTGTATATGCTTATTGTGTGGAAAGAGAAAAAAAGCAATAAAAAGGCACACTGATGCAAGATAGTTTTATGTCGAATGATGAGACTGTTTGGGATAGCCTAAGTGGATTACTAGCTAACTTAGGTTGCAAACTTAAATTTTTACTAAACACTGGTTTCATGTACAGTTTTTAGGCTATTTTAATCGGTTGTAAGTTCGTGGTTTATCATTTTTGATATGTAAAACGCGTGCAGTCTATACTAAACGAACATTCTTTCTAGAACGTTCGATGCTCATGTGTCGTTCACATGGAAATCACATGCGTTCACCTTATGCATGAATTAATATAGTTTAATTAACAAGCAATTATTAACCTATTTTGTCTTTTTATTTTGTGTATGTGGACTTAAATTCATGCAGTGGAATACGGTGTGGCCAGCCCCCTTCACAAATAGTCAGGTGAGTAAATGATCTTGTCTTTTGGTTTCATATAATTTCATCTTGAACATTTTCTAAGCAAATTTATCATTTAACCACTTTTCAGATTGATGTTCAATTCATTCTTGCACCTTTCAGTGAGAAGGGATTGCTTAATGTCAGTGTCCTTTTTTTTTCTTTTTCTTTTTTAGTCATATATCTGGCAAAAACCTGCAAACCATATTCAAGAACTGGACACAGTTGAGTTTGACCGTTTTCAAATCCATTCAACCGTTTTCAGGGTCTGGCGGTAGCACTTTTAGCATAGCTTAGCATAGATAATTGAATCTGATTAGACCGTTAGCATCCCACTCAAAAAATGACCAAAGAATTTAGATATTTTTCCTATTTAAAACATGATTTTTCTGTAGTTACATCGTGTACTAAGATAAGGAAAATGAAAAGTTGTGATTTTCTAGGCCGATATGGCTAGGGACTACACTCTCATTCCTGCGTAATGATCTAGGAACTTTGTGCCATACCATGGGTGCAGCGGCGCAATGATATTACGCAGCTTCCGTCAACATAACCAAGGTGACAACCTGCTTGCACAGGGGAGCGCCTTGTAACCATGGAGACATTTGTGAGACGATTCAGAAGATATTTACTTTGGTGCAGATCCTGAACCGTATCTATTTCAACTAGAATACACTGAAGATAAGGTTGTCACGTTGGTTATGTTGACGGAAGTTAGTCTATTTTCAGCCGCACAGGAATGAGAGTATAGTTCCTAGCCATATCGGCTTAGAAAATAGCAACTTTTCATTTTCATTTTCTTAGTACAATTTAACTACAGAAGAGTCAAGTTTTAAATAGGAAAAATATCGACACTCTTTGGTCATTTTTGAGCGAGATGCTAATGGTCTAATCAGAATCAATTAATTATGCTAAGCTATGCTAAAAGTGCTACATCAGATGCAGATGGCTGAATGGATTTGAAAATGGTAAAACTCACCTGTTTAACCCTTGGGGAGATGGGAAAATTAGCTTATTCTCAAAAATAGTGGCGTGTTCCTTTAAGGAGATTCTGATCATGTAAGCTCCTCACACACATCACAATTATTTTTTTAAGTAGTACAATTGTTGCTTTTGCTGTTGTTGTCTGCTCTGTGTTGTGTCTGTGTCATGAGCGCTAATACATTTAAATTTTCATAACTTTGCAGAAATCAATGTGAGACGAACAGCCGTTCTTCGTGGCCTACCACTCCTCCTCGGAGAAGACCCACTGATTTTTACAAGACATGTTTTGTAAGTCAGTTTTCTGTGATGTGATTTTTTTATTTAACAGGCAAACTGTTCTTCAAATTGTTTTGAGATCTGGCTAGAAGAGTTCTGAAGGGAAAAAACAGTCAGGGCACTGAAACTAAGAAAGGGATAAGGAAAAAGTTAAAGATAAATTAAGAACAAAGTGGAAAAAAGACAAAGAAATAAAAGAGAAACAACTGTAAGAAAATGTCCTGATATTTTACATGCCCCATCTCATCCAAGGTGTTCGTGTCTTTCTTTCTTCAGTTGAAAAGAAATTAAGTTTTTTTTGTAGGAAAACATTCCAGGATTTTTCTCCACATATTGGACTTCAATGGGAACCAACGGTTGAAGGTCCAAATCAATGCAGTTTCAAAGAAAGGGTTCAGAGGCTCTGCACCATCCCAGAGGAGGAAAAGGGTCTTATCTAGCGAAAAAATTTTAAAAAAATGTTTTAAATGTATATACTTTTTAACCTAAATTGCTCATGTTGCGCTGCTCTGCAACGTGCCAAGGATTGCGTAGTCACTTCGAAAAGGTCACACTAGAAGTAGGTGGAAGTACCGCCCCAAGAGAACGTGCAAGGACTAATACAAATGCCCTTAAACAAAAACACTCCATCTTCAACTTCAAAATCGTCTGACATTGTTGTTTTACCTTTTTTTTTGTGCTAAAGAACGTTTGTATTAGTCTTCGCACGAGCTCTTTGTAAACACAGGGATGGTACTTCTGCCTACATCTAGCATGACCTTTCAGACGTGATTACGCAATCACTGGCACATCGCAGAGCAGTGCAAGATGATCAATTTAGGATAAAGTATGTTCACATTTAAAATTCTTTTTGAAAATGGCAGATGGTTTGGGTTCGATCAGACCCTATTCCACGTCTGGGATGGTGCAGTGCCTCTGAAGCCCTTTCTTTGAATCCGCATTGATTTGGACCTTCAACCGTTGGTTCCCATAGAAGTTCATTATGTGGAGAAAAACCCTTGAATGTTTTCCTTGAAAAAACGTAATTTCTTTTCGACTAAATAAAGAAAGACATGAACATCTTGGATGAGATGGGGGTGATGAAATTATCAGCCCATTTTCATTTTGAAGTGAGCTAAATCCCTTATTGAGTTGAGTTTGAGTGAATAGATCTATGCCTTTAAGAGAACTCTAAAGAAAATTGTTCAGTACTATACTGTTTTACAGATACTTTTGTATTTTCCAATAAATGTTTTAGAATAGTTTTATTAGAAGATAACTTTAAAGAGAACTGTATTAGAAAAGTTCTGTGCTAAAGATGTTACAGACTGTTCAGTGTTTGCAAGATTTGCTTTTGACCACTTTGTAAACATGTAAAAAACAATGTTTGTCTTTCTTTTTTATTTCACAAATGCAGTATGTTTTTTTTTGCAAAAATGTTGTCGGCGGGCCATGTTGACCGGCATGACTTAAGAAATGTCTTAAATTAATATTGTTTTATAGAGAAAATAAAGATTCTGATGTTGTGTGAAATCTGTTGTCTGTCTTTGTATTCTCAACTTAGAATTTTGAGTACAACTTACTTGGGAAATGTAAGGCAATCAGTTTCCACACATGCTTCTAGTAAAATGAACAAGCAGACATGTTAAAATAACTCTTTTGTTTGAGTTATGCTTACAAACCCCAACTTATATATGTAAGTTGGCTGAACTTTTGAAATTGAGTTACCTGTACTCAAGTTTTATGGTAACCTCTACAAATACACAAGTTAACTCTACAAAGTAGTAGCAAGTAGTATCAAGTCAAAAATGATGACCTAATTTGCTTGAAAATTCTGAGGCAATCAGTTTCCACAGCTTTTCTAAGTAAAGTCAACTTATTACTTTTTACAGTGCACCAATATGTTGATATTAGAGTATTTAATCACTTCTGGATTTTACTTTGTGGTCAACGGTAATAATATCATAAATTTTATATTTATTGATATGAGCACGGTAACAAAATCGATCAGTTTGAGGCAATAGCACAAAGCTCGAGACACTTAATAATAATAAAAATAAATTTTATTTGTAATGCACTTTACATTAAGCAGAATCTCAAAGTGCTACAGATCTGAAACAATCAACAAAAAAAATAAATAAATAAAACTGAAAAATAAGTTACAAATCAATTAAAAGCTCTCCTAAAAAGGTGGATTTTAAGACCACGTTTAAAAGCATTTATAGTCTGTGGGGTCCGCAAGTGGTCAGGGAGAGCATTCCACAGACCGGGGGCTGCTGAGCAGAAGGCCCGATCTCCCAGAGTACAGAGTTTGGTTGTGGGAGCTTTAAGAAGATACATTGAAACAGAACGGAGGTTACGTGTGGATGTTTGTGTGGTGAGGAGTTCCTTGAGATAGGTTCTATATAGACCTTTTTCACAACTTCCGTATTTGTGACCAGAAATACGTCATCGTCGTGGTGACCTACTTCCGCACTAGTCAGGGCAACAGGTAAACAAATGACGCAAGCAACAACAAGAGTTATTGTAGTTTACCGATCTGTTCTTGTTATTCCCAAAAGCAGTCATATCTGTTGTTTCATTCCTTCCCTGTTGATGGTGAAGTTCGACGGAAATGGATTCAGGGTATCTGGCGGGATGAAGGACCAAACTTTCCTGCTCGTGTACTACACTTTCTTTTACTGTATGGTGAAACTGATGGCTTAAATACACAGAGGATAATTGGCAAGACAAGTTTATTTATATAGCACATTTCATACACAATGGTAATTCAAAGTGCTTAATATAGAAAATAAATTAAAATAGTCATAAAATAATCACAACAAATGCATAAGAAATAACAATAAAAGCAGAGAATCCTGAATCCTCAAATCGGGGCACCCCTGTCTGACTGAAACAGAACAGGTGTAGAGCCAGAGCCGATCCTCCCTATACGCAGAGTAGGGCCCCCCGAACCACCAGGGGCCCCCCTTGCTCTCAAGAATCAGCTATTTAGGGCTGCATGTGTTTTAGTTTTGTCTTTGATTTTTTCTTCTATCTGAAAACACGATGCCGCTTTCTGTTCCTTTCCTTTAAAGCGGTGCTCTGTCATCATACATAACATCCAAATCAGTAGAATCATGTAACGTCACATGTAAAAATCCAAGACGGAGAGAAATATGCAGAAATATGTCAAAATGTCCTTCTTGGGGACTTATTGAACAGGAGGATTATTCTATTATCTGGGAAAGTAATCGAATGCTTGTCAGAGTATTAGGTCTCTGCATTTGGTCTTAAAGTGACCGCAGCAGATAAAGAAAATGTACTGAACGTTTCAACGCACTGTTGTTTGTTGACAGTGTACACTGCTCTATAAAACAGATTAAGGGGTTGGGACATTCTGGGTTTTTTTTAATGAACGCACTGACATTGGCCCCTGACAAAGTTTTGTTTAGGGCCCCCAGGAGTCTAGGATCGGCACTGCGTAATGCTAATTAATAACCAAGGAAATTAACTAGGCAGGTAAAACAGGAACACAGCCCAGATAAAACAAAACCAACACTGACCACACATTACATTTATTTCGCAAGCTTTACTTTTTTCTTTCTTTGCTGATAGAGGAACTGTAAGGTTATCAAACACCTCAAAAGATGGGACATTATAAAGCTCTGCCAAGTCTGTTTCTAAATCAGTCACATTTTTTTCTTTAGGAGTATTGTTCTCGTTCTTTCCGATAAATCCTCCTGTGAGTTGACATTTGTTATTCTGGTCTAAGCAGCAGTATGCAGTCCAGAAATGACTAGGCACATTCACTCTGTTTTTCAATTTACTTGTACCTGGTGTCACCCCTGTCACTATGTAAACAGAATACTTTTTTGGTGGACATTGTGCGGATAGTGTTTTTGCTATGTTTCTTTCTAATACCTTCCATTGCCCAGTGTTAAAAGAGGGGTCTTGTGGAGCAGCATTAGTGAGAGTGAAGGTGGCGTCAGCACAGCTCTGTGATAGTGCCTGGTAAACTGGTGCCAGATGACCTCTGTGGTACCCAGACTTCTCATAATCTCCATTGAGAGCTTGATGGTCTCCACGTAGTTCTTTAGGCACAGACCCCTCAGATGCCATGTTTGGTACATTATTATTATCATCAAGCTGCAATATTGAATCAATTGAAAACATGAGCTTAAGAACAGTTCACATTAGTTGATCATAAAAAATGGCACATTTAAACATTCTTTACTGTGAAAATGATTTCTTCATGCTATAAAATAGCTTGAATGTAATTCTGCACCCTTCATTTAGTACATGCAGAAACATTAATATGCAAATTAGCCCCTGCCTCCACGCAATCACACCAGCTCGCACTACTGGCACACATAAGAAAAATATGATATAAAATATTATATTGTTTTATATTTTATTGTTGTATTATTATTTATTTTACATATTTACCTTAATTAAAGTGTTATGTGATTATTTTGAATGAATGACTTTTGACATTTTTCTATGGCCTGATTTGCTCATATGTGGTGTGAATCAACTGTACAAAAAACCAAATCAAGTGGTATCTGCAAACAAACACTATTAGGGCTTTTCTCAGAAGTAACTTCGGTAACACTTTAGAATAATGGTCATTAGTTAACATTAGTTAATGTATTAACTAACATGAACTAACCATGAGCAGTTCATTTGTTACTGTATTTGTTCAGTGTGACGGTCACGGAATGACCGCATCTCTAACCTGGACTTGACTTGAGTATAAATGTGTGTGTCTGTTCAATGGCGTTTAGTCTGTGTGGGCTGCTGCAGTGGATAGTGTGGCCTGAGGGCTGCAGGTATTTTCTATTTTGTTGATTCTTCTTTTTTCTGTACTTTGTTTGAGGAAGTTTTTTTTTGTTGAAAAGATTGTATTTTGCATTATTGATTTGATTCTAATTTGGATGTTGATTGGATAGTTATTTTCCATTAATATTATATTTTGGGGGGTTGGTTTATTTGAAATAAATATTCATTTATACTTTAAACCTTTTATACTCACTCTGCCTCTGTTTAATTTGCCCACACATTTTATTTGTTGGCGTTAGTTAATATGAATACAGCTGTTCATGGTTTGTTCATGTTAGTTCACGGTGCATTAACTAATGTTAACAAGATTTTAATAATGTATTAGTAAATGTTGAAATTAACATTAACAAATATAAATAAATGCTTTTTAAGTGCAGTTCATCATTAGTGCATTCATAATGTTAATGACCATTATTCTAAAGTGTTACCATAACCTCTTTTCTGAGACATTTTTACTTTTATATATAGTCGGTTCTCCTCAAGTTCACACAGATGTGCTACTACAGGTGCAGTTTATCATGATAACATGAACATGTTTATATGCAAAATTGTCTTAATTTTTCAGTATATCTGATGATTTATTATGTATTTATTATGTCTTTAATTGTACTTTAAAATAAATGTTATACTTGGTTTAATATTCGACTATATGCTGGGCTTATTAATAGAAAGGTCATATTTCTGGTATTACTTTAATTACTGTTATCCGTAAATATGAAATAACTCTGTCCACACCATGGAAAAACATTGTTACAACCAGCTAATATAAACATTGTTAAGCAATAACAGGATATAAACTTAGTTAGTAGAAGTACTTTAGAGTAATGTTTCACTTACTTGAGGTTCAATATACCAGTTGTTTTGTCTGTCTCTGTCACGTTTGATCACAGAAAAGCGAGGTGCAAACAGGGGCGAGGACTCAAGTGCAGAAATGAATTTATTTATAAAAATAAAACAAACAAAATACAAAACAAAACCCACGAGGGGGAAAACTACATAAACTAGAAAAGACAAGAACATACCGACACGGGGAACTGGGAGACGTAGACAAGACAACGATCCGACAAGGACTGCAAACACACAGGAGCTTATAAAGGGGAGAAATCAAGCAGGGAGTGAGGCAAACACAGGTGGGGCAAATTAACCAATAACGAGATAACAAGGGGGTGGGATCTGACAATGACAGAGGCGCAATGCCACACTAACAAACCCACATGTGCACACAAGACAGGACAGGCATGTGACATTACCCCTCCTTGGGAGCGGCTGCAGGCGCTCCACTGGGAGCAGGAGGGACAGACCAGGGGGCACGGGAGGGACCGACCAGGGCGGCACGGGAGGGACAGGCCAGGGGCGGCACGGGAGGGACAGACCAGGGGCGGCACGGGAGGACAGACCAGGGCGGCGCAGGAGGACAGACCAGGGGCGGCACGGGAGGGACAGACCAGGGGCGGCACGGGGAGGACAGACCAGGGGCGGCGCGGGAGGACAGACCAGAGGCGGCACGGAGAGGACAGACCAGGGGCGGCACGGGAGGGACAGACCAGGGCGGCACTGGAGGACAGACCAGGGGCGGCGCAGGGAGGACAGACCAGGGCGGCGCGGGAGGACAGACCGGGCGGCACGGGAGGACAGACCGGGGCGGCACGGGAGGGACAGACCGGGGCGGCAGGAGAGGACAGACCGGGGCGGGGCGGGAGGACAGACCGGGGCGGGGCAGGAGGACAGACCGGGGCGGGGCAGGAGGACAGACCAGGCGGGGCGGGAGGACAGACCAGGGGCGGGGCAGGGAGGGACAGACCAGGGCGGGGCAGGAGAGACAGACCAGGGTGGGACAGGAGGGACACCAGGGGCGGGACGGAAGGGACAGACCTGGGAGAAACAGGTAAGGAAGGGGAAAACAAGGGAGGGACAGGGAACACAAAGAGTTCAGGCGGCCGGGGCCGGAGTGGCCAGCAGAGTTCAGGCGGCCGGGGGGGCCGGAGTGGCCAGCAGAGTTCAGGCGGCCAGGGGCCGGAGTGGCCAGCAAGTTCAGGCGGCCAGGGGCGGAGTGGCCAGCAGAGTTCAGGCGACCGGGGGCCGGAGTGGCCAGCAGAGTTCAGGCGGCCGGAGGGGCCGGAGTGGCCAGCAAAGTTCAGGCGGCCGGAGGGGCCGGAGTGGCCAGCAAAGTTCAGGCGGCCGGGGGCGGAGTGGCCAGCAAAGTTCAGGCGGCCGGGGGCGGAGTGGCCAGCAGAGTTCAGGCGGCGGGATGGCCAGCAGAGTTCAGGCTGCGGGGCGGACTGCAGAGTTCGGGCTGCCGGGGCGGCCAGCAGAGTTCGGGCTGCCGGGGCGGCCAGCAGAGTTCGGGCTGCCGGGGCGGCCAGCAGAGTTCGGGCTGCCGGGGCGGCCAGCAGAGTTCGAGCGGCGGGCGGCCAACAGGGTTCGGGCAGCGGGCGGCCAACAGGGTTCGGGCAGCCGGGCGGCCAACAGGGTTCGCAGCCGGGCGGCCCATCCAGCACACTGTCCGCGGAAAGCGGGACCGCCCGGCTCAGGAGTCCGCCGGAAAGCGGGACCGCCGGCTCAGGGTCCGCCCGGAAAGCGGGACCGCCCGGCTCAGGGTCCGCCCGGAAAGCGGGACCGCCCGGCTCAGGGTCCGCCGGCTCAGGGTCCGCCCGGCTCAGGGTCCGCCCGGCTCAGGGTCCGCCCGGCTCAGGGTCCGCCCGGCTCAGGGTCCGCCCGGCTCAGGGTCCGCCCGGCTCAGGGTCCGCGGAAGCGGGACCGCCCGGCTCAGGGTCCGCCGGAAGCGGGACCGCCCGGCTCAGGGTCCGCCCGGAAAGCGGGACCGCCCGGCTCAGGGTCCGCCCGAAGCGGGACCGCCCGGCTCAGGGTCCGCCGGCTCAGGGTCCGCCGGCTCAGGGTCCGCCCGGCTCAGGGTCCGCCCGGCTCAGGGTCCGCCCGGCTCAGGGTCCGCCCGGCTCAGGGTCCGCCCGGCTCAGGGTCCGCCCGGCTCAGGGTCCGCCCGGCTCAGGGTCCGCCGGCTCAGGGTCCGCCCGGCTCAGGGTCCGCCCGGCTCAGGGTCCGCCCGGCTCAGGGTCCGCCCGGCTCAGGGTCCGCCCGGCTCAGGGTCCGTCGGCTCAGGGTCCGCCCGGAATAGGGATCACCGGGACAGGGATCACCGGGACTGCCTCTGGGGGCTCGGAGAAAGTCCTGTGCTTCTCCCAAGCCCTCCAGAAGGCCACCATAAAGTATCCGGTCACAGCCCTCCAGGCCATGTCGGACTCGGGACCACGGATCAGGAATCCCGGAACACGATCCACGGGACTGGGACCACGGAACACGATCCACGGCACTGGGACCACGGAACACGATCCACCGGCATTGGGACCACGGAACACGATCCACGGAACTGGAACCACGGGACACGATCCACGGGACTGGGACCACCGGAACACGATCCACCGGGACTGGGACCACCGAACACGATCCTCCGGCACTGGGACCCCCGGGACAGGGACCACCGGAACGGGGACCACCCGACTTCCTCCTCCTGAAGATGGATCCTCCTCAGCGGAGGGGTCCATAGAAGTGTTCCTGTTCTTCCTCCTCCTTCTCCGTTTCCGGGTCATCGGAGGACTGGGGTCTCCACTGACTGTAGATGGAAGGAACAGTCAGTGGGCTGGGATTCTGTTGGCCGTAGATGTTCTGGCTCACCAAGCTGGTAGAGGTGATAGACAAAGTCCCAGAATCCCAGAAGCCCCAGCTTCTCCATCTCCCCTGGGCTGAGAGGCATATCTAAACAGATATTGAATACCTCTTTGATACCCGCCTCACTGTAGTCCATATGGTCCACCTCAATGAGGAACTTGCAGGCGAAGTCCCTCACGTCAGTTCCCTGCTGACGGATGTATCGTGAGCATACATATTGGGCCAGTGGTAGATGTTCTGAGAGTTTGGTTGGGGGAGATGGAAAAAGGAAGGTACCCATCCTCTGCTGAGTCCTCAAGGGTCGGATCGTTCTGTCACGTTTGATCACAGAAAACGAGGTGCAAACAGGGGCGAGGACTCAAGTGCAGAAATGAATTTATTTATAAAAATAAAACAAACAAAATACAAAACAAAACCCACGAGGGGGAAAACTACATAAACTAGAAAAGACAAGAACATACCGACACGGGGAACTGGGAGACGTAGACAAGACAACGATCCGACAAGGACTGCAAACACACAGGAGCTTATAAAGGGGAGAAATCAAGCAGGGAGTGAGGCAAACACAGGTGGGGCAAATTAACCAATAACGAGATAACAAGGGGGTGGGATCTGACAATGACAGAGGCGCAATGCCACACTAACAAACCCACATGTGCACACAAGACAGGACAGGCATGTGACAGTCGCAGCCCTTTATCCCTTCAAACTTGTAGGCTGAGTACACGGGGATCTTGTTGTTAGTATCATAATATGTGGCATAATAAACAACACCATTAAGAGTTTGGCAGATCTGCTTGTACTTTGATTCAGGAAATCTTGTTGGTGATTTTTTAATTGCAAAAAATGTACTACACTCCTCAAAATCCTGCACGACTTTGGCCAAACCACCGGAGAGAAGAAACAGCACCAGCACAAAAAGATGCAGAGTCATGATGAAGAGGATGAGGTGATAAATGATCAAGATCTCTGCAAGAACAACAACCAAATGTCATTTTTTTTAAATAGCTTATATAGTTTAATATTTAAAGAACATATAAACCCTTACCTCAAATTTATAGCAGTACAAGTCAAAGATCAAGCTATGAATCAAGGAAGAGACAGTATTGCAAGAACGTAAGACACATGATACACAACAATCTCTGTGTAGTTATTAAAGTCTACTATTAAATACTCAATACATAATAAATTATAAAATGTAAAGGCCAAAGGCAGCTCATCAAATACAGTAGGCTACATACCGACACCAAAGGCAAGGATACACTGGTGGTGCAGTGAGATGGGGGAGTGTTTTTTATCCTCCTTCTCCTGTCTTTTAAAGGGGTCATGCCATTTTTTATATGTATGTTCCTTGAGGTTCACTTATAATGTTAATAACGTTTTTTTGCACAAAATAAAAACAAACATATATGCAGAAAAGATGTCTTTGTGACCCTCTTTATGAAATGATCAGATTTTAAGGGCCGGCTTCTTTATGTCACGTGTGTATTGTTAGGGGTATTACAGTTTAGACCCAGAGACCAGTAGTGAAGAATGAAGACCAAGAGTCAGGAGTGCAATTAATTAAAGACATTTTTACTGAAGAATAGTTTGCAGTTTCATCAGCAGAAGCCAGCTTCATGTTTCACGAGGAGTTTGTACGCTGCGCTTCCTCTCTACCGGTCTCGTCGTACCATACATACAAGCTAACATTAGATTCGGACATGCCTTGATTCCTTCCTGCCTTGAAATGTGTCCTCCGAAGGAAGCATTTTCCAGGTTTTGGACGCAGCCAATGAGTGCAAGTGAACTGGGTGCTTGATGAGGGTGTGACAGGTGTGGCCGGTTAATATTCAGCTGACTGGGAATGAGTGGGTGGTGCTGAATGTTTTTGTGTTTAAATACATGTTGTAACCTATATGTTGTATTTTAATTGCAAGCTTGCAAGGCTACTACCTTGTCTCTCTTGTAAAAGGCATCATTTATAAAGGTAAAATTAAATACATAATCACACTCTGTTTGGCCAATGAAAGGGGACTGGATCTCTTAACTTTGCTTTTAAAATGCACCAGATTGAATTTAAAGGATATGTTTTCAAACAGATTTGTTTTGTTACAATGTCGGTATATGTAACTAAACAATGTGTACTCACTCTGTATGCTACCTGCATATTCCTGCTTATTTGTCAGCAAAGGTTTGTAAGCATTTTGCATCATATGGCAAACATTTGATTGCGAGCCCTGAAGTTCAGGGATCGAAATTACACATTTCCTTTGGGAAACACTGCATAAATGTAGTTGTTTAAAGATTGGTGCCATATCTTCGCAAAAACTCCTGAGCTCTAAATGCTTCTCTAGCATCTCATGTGTAGAATGTGGTGCATTGTGGTGTGGACTGGTGACATTGGGTAAAAACGACTTGCCAGCTGAACATGGGCACATCACTCTTGTTTAATGTAGACATTCTCATTTGCATAAGTCGTTCTGTTTAAATTCATGATTGGTTGACTGCCAAAATAAAATATTAAACAGACCTATAAAATAATGTTGTTAACCGGTTACAGGTCATTTGAAATAAGTGTTTCTGTTCAGAACAATAACACTTGATTTCATTACTTTTAAAATGTTGTTTTATTCTGCTTTTTGTTTTTATTCCTTGAACCGGTTCAGTCCTGCTTCTCAGAAATTAAAAAAGGAAGGAAAAAAAAAACAAAACAAAAAAAAACAGAACTGCTTTACAGAGAATTATATTTTTAATTAGTTTAAGAAAACCACTTAGACTTCCTTTTTCCCCACTGATGGAATGGACTCCTGATACTGATCATATTCTGTAGTGTACTTTAAATATGTTGTAAGACTGGAAAAAAAACTAGCAAATGCCGGGCTGTCTGGTTGAGGAACACTCCCTGAGAAGACAAAGGACACCTTCTGGAAATTAACATCTGAACGGTCTCTGACGAAATTAACATCACCATTCAAGATGCAAGTCTCACCTCAGTATCATCCTAATCTACATCTTTCTCTATTGACCCCCTCTCACCCCTACTCTCTCTCTTGCCGAGATCACCTAAAATTAATCTATAATCTATATGGTTTAATGTAAACAAGAATCATACAGTATTATTAAAACATGAAGCCAAAATTTATAATGTAATTTACCATACCGGTATGGTGTTTTTATGGATGTATTTATGGATGTTTGATTAAAAAAGATTTAGTGTAATTGGACTTTTAACTCATAAACCTTATATTTACTGAGATAAAGCCCTTGTGACAACCTTTAATGTGATGCAAGTTCCACAACACTTCAGAAAATGTATTTATGGATGCTTTATTTTTAAGGATTGGAGTTCATTTGGATATGCAAAGATGACAATTCAACCTGGTAAAGAGTTTTTTTCATAGCAGCTCTTTATTGGAAAATGGTGTGATTGTCCACTTAGCTCAATGATCTCTCAAGTCAAAACAAAAGGTTTTCCTGGAATCCTCCAGATTGCTAATATTTACTTATCAAAAGGAGATTTCCTATAATGCATCATTTCTTTCTCACAAAATAGCACGGGGTCAAGCATTACCCAGGTTCATCAACCACATGATTTCCGTTTTCTGATTTTGTCTCAGTCACAGTCGCTGTTTCATGGGCTCTTCAGCGACACGGCTTTTGAAAAGTGTGATCTCGTCCAGGTGGCAAAGTGGCATACCTCTGATCACATGGGCCAGGTCCTCGTGCAGTAAAGGGTAAATCACCACACTAAGGGCTGGACGAGATATAGAAAAACTGCAGGAGGAGGAAGAGAATGAACAGGTGAATAGTTGACGTACACCACAGCTGTACTTCCTGAACAGGTATTATACACGTGTTAAATCTTTATTATTTAGGATTCTTTAAAACAACTAACCTGTCCAGCAGGGATTTCTGCAGTGTTTTACATGCCACCAGGGTACCTCCCATGAACATGTGGCACATGATGACATCAGGGCAGCTCTGCATGAAGGGCGTCACAGCAGCGGGCTGGAAAGTCCCATGTCGAGAAACTAGACAAAGACGCCGCAGCTGGTGACACTGACTGAGCTCTTCAAAAAATGCAGCGTTTGCATTAAAGTAGGGCTGCTCCAGCCTGCAGTTTTACACATATACAGACAGTGAATAAAAGCAGGAGTCGCAGGGATGAAACATTCTGCTAAAAATGATAAAAATAATGATTTAATTAATCCTGCGTAGTTCTCATTCTAGCCAGGATACAATATGAAACTCACTAAACTGACTAATAGACATATGGTCGACTAAACATAAGCTCAGTGACTGTTGTGTGTCATGCTTACTTCTACTACTACTATTTTTTCCATTCACATCAAAACAAAATCATGGACAATGTTATTGTGAGCTAAGAGACTGTCTGAAATATAATGGTGCAAGTGTCATAACTGCAGTTTAGGTTGTTCTCATGATCTTTTTAAATTCGACCAAAACATAAATAATTTACTTAAAGGTTAACATTAGTTCTGCCTACTTGGTCAAAACATATTTAAATATTTTAGATGGGAGAAAAAAAAAACATACTTCTGAATTCAGACAGCAATAAAACCATTACTCTTGTAAATGTTTAAATCTGAATAAAAACTTCTGAATAAGGCTTAAGATATCATAATGTATCATCATATAAAATTAATGAAACTTCAGTAACACTTTACAATAAGGTTGTATTAGTTAATGCATTAGTTAACATTAACTAATAATGAACTGCACTTATAAAGCATTTATTTATCTTTGTTAATGTTATTTTCAACATTTACTAATGCATTAATAAAATCTTGTTAACATTAGTTAATGCACTGTGAACTAACATGAACAGCTGTATTTTTATTAACTAACATTAACAAAGATTAACTAATGCTGAACAGAGATGTTGTTCATGGTTAGTTCATGTTAACTAATGCGTTAACCAATGTTAACTAATACAACCTTATTGTAAAGTGTTACCGAAACTTCTACTATCACTATTTATTTAATAGTTTTAAAATGTATGCACCATTTAGCTCAATATTTAGTATAGATCAAAACACAATTCATCATTATGATTACTGTGCCACATTCATCTAAATGCATAGTTTGCCCCAAATACACAATGGAAAAATAACTTATTGTAAAGGAATAATACAAAATACAATTTAAACATAGAGGATGTATCAGTATGGAGCTGCCCCCTACTGGTGAGCTGCAGTCATAATATGAAAGGATTTGTGGCATAGCTGGTAAAAATGTTTTATTTTCTTTTTGCTACGAGAAGTCTACATTCTTCGCTTAATTTTGTACATGGAGTGTGTAGTGGCGCGTGCATTCACCTTAAGTCCCTGAGTTGTGTGCAGTAGGAAAGAGCCTCCAGCAGGGCGTGCGTGTAATTCACAGTTTTTAAAGACCCGAGATTCGCCAGTGATAACGAATGAAGGTCCTTGCACCCCTTGACCAGATCGATCAATCCTGTTCCCTTTAGAACCCCCGGTAAGTGAGCAAGGGTGAGCTTACGCAAATATTTCATGCCTCCTAAAGCAGCTAACTCGCCATCTCCGACATTGTAGGACCAGGGACATGCAACAGGGTCCTTGCGGATGGCCGGCTCATTCCGTGGCATGGCAGAGGAAAAGGCTGAGCCAATCAGCTCCAGCTCCACTAAATGTGGGCAACCTTGAAGCAGCGGCTGAATGCAGAAGCCTCTGTCCTGCCGCTCCTCACTCTGACCCCCCATTACCTCTGTTGAGGGTCGATATGTAGGCACGCCGACACGGCTGCTCTTTCTAAGGCCGAGAAGTAGTGACCTTGGTGTGAGGTCTGAGTTGGAGTCCTGAATGTTCACGGGTGTTGGAGAGGATTGCGCCAAGGCGCACACCGGAAGTGCCAGCGAACACAAGGCAGCAAGCCGTCCTAAAGCGCCACACAAGTGTCCATCCTGCCCAGAAGGAAAAGCATGGTGGTAGTGAGTAGCAGATAAATTAAGCTGAATAAGATGCGGGCAACATTCAGTAAGTGCTTTGATGCTCTCTGTGTCCATCTCCTCCTCGTTCTTTCCACAGCTCTCTGCGAGAGGTCCTCGGCCACAGCCACGCAGGTTGAGACTCCGTAGAGGTGTGAGGTCACGACCCACACTAAGGAGCACATGTAGAGGGTTAAACCCTGGAGATGAACAGCGTGAGACATTTAGGTAAACAGGGCAGCCATGTGTTAGAACTCGCCCTAGTATAGCACCATCTAACCATGTACGTGGAAGCTGGAGAGCGCTAACGGTATTTCCCACTGTAGATGCCATGCTCTCCATTAGCGCCGTCATTGCAACTGGCCTTGGCGGTGCAGGGCCTGGCACAGACAGTACTAGTCCTGTAAGACCCTCAGGCACTCTCATACTGAAAACAGCCAAGTAGAGCGCCAACAGAGTACGATTGACTTCACCAGGTGCGAGGCGTGCGGAGAACCAACGCAGGTTTTGATAGTGCGGGACGCTGCTCTGGCCCACCATCAGCTGTGCGCAACCACCTGCTTCCCTCCAGCCCTCGCTGGCCTCTAGATAGAGGTGAAGGCGTCGTAGGGCACTGCAGCATGGCACCACCCCATAAGAGGGAGTCAACAATGTCTGCTTGAGCTCCTGCAGGCGTGCCAAAGCAGACTTACCCTCTGCACTCAGCTGCTGGAGGTCAAACCCCGGCCCCACATCTAATGCCAGTGAGCATAGAGAACGAAGAGAGGTCAGCAGATTCGAAAGCCGAATTGATGTCAAACGGCAACCTGAAAGGTCCAGGCTGACTAGACCCTTACAGCGGGTGACCTGCTCCACCGTAGAGCCGGCCAACCAATAACAGCCACTGAGGTTTAAAGTCTGGATGTCACCGGAGAGATTCTTCAAGAGCTGCTTCACAGCATCGTCATTTACCTGTGAATAAGAAGCAATTCAAAGGTAAGAATTTCAGACAAATTTAGCTTTTTTTTTGTTGTACATTTCCTACCGTAAATATATTTAAAAAATACTTTAGATTTTTTTGCACCCTCAGATTCCAGATTTTCAAAAGTTGTACCCCATATACATTAAATGAAATAAAATGTATAATTATATGTGCAAATGTATATTAAGAATTGAAATAATAATTGAAATAAATATGCATCTAAAGTCACCATGAAATGGAAATTGTGATAATCTTTTCATCGATATTGTGATGCATATCAGAATAAAAGTGACTTCTCAAACGAGAAATAGTAAAGGCTGGACTTAATTTTGTCCATCAGGAATTGAGTATCATTGTCATTTGCTAATTGCAACTGTCTCATGTAAATGACAGGTTGCTGGAGAGAAGAGATTATTGTCCCGACCTCGTCTTCTCACACATCATCAGAGAAGACGAGAGATGTGTTTGACAGGGAGATGTGCATTCCATAAAACATTTAAATTCATAAACTTTTGTTTTTTTTTTGATTTATACATTTTGTGTGTTGGGTCAGTAAATATGGCAAGATAAGCAGGCAAAGAGAAAAGATCCTTACTACTGAATCCTCATCAGGCATCAAAACATAATAATACACAATTGATATGGTGGTTTAACAGTTCTGTAACTTCAAATAGAAATAGAGTATAGTGGTTTTGGGTTTTATATCTGCCCTAATTAAACCAGTGTTTTGTCAGAAATACCCAAAAGTTCATGACAGAAAGTGTGTGTTTTTTTAGGCTTACCGTATATTCTTTATGCAGGTGTACATGGGCTCTCAAGCTCTTGTCCAGACAGAGAGTTCGAAGTTTTCGGCACACTTGACTCACATTGAGCATCAGGTCATGGCTTGGAATGAATCGCAGGATATTCAGTAGAATCTCATCCGAGAAGTCTGAGATGGTGACAGAAGTCTGGGAAATGCCATCTGAGCAGCACAGAGCCTAGAGAGCAGAGAGAAGAAATGGTCATTTAAACATTGCACTAGTTGAGTTTATATATATATATATATATATATGAGAGGGAGTTCATTGTTTACAAAATGTGACATTAAATACCTTCATGCTCAGTTTCGAAATATCTCTAATGTTACAATGAAACTGTGGTAACCACTACTGTCAAAACACATGTAAAGAATGACAGAAAGCCTTCAGACCGCTAGTAACAGAATCTTTGAATTAATTCTAAGAATATACGGCATTTAAAATCTGTAGTCGGCAATATATTATCACATAAACTATGGTCATCATGGTGACATTTTGCAAGGCGTTATTTTAGAGATCTGCATGCTTATCTGTCTCGTAAGAAGCCTGCATCTTCGTCAAATAATATAAAATAAATAAGTAACATCCTAAACGTTTCAAACCATTACTGTTGGCTAAGTAAGTTAAATTAATCTTTGAATGCAACAAAATGCAGAAGCTAACTATCACTTAGCATAAATGATCAGCCCTCTGTAACTTACCGTTTCAAAGTGATTATCCATGCCGCGTTAGGGAAATGTATTTCGATATGTACTTCAATAATACACAAAAACAAATTCTTGCCATCTCAATAAATGTATAATTCATCCATTGGTTGGCAGTGTAGGATTTGGCACACACATAGCGGAAACACAATCGGAATGTTTTAGGAGACGTACATATTTCCGGTACGAAGCAACTAGGAAAAAAGTCCCGGGTGTGGTCTAAATTTGAAACACCGATATGACATTTTCTCCGTATTCAGTCTACAGTCAAATGTAACAATTGATAATGCAAATCAGAGGACTTTAACTCTGCTCATCGGGAGCCACTGTTTTCCAACCTGCTTTTGTATTTCCAAACGGTCCTGAAGAGCTTGATCAGCTGCTCTTCGTTAGACATGAAGTGTGTTTGATTAGAGTTAGCGCTAAACTCCGCAGAACAGTGGCTCTCCAGGAGCAGGATTTAGGACCTCCGATGTATAATGTGGTTGACTAGAAATGAAAAGCCTTTTCTTCAAATGTACACAATCCACGTTGGGTAGAGTCGGTGAAGTGCATAATCGAAGTAACATTATAAACATGTGTTTGGGTAATTTATCCACTATATGAGACAATGAAAAATATGCACTCAATGCAGGTTTCATTGTCCAGACATTACTCTACATCTTGTGTCCAAACCGTTTAAGTGCATGTGGTTTGGCCAATATTTTTTGAAGTCATAATTCCCTGTATGTTTTGATTTGTAATCATGGGATGAGAATGAAGTTAACCAAGTTTTGCTTAAAGTTGTAAACATTTAGGCTCTTGTTTCACAGACAAGGTTTATATTAAGATTGGATTAGGCCTTAGTTCAGTCTGTGACTAGCTTAAGGCTTGTTTGTGAAATGGGTTTAATGTTTTGTAGATAAAACTTAACGCACTTGAAATTAAAGAATAAGCTGGTTTACTTGTAATGACCTACAGGCGGGGGTAGGCAATTGTTGCAATTTAACTGAAAAGCCACAGGCCAACTGATAGGTTGAAGGAGACAAAGTCAGCAAGTCACTCAAAACCAGAGTAAATCATCTGAAGACAGTAGACAGTGTGTGGTTTTACATGTGCACGTTTTATTTGGGTTTACTTGTCAGTGTAGAGACACCCTGGCTTACAGATGCAAGGGAATGTCCCTCATTCACATACCCTAGGGGAGTCCTGCAAGATATTCACTTAAAGGTAAAGCTTTCCCCATTGCAATAATAACAAACTGGACCAAGTTTAAGGCTGAAGTACAAAAAAGAAAAACACATATTGAGTACATAATTTACATAAACACTAACAAAGGTCATGTATGCCCACTGTGATGAGGGCAAAGTGGTAGACGCTTCTGGAATGACTAAAAAGAAGAAATGTACATTGACGTCCTCTCGGGGAAAGCTTCTCCCCTGCAAGACAACTACCTCCCTTTCCAGTTTCCGCATCCTGAGTCAATGCGCCATACAGAGCAAAAGCCATGCTGATGTCATCTTGTTCGAGAGGTTTAGGTTGGTCGTTCGTTTGAATCCTACTGCATGGCCATTTATGGTGGCAACAGTTCTGTTTAGAAGCACTTCCTGTGGACAATGGATGGGCCAGACTCATCGTACTCTTGCTTGCTGATCCACATCTGCTGGAAGGTGGACAAGGAGGCCAGGATGGAGCCACCGATCCAGACGGAGTATTTGCGCTCAGGGGGAGCAATGATCTACAAGAGAGAGATGTTAGCTTATCTTTAACCATTACAAGGAAACTTAACTTTGCCTCCTAGTTCCATATTTGAATGCATTTATGGTGCATCACCTTGATCTTCATGGTGGAAGGAGCAAGGGAGGTGATCTCCTTTTGCATACGGTCAGCAATGCCAGGGTACATGGTGGTACCACCAGACAGCACTGTGTTGGCATACAAGTCCTTACGGATGTCGACGTCACACTTCATGATTGAGTTGAAGGTAGTCTCATGGATACCACAAGATTCCATACCTGCATAAAGGAAACAAAGTTAGTTGTCATACTAAGCTAGGTGATCGAGACTGGTTAACACACAAGCCAGTCTAATGCACAACTCACCCAGGAAGGAAGGCTGGAAGAGAGCCTCAGGGCAACGGAAACGCTCATTTCCAATGGTGATGACCTGCCCATCAGGCAGCTCGTAGCTCTTCTCCAGGGAGGAAGATGAGGCAGCGGTTCCCATCTCCTGCTCGAAATCTAGGGCCACATAGCACAGCTTCTCCTTGATGTCACGGACAATTTCTCTCTCGGCCGTGGTGGTGAAGCTGTAGCCACGCTCGGTCAGGATCTTCATCAGGTAGTCTGTCAGGTCACGACCAGCCAGATCCAAACGGAGGATGGCATGGGGAAGAGCATAACCCTCATAGATGGGCACGGTGTGGGTAACACCATCACCAGAGTCCATCACGATACCAGTAGTACGACCAGAAGCATACAGGGAGAGCACAGCCTGGATGGCCACATACATGGCAGGGGTGTTGAAGGTCTCAAACATGATCTGTAGGAAAGAGAAAAGTTAAAGGTTTAGATAAATAAATAAAAAACTCTTTAGACACTTCCATTGCATCCACACCCAGACCAATACATGGTTAAGGGAGCAATATCAGGCAGGAAACCTCCTTGGCACACCATGCTGATATGGTTTACACTCAGGACAGTGCTAGTAGGAAGTGTTAGAAAAAAGGGGGTTTGGAAGCAGCAAAGATGGATAAACCTTTGAACCTCCTATCAGGAGATCATGGGAGAGGACAGAGCGCCTGAGAGAAAGGAAATGGATGGAAAAGAAATGAACAAAGAGGGAACAAAAGTCAAGGAGCAGTAGGATTCATATGAATGAGTCAACACACCTGTGTCATCTTCTCCCTGTTGGCTTTGGGATTCAGGGGAGCCTCTGTAAGCAGGACAGGGTGCTCCTCAGGGGCAACACGCAGCTCATTGTAGAAGGTGTGGTGCCAGATCTTCTCCATATCATCCCAGTTGGTCACAATACCGTGCTCAATAGGATACTTAAGGGTCAGGATACCTCTCTTGCTCTGAGCCTCATCTCCCACATAGGAGTCCTTCTGTCCCATGCCAACCATCACTCCCTAGAAAAGGAAAATTAAAGATTAGGCACCAACCCACTCAGCAATGAGTGCAAAGAAAGTCTTTCAAAGAGGACCCATACATGTTTAAAAGGACTGTTGTTCAGAAGATATGTTTTTCACTGCACTGACAGTTTAGTTCAAGTTTTAGTATAAGATAACACTATTGTAGGTAGAGATGTTTTTTCCCAGTGGTTTCATAACTCTAGGACATATAACATTAATTAAATTGTACTTAATGACAACACCATATTTAGAGCTGTTTTACAGCTAAAATTGTAGTCGTTATAAATTATGCAACATTAACAGTGTTACTGTCAATTACAGTAAAGCTGCTTTGAAGATATTAAAAAAAAAAAAAAAAAACAACTTGTCCTATAAAATGCAACTTGTTTTGAATGCTACATTCAAGCATGACAGTTTCAATTTTTTTATTTAAAATAAACACTATACCTGATGCCTGGGTCGGCCAACAATGGAAGGGAAAACAGCACGAGGGGCATCATCTCCAGCAAAACCGGCTTTGCACATACCGGAGCCGTTGTCAACGACCAGGGCAGCGATTTCCTCATCCATGGCTGTACAGAAAAGAGTAAAATCCTTAAATTAAGTCCAATTCTTAGTTTCTCTTGTAGGCGGCGATGATGCTTGAGGTACGCATGACGACTGGCCAATAGGCGGCGCAAAGGCGCAGGGTTGAAACCAAGCGATTTGAGACAAAGGAAGTGGTCAGGCAGTCTCACTATTGCCTTATATGGCAATAAGTTCGAGCAGCTCAATGCCGCCGATTCAGCGCGTGGAATCAGACCAACGGACACGACCACTCCCAGTTTCAAAGGCCGAGATAAGGGCTTTACCAAACGACCATCATTATAATCCTGATGCTTGAAAATGAACCTCTAGTCAAAAGGAACCGTAATGCAGGCATTTCAGCAGATAAGAAAAGTTCTGCTATACAATTTAGTGATTAGGTATAACAAGTCTATGAAGTTCATTGCAGCCAAACGGATGTCAAGGAAGTTTAAACAATTAAAAAAATTTAGACCTCACTGTAACGAACAAAACGGCTAGAGATGCCGGTTAATGCTTTGGAGTAGCCACACCCACCTTTCAAACTGCGAACACTACGCCACTAAATCCACATTTAATTGCATTCTTATATGAATAAATTAAAGCATTTCACACCCAAAGCGTGGATTTAAGCCCATCTGGTTACAAAAGAAAGCTTTACGGTTAAGTTCTTTCAGTTAAGAAAGCTGGAATTGCTACTGGTTGATATTACATAAATATATTTCTAACCTTTAAATCAGAGCTATAAAAATCCACAAGTTACGGAGTTTAAATTAACGTTACTCAAACTATTCGAAATTAAAACCACATACGTTACCAGTATAAACTGAATATGCGTAGCTTAAGCAATTCAATATAAACCTCCAACCAGCGTCATTACCAATACAATACTAAATATTGTTATAAAGGCAGTCTCACCTGTGTATTAGTAGGTTATTGTGAACAAGGGGAAGATCTTCTCAGCGTGCACTGAAAACTCACAATACTATGTGTGAGGTGGGTCACAGTTTTATACCCGGCGTTGCGGCCGGCTCCTTCCATATAAGGTAAACTTTCGGCATCGAGCAATCTGATTGGCCAGCCGTCGTCCACTTGGCGAGTTTCAAGCTAGTTGCTTGAAATTCAAGTTCTGACTGAGTTGAAATAATGTATCGCAGAGCTATTCGAACTGGCAGAATTATTTGGAAAAAATAAGAAATGAAAAGTCAATTTAATACCACATAGCCATATATATTACTGAAGTAAGAATATTCAATAATTCGGAATTGGGAGCAATTAAACTGTTCTAACGATGGAGAGTAGGATGCTTAGTTTCAGGCTAATTTTTTTGAAAATACATTTGACATCGCGAACGAACAGTTCGATTACTAACGTTAGCTCACTGAAGCTCTAGCGATTGAACAAATACATTAAATAAGCCTTTAATCAGGTTGCCGAAATGGCAGGACATGGGGCACTGGTATCACGACGTATTTCCCTTATGTTAGTACAATTTTATTTAATGGTATTGTATTTAATGCATGTTGTTGAACTGTAAATGTCCATAGTGTAATATTAGAAACCTATAACTTAATTTGAGATAGATCAGAAGAGCATTACTGAACATACTGCGGCTTACTTTTCAGTCATTATTTGACATAAACTAGTTACAAGTGATTTATTCAGGATCAGTTCATAAAAATAAATGTATATGCGATTAATTCATTTTATTAGGTCAGTTTGGATTAGATGAACTGTGTGGGCGTGGCTCTCATTTAAAGTGCAGATATTTCTCATTGCCATATGTAAAATCAACTTTAAATCAATATTAAAATCGTCACGGTTACACTGTTTCAAATGATCGCAGGTCACTTTTGTGCACAATGCGTTTGTAAAATATATTTAAAGCTGCAGTTTGTGGATGCTCGAGTCATTCAGAAATTAATTAAATGTTGACGATCTTCGTTAGGACCGGTGTCTACATCGTTGCTCAGAAGTATGTAAGATCAACTAATGTTGGAATATATCGGGTTGTCTGCAAAGCAGGGGATAGAAAACAAGGGCATGTTGCTCGCCTGAACCGGACACTTCCTGTGTGTACCCGGCTTTTGCGTAATACGTCATAACCGATTACGTTTAACGCTGCTGCTGCATTAGCCAGATTTTGAGAGTACTAGCTCGCATTTTACATGCTTTGTTACTATAAATTATCTATATTATATATATTTATATATTAAATATCAGTTTGTGTCTTAAATATTTCCTAAATGTTGAATGCAGGCGTTTTGAAGATTTTCTTTATTAGTTTGCTTAAAGTAAAACTTGGTATTAGCCCCAAATGTCATCAAAATGCTATAGGCCTACAGCTTTTCTTATACTGTTTAAATGAGACCCCACATTGATTTATTGTGGAATCACATGTTAATCCTTTATTGGTCAATGCTTTTTTTTGTACCTATGGTGCCATAAATAGGTGATAATCCCTGTTATATGTGTCACCTTCAGCATGGGCAATCTGAGTCACGTAGCAACATGTTTTGACTGGGGTGCTCTTCATTTCTTGTCTTATCTTATCAGCGTTGAACTAAAAAGACAACCAAATTGTGCATTTTTTGTTAATTAACTATTCAGGAGCTATATATTGAAGTATCAGTATGCCACCACATAGTGTAGTGTTTGGTCAACAGCCCAGTGTGTCATTAATCTAGTGATAAAAGCAGCTTGCCATCAATAGATGGCTGGAATGATTCTTTTAACAGCAGTGATACCCAATACACCTGCCCACCCCCAACCAAACAAGATGTGCATATGTGTGCAACAATATTAACACTGAATTTTGAACAGGTGACTCAACTGTGCAATCTTAATGTTGCACCTTTAGCTCAATGAGCCATAAAGAACAGATACTCACAGAGGTGAATGAGTCATTACAACCTACAGCCACAACATTTTTATAAAGTGATGGGTGGTACAGCATTCATTGTTTCCTGGGTGTGTGAGTATCAGCTTCTTTAGCTTTAGGGTGTGGGGGGTCCGACACCCATGGTTAAGATTAATATGAATGGCGTACGTGTGTGTTTATGATGGTGTTTTATCAGTTTTAGATCCCATATTGTTTCTCTCATCAGCAGATTACTGAAGCCCTTATAAGGATGTTTCAAACAGAAAGAGGAAGTGGAAGAGCGATAGACGACTTAAAAGTGTTACAGCCACAGCATGTGACAAATGTGAAAGGAAGTCGCAGGAACTTGTATCAGAGAGGAAATATAAAGTAAGCCAAAATTAATTTAGTCTACTCTCAGAAATAATTCTAGCGAATAAACTGGATTGTAAGCTTGTAAAGTGTGATTGTTCATTCATTTATTAGTTTGAGCAGCTGTTTTGACATAAGGGCATGTTTATTGTGATGGAGGGTACCAACATGCACACAGAGCTAAATTAAAGGTTTTCGTATATCCATATACAGACTTCAAGCATGTCCCGCTGCCCAATAAAAAAGGGAAGAGATAATCTTTCTGTTGTGTCTTGTTTACAAAGATAGTTTGTTCAGTGCCCCCTTAAGAGACATTCAGCCAATCTCCTTATAAGGCAATTTCTGGATGAGTCACATGGTATTGTACTTTGGAACCAAGGCGAGGTCACGTGACTCCTTAAAGCGGAAATCAGAAAGAGTGATTGGGACTCTGCTTCTCTCTCTGCTGTCATTGCACTTATTCATGATAGGTCTCTCATTAAAAAAACAAAACAACAACAAAAAAAGATTTATGTATTCCATTACTGTATACAACATATGGAGAATGGAAATACACATTAAGATTACACACAGAAACACTATAAGTGGCCTAAACTGACTGTCTCCACCCATCAGATCTCGAGTACCCTATATGGAAACATTGACAGGTAACACACACTTGCACACAAGTCTGATGGGATGGACTGGTGGATGCTGCTCTCTATAAGGAATGGGAACAGGTAGACTCCTAATATGGAAATATAACCAAAATGACTGATTGATCTTGTGAGTAATAAGGGACATGCCTCATGATGTAACCTCAATGTTTGTTTTCCACAGGGAATCTTTCCCAGGTATTTTTCAACGTTTCAGTCCCATTTAAGCGTGGTTCAGAGTGGTTCAGAGCGTAGTGCTTTCAATTTGAGATATGTGTTAGAAGCCAACTTCATGCTGTCTACATGATGGTATAACATCAGACGAGGAGCTCTCATTAAGTTCTTTCATGAAATGCAACTCTGCTTACAGTGTTCTGCTTGTATATACTAAATAAGGAAAAGGGGGTGGTCACTCGCTGTCATTTCAGGAATGTATATATGTGTCAGAACACGCACAAACTCGGGCACATTAAAAAAAAGATTCCGTTTTACTTTTTGCACATGATTGCAATCGTGTAAATCAGATTCTCAAATTTATACTCTCCCATTAAAAGAACAATTAAAAGCTTTTGTTTGAAAAATGTTAAGATGGGATGGAAATATCTTTAATTTTGGTTATTTTGTATGCACAGTAATGCATTATTTTAGAGCATTTTATTTCCTTTTTTATGATGATACGAAGATATAAAGGAATAACTTAATTTAATTGTAATTATTTTAAATACCAATAATCGATCATTCAAAAGTTTGGTGTCATGAGATTTAATATATATATATATATATATATATATATATATATATATATATATATATATATATATATATATATATATATATATATATATATATATATATATATATATATACCCAAAACTGAAAATTATCCCAAAATTTACTCATCCTCAAGTTATCCTAGATGTATATGTCAGACGACTACAATTGGAGTTATATATATTATATGTCCCGGCTAATCCAAGCATTGCAATAGCAGTCCAAAATTTGAAGACCAAAAAACTGTATCCATCCATCCATCATAATCATACTCCACATGGCTCATATAAAGGCCTCAATAAAGGCCTTCTGAAGCGTATTGATGGGTTTGTGTAAGAAAAATATCCATATTTAACACGTTATAAAGTAAAATATCTAGCCTCCATCAGACCGTCTTCCGTATTCAACTTATGAAGAAAGTGTAACACCTCAGTTCAAAATGCCTACACTACAGGCTGCCGTTCACAGCCGTTATAAAGCTTGGGAGATCATGCGAGGTCATTTTCATTTTTGGGTGAACTATCCGTTTAAATTGTATTTATAAAGGTATTTATAATTTTAGAAAAGTTATATTTCAAATAAATGCTGAAATACAAAAAAAATTAAAATAAGATATGTTAAGAAATGTTTAAGCATATTGGAATGATTTGTGAAGGATCTATTCATCAAAAACAGGATTTATCAAAAACAGTTCCAACTTCTACATTATCATCAGCAGAGAGAGCTGTTGAGTCTGAACAAGAAGATCAAGAATTTATGCAAGGACACTCTCATGACACACAGATGGGTTTAGTTTCACCAAGCCTTCTAAAGATGCATTGAATCCTTGGAATACCTGCCTTATCATGGGCACAAATCTCCAACAGACAACAGGACATTCCTGTTTCTGAATTTCATTCTTTGAAAGAGATTTTAATGTTGTGTTAGTTGACGTTTAAAAAAATGTATATACCAACAAGAATCTCAACCTCAAAGTGAGAAACCTGCCACATTGTACATCAACAATATTTATACTGATATTTTCTGCTACTTACTTTTTGAGTTATTGCGGAGAAAGAAAAAAAAACTAAATAAAATAGCTTTCAGCATTATTTATTTTGGGATGTTATTTTCACTTAATAGTTCAATAGTTGGGTTTGACAGATGAACCTCATTAAATCGAGAGATTTGCACTTTGTGCATCATTCACACTGCTTCATTAGCAGAGATTATGGGCATAACTCAGTCAATGCTGATTTTGAACTGAGAGAGCAGTCTGGAAGCCTGCAAGCAAGTCAAAAATGTGCATTTCTGAGCCACATAAGAGTTCAGCTCATTAAGAGATGAAATGAAGCTGGTTTAATTAGCTTCTTCTGTATGAATGCATCCTAAACAGCTGTTTTTCTGGTTTACTTTAGGCTGTGTTGTGTTTAGGGGCATCATGTTAGTGTAAATATGGTAACATTGAATTCTTGTCAAAGACACGCTTTATCTTGATCCATTTGTGTGTTTGTTCCACAAAATGCACTAAGATCCTTTTTATTAGTTCACTGTCATATTGCATATTGTCAATGGCCTTTTTCAGTATGTTTGTCTTCACTATTGCGACTATAAATGTTTACTTATTAAAAAATTCTTCAAGAATTTGTGATATCTTAAAACTCTAGATGTTAAGATATCAACATGATCTCCCTTAAAATAATAATAAAAAAGAATGGTAACCCTTTGTTAAACTGTAAACCTGAACAAGTTGGCAAAATCAAAAACTACATAAAAAATTTAATTTAAGAAATGTAAAGTTTAAGTAATTATACATTTTAATTGCTCTGAACTTGAAATATTTGAGTAAGCTAATTCAACTTAAAAATCATTTAATATCACATTTTTGGTAGTGGAAACTTCACTAGCTATAACTAGCTTATTCAATAAATTCTACCTTACTAATGGTAACATAATGCTTTGGTAGCATTAGCATAGCATAGCACTTGCTGAATGAGGACAACATTATAATACATTATATCTGTTCTCAAACTAAACATTTTCAAAAAAACAAAAAACAATACAGAAACTCTTTTAATCTAGCATATAAAACATCAAACCCTACTAAATTTCCAACTTAACATTTATCTTGCAAAAAAACATAATATGGCAATTAATTTGGGCATGTCACTGTCCCTTTTGAGTGTCATGGCAAAGCATGTGATAGAAATCCCAGCCCAGGTTCAGATCAATTTATGTTAGTCTAATAGAATTCATAAAACTCAAAACAATGAAACAATTCAGATTACTTAAAATGTGTCAGTTTTGAGAACTCAAAAGAAGGTTAAATACTTATAAAAGTTCATTTGTTTGAACTAATCTGGTTAATTTGAGTTGGCTCTACTCAAACCAATTCATTATTTTAAAAGCGTTAGGATTTACAGCTGTCACTGGGAGCATAGTTGTGTCTAATCATTTTAATTATTGGATCTGAGCTAACAAACTAAATATTTGTTGTATTTGTATTAACTAACATTAACAAAGATTAACAGATACTGTAAACATAGGTACTGGAACTTTCTTTTAAAGTGTACCAAAGAAATAAAATAAAACAAATTCAAGCTTAAATATAAAATATGTGTTTAGTCAAGCTGTATCAAGAATGTAAATACTGCATGGTTTGTGTAATGTTTAGTGCTGTGTCTTATTTAATCAGAATCAGTTTTTTAAATTATTATTTAAAAGAGCTTTATTGCCAAGTGTACTTGCACACACAATGAATTTACCTTAAAGCTTCCAGTCCCCACATATTATTTAATAAGACACACAATACCATTTAAGAATAAAAAATATAAAAAAGTTTAGTCAGAAAAAAAATGTACATATAATAAAAAAAATTACAGATGAACTCACATGAAAATAATATTAATAAAAATGACTAAATGGATTTACCAAAATTTAAACAGTGTGGTACTGCAACTGGATTCTGAATGACGTGCTGTGAGTGGAGTCTGTGATGATTTCACCTTTTCCTCACTTTGGAAGAGTACGGGTCTTGGAACGTGGGCAGGGGAGCACCAATAATCCTCTCCACAGTCTGGACACAGGACAGACTCAATGATGGCTGAGTAGACCTGTGTCAGCAGCTCCTGCATGTGGCAAGTTGAACTTCCTCAGCTGGTGAAAGAAGTACAATCTCTCCTGGACCTTGTGGAGTCAATGTGATTGTCCCACTTCAGTTCCAGAGAGATGGTGGTGCCCAACTGAATGTGTTCCTGTAATGTTCATTTAAACACAATTTTACTTTTCATGTTAATTCTGTGCCTGAATTTTTCATCTGCCAGTACATGTAAAGTGTTGTCTGATTACCTGAATTTTGAAGCAACACCAAACACAATGTCTGAATATAACACATAAATAATGAACTATCCGTTTATTGCAATCAATAATGGTACCTCTTATGGGTGCCACTGTCCTCATACGAGGACATCATATTTTAGTGAATTTCTCTGACACTACATGTCACAGTCCTGTAAAAAGCACTTTTCAGAGGTACCATTTTGAGATTTCACCAGGATAACAACTTCTCCTTTGGCTTTAAAATGACTAAATTATTAAATGTAGCACTCTTGGAAATATGATCATATTTTGTCATATTTTGTAAATATCCTTTAAATCTGACAAATTTTAAAATTGTTTATTATAAATCAACATCTCAGGAAAAAAATCAAAATATATATATATATATATATATATATATATATATATATATATATATATATATATATATATATATATATATATATATATATATATATATATATATATATATATATATATATATATATATATATATATATATATATATATAATATATAATAATTAATCTTAACATCTCCAAGAACACATTAATTTGCTAATTAGATGCAGTGTGTGTATAGATATTGCATTGAATGGGAAACTCTGCTTATGGCCACATATTGCATGAAGTAAAATAGTATATCAATTCATTCTGTTATATCTTTCATATCATAGTTGAGATTTATCTTTAAATAAGTTTGGTTAAAAAATCCTGAAACAAAAATTTATTGGTGAATGAAAAGAAAATCCCATTGTTTTTTCCTAAACATGTCATGAAATTTCATGTAATTTTATTAGTCCCGGTGTCCACTTTATATTAATAAAATATATTTTTTCAAAAAGAATTAAAAAAAATACAAAAATCTTCTAAATGTAAATTCTATGTTGTAAATGTTCTAAATGATAAATCTAAATGTAATGTAAATGCAATGTAATGACATGAAAACATACTAAATTCAAAAGACTTTGTTTTCTTGGGTCGAGGATAAACTGATGTTTAGACTATGTGCGTGTTCATGTGCAGAAGAATAAAGGAGTGGAGAGATTTCATTTCCATCAAACAGAATCAATATCCTGTCTTTTACAAGAGGAAGAGGAAAGCTGCAGCTTGCCCTGAAAATAACCTGACAAGTTCCTGCTTCCTTCATCCTTATTTCAGATGAGCAGAGGAAATCTTCGGGGGACATCTGCTCTGTTTATAAAAATAAAATAAAAAACAAGTTGAATGGTAATCCTTTTTTTTTTTTTGAGAAGACGCTAGGGTTTATTGACCTTGATTTAACATTACATTTGAACAACGGTGCCTTTATAGTAGAATGTTATCACGAGTTTACTGGGTCATTAGAAACTACACAGAACACCGTAGACAGTAGCAGAACACACGATGAGCGCCCCCTTCTGGCCTCGCTTACAGTCGCAACCTCTGGTTTCCTATCTACTGCATACTGACCAAGCTGCCATCAGTCGAAAGCTACAGGTTGATAGCTGTTGCAGAAGATCTCTTCAAGTGTCCCATATATGCACCCCAGTTCCATAGTCTTCCCTTTGTAAACGTAATAAGAATAATACACACATACGTGCGGACTTTTATCAGTTGCATTGACAGAACAAACACTTGTCAAGTAAAACTGTCAAAACACTTTATTTAACTTTTCGATGAGGAGCCTAACATGGGAAAGAGAAGATTCAGTAAACTCACAACAATATATTTTTGGCGAACTCTAATGTTATAATGTCAAATTAATAGTTTTTAACAAAAATATATCAAAAAATATAATTGAATCTTTTGTCATGATTTACAGAAGCTAATAGACTTGATTATATTTGTATCGGCAGTAACATGGTTAACATGTTTTATATGTAGGCCTACTTGCAACTCCACCATTAGGCTACAAATTACAAATATGTTTTAAATACATGGCATAAACAAGTATCAATACAAATGAGTTATTTACTATAAATGTTTGTCAAAATTAAGCCTATTAACAATATATTTAAAAAACAATCGAAGTAGCCTAATTAGGTCTATGAAATGACAAATTGTTGCCTATACTTCAGTTAAACGAATTGTATTTAATAGCCTAAATTTAAGCAGTCTTTTTTTTAATTTTGATGTAATGCACAATTTGCCAGAAAACAATAGGCTATATTCAGTTCGCGGTAAAATTAATTTAAAGTACGCCTATAGCCAATTATTTTTATAATCTTTTTTAATGTGCACTTTTTTTTTCTCAAGGGAAGGCACTTTAATTTAGGATCGTTCTATTCTTCCCATAGCAACAGCAGCCGGATGACGTGGGAAGGTAGCGGTTCTAGTCTTTGCATTTTATTAGAGTAAATCAAGTGGGGCAAACATCTGTCCAGTCCAATTATGCTTCTGAATGTGGAATAAAAAAGCAAGACACCTAAAAAAATTACATAGGCTACAGCCTATATATCAGCATCAGCATCTCTCTCTCTCTCTCTCTCTCTCTCTCTCTCTCTCTCTCTCTCTCTCACGCGCCATCGTGTATATCACTCGTCACACCCACTCCTCAGAACGGCTGCTCACCGATTCTCACCGAACCGTAACGTCTAAACATCTCCAGCATGGCTTCAGAAGGATTAGGCGAGACTTTGGTGATTCGGTTCGGGCTAATAAACGCCGGTAACAAATATCTGACAGCGGAGACGTTTGGTTTTAAAATCAACGCCTCCGCGAGCTCCATGAAGAAAAAGCAGGTGTGGACACTGGAGCAGTCCGGAGACCACGGAGACTCCAATGCCGTGTTCATCAAAAGCCACCTGGGTCGATACCTCGCCACCGACAAGGACGGCAACGTGACCGCGGACAGCGAGCAGCCCGGACCGGACTGTCGGTTCCTTGTGATCGCCCACGACGACGGTCGGTGGTCCCTGCAGTCCGAGCCCCACGCGCGCTACCTGGGCGGGACCGAGGACCGGATCGCGTGTTTTGCGCAAAGCATCTCTCCTGCGGAGAAATGGAACGTGCACCTGGCTGTCCATCCTCAGGTGAACCTGTACAGCATCTCGCGCAAGCGGTACGCGCACCTGTGCGCCGAGAGGAACGAGCTCGCCGTGGACCGCGACGTGCCGTGGGGTGTGGACTCACTGCTCACGCTCGTGTACCTGGACCACCGGTATCATCTGCAGACCGCTGACAACCGCTTCCTCACGTGCAGCGGTACCCTGACCGCCAAACCTGGAACGGGTACCGGGTTCACGCTGGAATTTCGCGCGGGGAAGGTGGCTTTCCGGGACGCCACCGGCAAATACATCGCGCCCACGGGCCCCACCGGGACAATGAAGTCAGGCAAGAGCGCGCGTGTCGGCAAAGATGAGCTTTTTGTCCTCGAGCAAAGTCACGGGCAAGTGGTGCTCACTGCCAGCAACGAAAGAAACATCTCCATGCGCCAGGGTGAGCTGTGATTGCAGCATGATTCATTAATAAGTTATGGGCCGTATTTTGGTGAATTTAAACGGGTCACATTTGTTTTTGGTAAATCATCTAGAGCAGCATTAAAATCGATCCAGGCCTGCTCTTTTTGTGTTAATTGTTAAACCTTGCATGCAGGGCGCCCACTTCATTTATTTATTTATTTATTTATTTTTCATTATGTAAAATGATTGTGCTGCCTAAGCAAACCAATCAAAGTTACAGCTCTGTGTTTTGCCTTGCTAGCTAGAGCTCTGGAAATCTGTCGGTGTGTGTGCATGCACGTAAAAAAGTATCATTTGGTCTTGAGTTTTAATGCAGAAGTGATTTCAACATCAACACCTTCTTTATTCATAATCATAATGCACCCATTTACTCTTTTCACCTGTTTTCTCTCTGCACACCTGCATTCTTTTATTACAATTATCACTGTGAAAATGTTTTTTTTCAGTAATAGTAAACAGTCTGTAAACAACTACTGTAGGATACACCAAAAACAAACATTTTCAAGGCACAAATCAGGCTAAACAGGCCTTGAATGTAACAGATGCAAATGTTTTGTACTTTTTAATAATACCTATTTATATGTGGTTTTCAATCATATAATGTATTTTGTATTGATTAACTCTAATTTCCTAGTCTATTGGCTTAAATGACACTCTGATTACTATTTTAGGGGTTGATTTATCAGCCAATCAGGATGAGGAGTCCGATCAGGAGGTGTTTCAGATGGAGATGGAAAGGGAGACGAAGCGCTGTGCCCTCCGATCTTGCAATGGGAAGTACTGGAGTCTCACCCCAAGCGGAGCGATTCAATGCTCTGCCTCCACTAAGTAAGAACAATTAACTATACAAAACTAAGTGCAGAAAACGTCACAAATAACTAGACACAGGGTAGAGTAGAAGATAAGCCAGTTTGTCTGAACGATTGTTTGCTGCTGAGTGGACCATATGGCAAGAGGAATTAATAAAGGCAACAGGGAATGCAAACAACAGATTGTCTTGACTAGATGTTGCATGGTCATCTGTTTACTCAACATTATATATATATATATATATATATATATATATATATATATATAATTATTATTTTTTCAGTGTATATATATATATATATATATATATATATATATTTTTTTATTTTTTTTTCAGTGGTGAAGTCATACTATTTTATAAAAATAACAAAAGACATGTGTGATAATGTGCAATGATGAATTATTACATTCACATTTTTTCATTTAGCACACTTTTATCCAAAGCAACATATACAGTTGAAGTTTTCTAAGAGCCACAGTATTTATACATAAAGAAAGTTTTTTGTAAGCTAGAGTAGTACACAAGCTCAGCTGTGCTCAATAAGACCAGAAATGTACATCCTATCCTATCCTATTTTTCCCAGATCACCCAGTTGTTTCTTTGACCTTGAGTGGAAAGGGTCAAAAGTGGCACTGAAGGCCAGCAATGGTAAATACCTGGCAGCCAAGAAGAACGGACAGCTGGCGGCCGCTGTGGACTCTGCAGGTTTGTGTCTGAGGGTGTGTTCACACTTGGCAGGTTTGGTTGGATTAAAATGAACTCTGTTGCTCAGTTAGTGCGATTCATTTGAATAAGTGTGAACGCTGCCATCTGAACCCTGGTGCGCACCAAACAAGCTTCCAAATTATATCTGGTGCAGTTTAACTGAAATATGAACGCAGCACAAACCAAAGACATCTAAACGAACCAAAAACAGGATGTGATGTCACACGAAACATCCCTTAAATGGACAGAATGCTTCTTCTCATATAGGAGCCCTGTTCACAATTACATTAAGCAGATCTCAGTTTGTGTGTATAACGGAGGGATTCCTGCCACTGTTCTGACTCTTTTACACATTTCATAAACTCTTTGTGAGATATCAGCTGATAAAAATACCATCACATGTAGGCTGCGCACATACAGCAAGCACATTTAGCCCAGCTCGCAGCATTTTTTAGGATATTCATTAAGTTCCATCACAAAATATACGTCATAACAGCTGTTTTTTTGTTTTGTATCTTTAGGTTCTGTTACAAATGGCAGTGTGAACGCTAAGCGAACCAGGACTAAGGGTGTGCTCACACTTGGCATGTTTGGTTCAATTAAACCAAACCCTAATGCGATTGCTCTGTCTGTGCGGTTCATTTGAATAAGTGTGAACGCTGCTATCTGAACAATGGTGCTCGGTCTGTTCCTGAACAAACTGGTACATCAGAACGGCGTCTCGTCGCAGCAGATCTTCGTTTGCGTGTGTGATGGAGGGATTCCCGCCACTGTTTTGACTCATTTACTCATTTTATGAGTTTTCAGCTGGTCAAAATACAATAATTTGCAGGCTACACACTTTAGCCCAGCACACAGCATTTTGGATGTTCATCAAGTTCCGTCATGAAATATACTTAATAAAAGCCGACCAATCAGGTTGTGAACATATCCCTGTGCCTTTAGGTTTCGGTGTAAAAATGCCACTGTGAATGTTAAGCGGACCTAAATGTTGGGCTAAATGTGTTGTTTTTTGGTCCAGACCAAACGAACCAAGCGAACTGAACAAAGTGTGAACACACCCTAAATTAATCATTGTCTTTTTTTGGTCCGGACTAAAAGAACCAAGAGGACCAAACTACAAGTGTGAACAAGTGTGCTTATTATAATTTGTATCATGCAAAGTCAAGAGCACAGTATAATTAATCACAGCTAACAGGTTATATAGACTTGAGCATGTTCTAGCTGGGGCTGTTTTCTTTTACAGGCGAGCAGGAGGAGTTTGTGTTGAAGCTCATCAACCGGCCGCTGATAGTGCTGCGTGGGGAACACGGCTTTATTGGTTGCCGCAAGCAAGGAACCGGTACACTTGATTCAAACCGCTCATCATATGATGTCTTCCAGTTAGAGTACAACAACAACGCTTACAGCCTCAAAGGTGAGTGAAAGTGTTACTATGCCTTCTGACTCTTCACTGTTTTGGTAGGATGTAAATAGTTACTAATTCTCTAATTGCTCTCCTCAGACTCGGTGGGGAAGTACTGGACGGTGGAGGCAGACGGCTCTGTGATTAGCAGTAGTGACACACCTGTCTATTTCCACTTTGAGTTTTGTGATTATAATAAAGTGGCCATTAAGACAAAGGAGGGCAAGTATCTTAAGGGAGATCACGCTGGGGTGCTCAAAGCCAGCGGCCAGGCGATTGCTTATGCAACATTGTGGGAATACTGAGAAACGTTCATGAATCATTCGTGAACACACACACAAACAAACAATGTGTGTTCTTTAAACCTATACTTAAACATAACACATTCTCTACAGCATAAGCACAAGATAATAACATACGGTCCGTATCATGCAACATACGAAAATATTTAAACATAATTGAATGGTTTAAGACTCCAAAACAAACGCACAGATTACTTGTCATTAAATGAACGGGGTATTTCAATGCTATCTCACGACCAATTCAAATATGTACAAATTGAGATCGGGTTGGGTATTTCACCCAAAAATTACAATTCTGTCAGCATTTACTCGTTGCAAACTTCTGTAGTCAAGCATAAAATAATATATTTTGACTTGCTTAGTTTAAAATATCTTTATTTGTGTTCTACATAAGAAAGAAAGTCATACAGGTTTGGAACAACATGAATGTGAGTGAAAAATGATGAAAGTTGTCATTTTTGTGTGAATTTTCCCTTTAATGAAGCACAAATTGAAAGTACACTGATAAAAAACAAAACAAAACAAAAAACCTGGTTTATTGTTGCACAAACTGTTCTTTGCTTAATCTCAGTTTACATAACTTTACAAAATCATGCAACAATACATTAAGAAATGTAATGCACATTGTGTAGGATCATGCAAAGTCACTGTCATTGCCTCTCAGTGCTTTCATGGCCTTATTTCACTCCTTATAATAGCTGTTTCTTGGAAATTCTGAATCTACATGTGGTATTACATAATGGTCAGTAGTTTGCTTATGCAAAATGGCGTGTATCATAAGCTGAGCCTTCGGCCATAGGGTTTGTTCATGCTCCCAAAAACATTTTTAGAGTGAACTGACTTCTGTAATGAGGCCAGGTTTTAAATAGCAGCACCGTGGCTTAGAAAATACTGGAGAAATATCCTCACATCAGAGAGATTCAGATTTCTTCACGCACACATACACAAGCACACAAAGTCAGTCAAAAGCAATTCATTTGTTTGTCAAATCGTTATTTGTGGTTTTTGTGACCATTTTGGGTTACATGACTTGTATTCCGCATTGTTCTGACTTCAGGAACAACAGTGTTTTTTATGTAACTCCAGCTTGTTGATTTGCACTTTTCCGGGTAAAGCTTTTCCATGTGAATGTGTTGAAGAAAAAGATGAAGTGTTTGTGCCTTCCTTAGTGGGATAAGATCTTCTAAGGTGTGAAAATGCAGTGTATTTATTTTTCTCATTATGTGGCATTTGCAACTGGACATGACAATGAAATAAAAAAAAAATTACAGTAACAATGTGTGCTTTTTCTTTGTTTTTTCGTTCTTGTAGAAGCATTTTCTCACGTAATTAATATATTTTACACTTTATTCTTTACTCTGTATTAGTTTACATATTGCAACATAACCAAATTCGTTGCAAGAGTTTTGTTGCCTTGGAGATGACATTTATAACTTGAATTTTACATTTTCTGAAGCAAATGTGAGTAGACTTTGTTTGTTCTTTGTCTTATGCACCTCTGTATCTTAGCTATTTTCCTGTGAATTCTCCCCACCTCGACCTTGGAGATTTTCCCAGATTTTTAAGCTGACAGTGTGGCCCTTGAAACTCAAGAAGACTGCACTGCACACACAGACACTCTCACACAACACACACACACACACACACACACACACACACACACACACACACACACACACACACACACACACACACACACACACACACACACACACACACACACACACACACACACACACACACACACACACACACACACACACACACTAATATCTAACAGATGTGAATATTCTATGTGGCAATAACAAAGAAATGTCTGCAGCTGCTTTCTGAGGGTTTTAGACACATACAGCAACATCAGGAGTACAAATTACACAGCTTAAAATTGTGTTAAAGAAAAACAAAGAGATTTGCTGAGAAACTAGGATGAAGATTTGAGGTCTGGTACATTTGAGGCATGGTACTGGCAGGGTTATCAGGATATCATTTATACTCCAATATGAAAAAATCCAGTTGTCAAAAGCTAGAATTCTTATGGCTTATGTGCATGTGTGTGCGCGTATAGGCTAACCAAATAGACAGAATAATGAATTTCAGTTAACAGCTACTCATTCAACATTAAAAAATATCAGTGCTAATGGATAATATTCAAACTCCCTTCAAGTAATACAGTAGTGTGTGTATAATTAATATCAGGCCAGTGCAAAAAGTCGTGGAGGAACGTGCAGAATGTAAGTCACTGCAGGTCATGACTCAGAACGGTGCTGCCGCCTAGTGGTGAAGAAAAGCTTCACGTGTTCCAATATGCAGAGTTGCACCCTCACTCACAGGCTACACGTGTACATTTTATTATTGGGTTGAACACATATTGATCAAAATAAAGGAAAACTTAAAATGTAATAAAATTTTTGGTTAAACAGAACAAAATCTATGCCCATATTTAAAATTGCGAACTTTATATATATATTTTTATATTTACATGTCACAAGGGAACATCTCAGTAACTATAAAGTTTTGAGTCATCAGTCCAATTGTACAAATACAGTGATTTTGCTAGAGAAACAATATGTCTCTTACCTTTTAATTAATTATTTAATCTATTAATTGTTTTACTATTCAATTTTGTCAGAAGTTGACAAGATGCAGAACATGTTTTTTTTTTCTTACATTAGAAAGTATTTCATATTTACAAACAGGTATCAGTGTCCATCCCAGATAATAAAAAAATTATTATTACATTAAAATATTATAATTTACATAGACAACAGTGCATTAAACATACACCAGAAATGGAGTTGGTGTACAAAAAAATGAATTTAGTAAGAGTCAGTCTGTTACGAAGAGAATGTTTGTTATTTCCAGCGGTTGATCCTGCGTAACTGTATGTATGCGAATGTCATACACACCAGTATAATGCCCAGAAGAGCCACCAGGTTCTGCCAGAAGCCCCACACACTGTAGTCGATCCCCTGAGATTTCAGATACATCTCTCCAGTCAGCCTGACAATGAGAAAGAGAGCAAATAGAAGATGTAAATATCTAGGTTTGGATGTCTACAGAGCTTCAATTTCAATTGCTCAATCAAAGATTTAATTGAACAATGACTCAAATAATACCATTTATGCGAATATTGTGTTGTGATATACACTTCAAAAGTTTGTGGTTGGTAAGATTTTTTAGTGTTTATGTTTAAATAACTGGTTTCTATTTGAATATACTTTATACTTTATATTATATTATAATATAATTATAATATAATATAAGCTGTATTTTCAGCATCATTACTCCACTCTTCAGAATCGCATGATCCTTCAGAAATCATTCTAATATGCTGATTTGCTGCTCAAGAAACATTTTGTATTATTATCAATGATGATACAGTTGTTGAAAACTGCTTAATATGTTTTGTGGAAATCACAAGACATTTTCAAGATTCATTAATACATTTCAAAATAACAGATGAAAAAAAAAAGAATTGTTTTGTAACACTGTAAAAGTCGTTACTGTCACTTTTGAGTTAATGAATCTTTGCCGAAAAAGTATTAATTCCTTTAAAACACATCTAACTGACCCTGCGCTTTTGAACCATAGTGTGCGAGCCTGTCTTGATGTAAGAGGTTATCTAAATTCTCAGTTATACAACACTGTGAACTTTCACTGAACTGTCATTACACTTTTATCTTTATACAGTATAAATAACTTACGTAGCGTTTCCACTGTAGAAGACCTGCCCTTTCATTTCATTTATAGTCACAGCCTGTGAAAGAACAACACACAATTACAGTATAATCAGCACTGCTTATACAATCTGATAATGTGTGATGATGCATTTAAAAAGCATGTGCTGCACTCATTTAATATGTGTTATGTCTTGTAAAACACTTTTTACATAAACAAAATTAATGTATTTACTCCTCCTCCTTACATCAAGTCCATATTTGAATATACTGGCCCACTTGAGCCAGGACAACCAGTTGAGCATGGAGTTGAGATTTACTAGGAACCCTCCAAATACCTGCAACAAAGAGAGAGAAAGAAAGATGGAATAAGAAAGAATGACAAAGAACAAGAATATATGTGTATGTTGGAAATCTGACCATCATGAAGACAAAGGGCAAGGATATGAGGATGTTGGCCATGGCGAATGAGCTCACGCTGGCACTGACCAGGAAGGCCAAGCTGACTCCCGCCAGACTGACCAGAGACATGGTCAATGCAAAGCACAAGAAGGAAGTGAATGCTGGATTCAACCCTGTTGACAGATACATATGTACAATTACTGTGCATATTCACTTAGTTTAGTACACAATATGTGCTACTGATAGTTTTAAAGGGTTAGTTCACCCAAAAAAGAAAATTCTGTCATTAATGACTCACCCTAATGTTGTTCCACACCCGTAAGACCTCCGTTCACAAACAAACGCGGAAGAGAAGACAATGCTGGATAAAGTCGTAGTTTTTGTTATTTTTGGACCAAAATGTATTGTTGATGCTTCAAAAGAGTCTAACTAACCCACTGATGTCACATGGACTACTTTGATGATGTTTTTCATACCTTTCTTCTTACCTTTCTGGACACGGACTGTAGAGTGTGCATACATTTTCAATTGAAGGACAAAAGGCTCTCGGACTAAATCTAAAATATCTTAAACTGTGTTCTGGAGATGAACGGAGGTCTTACGGGTTTGGAACGACATTAGGGTGATTTTTGGGTGAACTAACCCTTTAATGATGTGCCACATGTTTAGCACACTAATAATGTATAATGTGACACATATGCTTACCCATCATGTAGTAAGAAATGCTGGAGAAAATGAAAATCGGTACAATGCGATTTGGCAACAGATCCACAAACACCTTGGACAGGAAATACACAGATGTACGGTAATATCCCCCAGAGTTCTCGTGCCTAAACCACACACATTAAATACAATTATCTTTTTTGTAAAAGAAAAATCAGAAGGGTCAGGACATGGATTTTTTTGCTGTCGGATCCAATACAGTTTGGTGCTTTTACAAACTCTCCGTTAAAGAGAGTTTACAAAACAAAATGCTCAGAACAAACATACTCTGACGCAATCTGGGACACCATTAAAATAAATCCTCCACTTGTTTCCGACGTGGGGATCCGTCTGAAGTCTGTACAAGCTATTTAAACTGGATATGTCAAAGCAAGCGTTCTTTCACTCTTCCATTTGTCCTGTTTTTGATAGACTCAAGTGCGTGGAATATGTCAGAGACTGAACGCACATCTACACACTGTATCCAGTGTAGACAGCATCAGTGATTATAATGGGTTCTATTTGTTTTTGACGTGACGTGACACTCACATCCAGTTTAGACAAATGAATGCCAGGGGTGTAGCCTATAGTGTGATGATGTATAACTATACCAGGGAAGGAGAACTCCGGTACAGGAGATTCTCAGTCCTCCAGAGTTCAGCTCCAACCCTGATCAAACACACCTGAGCAAGCTAATCAAAGTTTGAAGGGTTACTAGAAATCTGCAGGCAGGTGAGTTTTATCATGCTTGGAGCTGAACTCTGCAGGACTGAGGCTTTCCAGGATTGGAGTTTGCCACCCCTGAACTATACATGGATGTCTTGCTCTGGAGGCGGTTATATGTTTGCCCGTGTGACATCACAGATCCCGCAATATCAAAACAAGGTGTTTTTGGAGCTTGATTAAATAAATGCTTTGTTTATAATGAGGAGAATGTTTTTAGATATATGAAACTTGCAGGATGTTTTAATGGTACAAAGTCCTTTTGTCGAAATATAAAGGCAAGTTTGAGTTCTCATGTCATGACCCCATTGATGAGAGGCAATTTCATTAAATACATGCAGAATCTGAACACATAAATTGCAGTATTGTTGTTAACCAAAACTAATACCAAAACTATTGAACTGTTAAAATAATTTTCGTTAATTTAAATAAAGCTGAAATCAAATCAAATATAATTATTAGATGAAAAACTATAAATGTTGTCTTGTCAACTAACTGAAAAAAATACTAAAATCAAAATAAATTAAAACTAAACAAAAAAGAAAGAAAAAAGACCACATAACGAAGTGAAAACTGATAATTAACTGAAAACTTTATAAACTATATATATCAAACATAAATATAAAACTAAAAGCTAATTCAAAATTTTAATAAATACTATAATAGTATATACATAAAACTAAAATGACAGGTAAACTTGATATATTAAAACAATTTACAATTATAAGCATAATTGATGATTTGAACTGATAATGTCATACTCACACAAAGATTGCTCTTTCATTAATGAAGAGTTCAACTGCTGATAGATTGCCAAACACCATGTTGATGATGAGAAAGAAGAAAGCTCCAATCCTGCACACACAAACAGAGAGAGATTCACATGTAATGATGGCTGGTTGGTTGGATGGCTGGATATTTGGTTTGGTTGGATGGATGGATGGATGGATGGATGGATGTATAATTGGGTGGTTGGGTGGATGGATGGATGTTGGTTGGATGTATAGATGGATGGTTGGGTGGGTGGGTGGATGGATGGATGAATGGTTGGGTGGGTGGATGGATGGGTGGATGGATAGATGGATATATAGATGGATGGTTGGATGGATGGGTGGATATTTGGTTGGTTGGATGGATGGATGTATAGATGGATGGTTGGATAGATGGTTGGATGGATGGTTGGTTGGTTGGATGTATAGATGGATGGATGGATGGATGGATGGATGGATGGATGGATGGATGGATGCTTGGTTGGCTGGATGTATGGATGGATGGTTGGGTGGATGGATGGATGGATAGATGATGGATGGATGGATGATTGTATAGATAGATGGTTGGGTGGGTGGATGTATAGATGGATAGTTGAGTGGATGGATGGATGGATGGATGGATGGTTGAATAGCTAGATGGTTGGTTGGATGGATGGGTGGATGGATGTATAGATGGATGATTGAGTGGATGGATGGGTGGGTGGATAGATGGATGTATAGATGGATGGATGGATTCTTGGTTGGATGTATGGATGGATGTATGGATGGATGGATGGATTAATGGGTGGGTGCATGTATAGATGGATAGTTGAGTGGATGGAGGGATGGGTGGGTGAGTGGATGGATGGATGTATAAATGGATAGTTGAGTGGATGGATGGATGTAGATAGACGGTTGGGTGGGTGGATGGATGTGAAAGTACCTGTTCTGTAAGGCTTCAGGGAGAGTGAAAGGCATCTGGTAGTAGATGAGTCCAATCAGTAGAGCAAAGAGGATGTTAAGTGCCAGCTGAGCATATGAGGTCTGAGGATTCCTGACAACGTTCAGCACTGTCCTCCAACATACCACCTTCAACTACATACAAAAACACATATTTACCACATACACTTATTCAGGTAAGCATGCACATACACGTACATGGAAAAGACACAAAACCAGTGTCACGTCTGTTTTATTGTGGTTTTATTTCAAGTTTATATTTTCATGTCTTTTACTTTGAATTTCACATAATCTTAGTTCTTTAGTCTAACTTGCCTTCAGTGAACTTCATGTTACAACCATCCGAAAGACAAGGTTTATGGCTCACTAACTGACCTGATAACAGCTATGAGCTAAAGTTGAACAGCCAGTCAAGTTAATATACCGATTAACCATTTACTTCAAAACACGCCTAAAATACTTTTTTCTTATGAAACAAACCTGGTAGGAAAATGAGGTGACATAGGAAAGTGACTTGCTCTTGGCTTCAGAAGAGGGATTTGATCGTCCAGTGATACATTTCAACTCCTCTTTGACAGAGGCACAGTACTGAGACTCCCTGTAAAGCTCAGCCAATGGCTTCTCTGAGGAAGAGAGAAACTTTCAATCCACTCAACAAAATATTGATTACGTTATATAAGTTGCATATGTCGAGCCCTCAGTTTCATAATTATATATGTGTTCATATGTGCATGGCATGCCTGTGTATATGTATTACCTGTAGGCATTGAAGGAGAGGTTTCCCCATTTGTTATGTCCAGAAAGAAATCGGCAGGGTTGTTGAAAGCCTCACACTCATAACCTAATCAAGAGAGTAGAAAATAGTTATGATGAATTTAATAATATTTGAAAATATGAATTGCAAATATTCTTTTTTGTAACCCTTTATTTTACAATGTCCGTGTTACACGTTACATATAGTGAGTATAACTATAAATTATACATAATTACATGCAACTAACCTTAAAACAAGCCCAAATCCTAACCCTATAGTAAAAATATGATTCAATTATTATTATTTAGTAATTAAATATATAATTACACTGTAACAAGGACACTTAAATAAAGTGTAACCTTCTTTTTCTATTATAGCAAAGGCACTGTAGTGAAGATATTAGCCATAAATTGAATTTTAATGAATATTGTAGTTTTGTATTAATGCACAAGCAAAAAATCAATATTATTATTATACTGAAAGATACATTGTCCTTTTTAGTTTTGATTTGATTAAACTCTAAACTCCTTTTTTGCTTTTGATTATGCTTCTTCATTTTACGTATAATTTAAGCTATGTAAAATATTTTCCACAGTAGAATATAATAGAACATTTCTTTTTTTGTTGATTGAACAAACAAATAAAGAAATAACAGATATTAATACAGTATTTGATCCCAAAGTAGTGATTAGTACTGTATGGTACTTCAAGATAGTTCAAAGGATACCTTAGTATTACCATCTTGCTAGTGTCTGAAATCTGGGATGAGTTAGATGAGATCAGACTGATATAAAATTTTCATTTAATTCATAATTATATGACCAGCATATCAAAAGTGGATATTTTACCCAGACTCTGGAAGTAGTCCATGGCTTTGCCGGCAGGGCCAGCGTAAACAGTTTCTCCTTTATGGAGAAGTGTCAGGTGATCAAAGAGCTTGAAGATTGAGTAACGTGGCTGGTGGATTGAGAAAATTATAGTTCTACCACCCCGAGACAACCTGAATGACCAGAAGAGAGAAAGCGGGGAGTTGAAGAGATAAGATAAAGATTTTGAGATCATCTGCTTAAGCAGAGGTTGAGTTAGAAGTACGGTAATACATAATAAGCCTGGTGATGGAGTGTTATCATATAAGGCTTAAATCTGTACCTGTGCAAGAGAGAAATGATGCTGTTAGCTGTATTGGAGTCTAGGCCTGTGGTCGGCTCATCCAGGAACAGAAGAGTAGGAGATGTAATGAGCTCCATACCAATGCTACAGCGCTTTCTTTCTCCTCCTGATACACCTCTTATAAACTCTGTTCCAATCTGGAAGAAAGATATTTTGAAATGAAAACCATTTGAAGCATGAGCCTGAACTGACCTTGAGATTAAAAGGATCTTTCTATATGGGTAAGTTTGCACGACAACGATAAACTAAAAATATTTCCTTTACGATTTTCGTGTACAAAACGACAATGTTGTCAAAACAATCCCCGTTCACACGGATCCGCTAAAACGATTGAAAATGCTGTGTTATGCTGCCAGCCAGGCCAGTAGTTGGCGATGTCACTTTGTATAAAAAAATTACGCGCATATATACTCTGAACACATAATATGCATGCGCATGAAAAAAAAAAATTACATGGAGATTATAATCACCAAGACAAAAAAAGACTATAGACTGTTAAGTAAACTGTGTGGCGAGGTAGACGAGCGAGAGATGTGGGAGGAGCGAGTGAGACCGGTGCGTGATTGAGAAAGAGCGTCACCTGTGAGGTCTCGAGTCCTCTCATGAGGGAGCTCGGAGGCATATAAGGACGAGCGACACCAGTGAAGGACGAGAGAGGACCAGGCCTGGACTTTACGTTATGCTTTATTTATGATTTATTATGTGTGTGCGTGGCAGTCGTCCGTGAGGGGCTGCCCGCGTTACTTTCGTTTTGTTTATTTATTTACTTGATTAAAGTCTTTGTTAACGTTCGCCGGTTCCCGCCTCCTTCTTCCCTTATCTACGAACAGTGTTACTAAAGCCTTGAGATTGTATCCTTTTTAAGGATCTTTGTATTTCTTTAGTATTTAGAGATATGGATTTGATTTCAGTACCACAGTGTATATAGTTATTCCTCTTTGTTATTTTGTTGTTTTCAGGCCCCCAAATCACTTTTGTCTAGTAAACGAACAGCCATAACTTTTCAGTTTTTAGTTAAAAACGCTGTTGTGTAAGCGGCCTCTAAAAGATTTTGGTGACCTTGACTTGATTTTCTCAACAGGCAACAATTAACTTTTTCATGTCTTCTTTTTACTTTAAGACAAATAAAAACAAAATGTCAGGCATTTTGGGAGACACAAGTGAATAGGAAAATAAATTTTATATATATATATATATATATATATATATATATATATATATATATATATATATATATATATATATATATATATATATTTTTTTTTTTTTAGCTAGACTTTTTTCCCTTTGCAATCTCAGGACAGTTGCATTTTTGAGTGTATTCCCCACAAAACCTCAATCTAAATGAATAGATCTGGACATAAAACGCATCAGTCGCATTAACCTTGGTGTCTGCACAGTCCTCCAATCCAAGCTCCTGAATGATGCTCTCCACTTTTTTTTCCTTATCAGCAGTGGAATACTGTTTCCTTGGCAACCGCAGATTTCCAGAGAATAAAAGATTCTCCCGCACAGTCAGAGTTCCCATCAGGATATCATCCTACATGGAGAGAGACAGACAGACAGACAGACATAGAGCAAAGAAAATGCCGGAAATTGAACAAATTAAGTGAATGCAAAAGATTCCAGAAGATTACAAAATAAGTCTATCACACAATAATCTTCCCTGCATTAACATTCACATGTGTCACACAACAGAGCAGAATATTATTTTATCCTCATGAGAAGACATACTAACAACTGCAAAATTCTCACCTGTACAACATAGGCAGACATGAGACGGAGGTCAGAGGTCACGACCTTGTTGTCAACCAGAACTTCACCTGAACGCAAACCACGAGGATCCTTCCTGCCAGCGATCACGTCTAACAAACTTCACACAAAGAAAACAAAGGTTAGAAATTGTTCATCTATATTCATCTATAGTCTGATGATTCTGTGAGCATCTTACGATGTTTTGCCGCTTCCTGTTGCTCCCATGATTGCATTCAGTCCCGTTTTCATGATTCCACTAAACAAGGAAATAGCAAAACCGTCTTATATGTGCACTGTAATGTTTATCAAATAACCTAAAAATGTGCTTCATCAAAATTTTTGCTCTTTTAACATCTTGGCCAGGGGACTACAGATGAAAAATAGCCTGGCTTATTTACTCATGTTTGTTCATTTGTTTTTATGAAATTGCATTGTCCCCTTACAAATAAATTAATCTAATACTAATCAAAAATATTTTTAATATGCTTGAATCATTAGATTTCACCAATGAAAGTAATCTTTAAGAGTCAAAACAGGAAGAAACAGTAGAAATAGCTCCTTAAGGTTCAACTATTTGCTTTATACTTTTCATATACAAGTTCAAATGTTCAAAAAATTTATACTTTGATTCAGCAAGTATATGCCCTAAATTGATCAAAATAGACAGTAAACACATTTATCGTGTTAAATTATTTCTATTTTAAATCAATGCTATTTATTTGAACTTTATATTCATCAATAAAAAAAATGTATCACACAAATATTAAGTAGCTGTTCAACTGTTTTCAACATTGATAATAAAAAATGTTTCTTGAGCAGCAAATCATGATATCTGAAGGATTTCTGAAGGATCATGTGACACTGAAGACTGGATAGATGATGCTGAAAATTCAGCTTTGAACTCACAAGAATAAATGACATTATAAAATATGTTAAAATAGAAAACTATATATTTTTGTATTTATTTTTACAGTTTTTATTTTTTTGTATTTTCTTTAAAGCTGTATTTTCGATTAAATAAATTCCACCTTTGGGTTTGTGTTTTATAAAATATATTTTAACATAGTTTATAATTTATCATGCTAAATATTGTTTTTGATTTTACAAATTCCCTTTTTAATTTAACAGTTCATTTAAATGTTAATGGGTGAGGCACATTTCATTATGTAACAAAAGAGAAATCTATGTTTATAGTATTGACAATATATTATCATTCAAAATATGTTTTTGTTTTAGGACAAGTAATATAAAGTATTATTTAACTGGTTATATTTCTTGTGTTCTGACATAAAAAACAACCATCACTGTCCCTCAATCAAGCAACTATAGAAGCTTGTTTCCATCACAGAATGAAAATAAAACGTGATTGCGAATTCTGACTTGTTTTCACAGAAATGTCTGATATAAACTTGCAATTGCGAGAAAAAAAGTCAGAATTGTGAGATACAAATATTCGTAGTTTTCTTTTAAATAGTTTTATTCCACGGCGGAAACAAGCTCAAGCAACTGATTGCTGCATATAACACACAAAAAAATATTTTGCAGATATAAAAACACAGAAAGACACTGATATGCACATGCATATCAGATAGCTCTGGAATGCACAGCTTAAAGATAACTGCTATCTGTATCAAAATGATCTGCAATCTATATTTAACTGCACAGCGGTATGTTTTGCTGCACATGCGAGATGTAAATCTTATGAAGCATGTAAACGTCTAGTGAATAAGACAATCTGATCTAATTGCTTCCTGCACAGCACATCAACATTTAGATCCTCACTCACACAGACACTAACCTGACATTTTTTAGGATGTCTCTCTCATGTCCTCTCATGCGGCACAATCCGCGGCTTTCTTTAATGCAGTACTGAATATTTTGGTATGTCAGAGTTGGGCCTGGCGCTTTTACAGACACCTTTGTGCCATCGCTCTCCCAAGCAGGCAACATTTTTATCTCACACACTTCCATGGAGCTGGAGAGCCTGAGGCAGAGAAGAGGAGAGAAAAAGTGACAAGCTTCCAGGTGGAATGAGCATTCAAGTGTCTACTGACGCCCCACCCTTTTCAGGACCTTCCTCCAGACTTTAACTACCCATACAACCAGGGGTCACGGCGTGTCTCCTGTGTCAAAGTCCTCGCATGCCCAGTATCTGCTGCTATGTAACACCTGCACTTAGGAAACAATACGCAAGTTGATAAGGCTCCAACTATGCGCATATGAAGATGATTTATGATCGAAGTCAGGGGTTTTCGAACTTTATGATGCCAAGGACCCCCAAATACGATGAACCTCTTATGAAAGACCCCCTTCCTAAAATCCATCTCTATATCTTTATGTAGGGAAGAAAAAAACATTCAAACTGTTAGATAAATAGTGTGACATTATGCAACATATTGTTTCCAAACTGAAATTGGCTATACTTAATGTTGGATGTATAAACCTATAGAAGAACATTTTCAATTAAAAACCCCTTAGAACCTTCTGGAGGACCCCAGTTTGAAAACCCCTGATCTAAGTTACTGGATGTGACATGTCATATATTATTCAACTGCTCCTGCACATGCAAGCATGTTAAATCACTCCCTTTATGTTATCTTGTTTCAACTTACTTTTATTTTGGGGTCAAGATGACTTTCTTCAAATGTTTATAATGTCTAAGATCATTAAAATGTGAGCGTCACTCCATAAAGATGTTACCAAACAAGCTTTAACATCAGAATGTGTTAGATTAAACATTAAATATATTACATATAAGAGTGAAATGTCACTCATTTTAATGTTAATGGTTTTGTACATGCTTGTGCTTTTTTTAAATGTCACAAATGCATGTATATATTTAAGAAATATTTGCATGTAAATACTGTATATATAAATGCTTATATGTAAATAAATTTTAATAAAAACATAAAATTTTTCTTAAATATATACATGCATGTGTGTGTATTTATATATACATAATAATTACACACAGTACACACATTTATTATCTAAACACAAACTTTTATTTTGGATGCGATTAATCACGATTCATTTTTCCCCAGCACTAGTGCCACCGTGAATCTATAGTTTCTCCGATGATCTAGAAATGACCAGTGGTTTTGTCCAATTTAGTTTCCTACCTGTGAAGTTTTGCACGAAAGAGTGCATTCTTGTTATTGTATAATAATGACGCCCTCTGAAGGCCAAAGAAGGTAATCACAACAGGCTATATAACCAAAACCCCCTCTCTTTGTTTAACAGTCGCCTACTTGTAATGAACAGAAGAGAAACAGGAAAACACTTTGGAAAGCATGAATAGCGACTCATTCTAGGCTTGCGCAATCTTGCGTTCCCACTCAGTGTACTGAGTTGGGGCTCAAGTGTTTGGTGTGGCAGTTCACATAAACAGGGGCGGTGCCTTCTTTCACTGTCGCTCCGTGACAGATGAGAGACAGTTGACGCATCTAATAAACAGTTGAGCCGTTGACGCCAAGCCACGCCCTGCGTGTCTGTAGCCAATCAGCGTCGAGCGGGCGGGGTTTGAGTCTCGGCAACGCTAAGTTGTTTTCATCGACTGTGTGGCGGAGAAGTGCAAGCACCGTTCGCTATGCAGACGTAAACTAACAGCTGTCGATGAGGCCGCCGCCGACGACAAACGACTACGTCCGGGTTTAATCGCCACGGAGAGTTGTTTGAGCGAACGTTAGAGCATTACAACAGCGGTTTAAGTGTTTTTTTGTGGCCATGGAGGAGAAGAAGGAGGAGGGGGAAGCGGAGATTCAGGAACACGGACCCGAGCACTGGTTCTCCAAATGGGAGCGGCAGTGCCTCGCCGAGGCCGAGCAGGAGGAACCGAGCGAGGAGGAGACCGAGCAGAGCCAACAAAAACTTTGGCATCTCTTCCAGAACTCAGCCACCGCCGTCGCACAACTGTATAAAGGTGCGAAATATGGAATAAAAAGTCACTGCGAGCTAGCCAGCTAACTCTGACACTGGCAAACAAAGGACACTAACTCATAAGCTTCACTGATAGCCACCAAATTACATCTAATAAGATCTAATCGAGATGTCGAGTGGTTATTTTATAATAGAATACAATCATTAAGTGCTTAAATATTACTATTTTCCCTTTTATTTGGCTGTTTTGAAGGCCGGTGGCGTTTACAGATTAGCATTGCTGCTAACTGGCAGACGAGCAACGAAAACTGACACACCAATCGGTTTCTGTGAGGATAAAATCCAGAAATATCATCGGTTGTTCGTCTTTATTTATTAATAAAACTAGGTATCGTACATTTAAATGTGTTTTTTAAAAATATATTTAAATCTTCGCCCAGCTGGTTGTCTATCAGCGAAACAAAATGGCGAAGTGCAGGGAGGAGTTCATCTGATGAAAATAACGATTTGTGATCGGAAACTCATCTGTTATGAACTCAAACGCCACATATGTAGACGAAATGATCTAGGAATACAAACTCTGCGAGGAACGGATGAAAACGTGAAAAAATCTTAACAACAATAAAAGTATGGAAACAAAATGGCGAAGGCAGGATTAGCAGGCTAAGTTCAAGATTCTGTGTTATTGTGTCAGAGCTGTGCTGTTTTTGTTGATAATTGCTATTAAATCGATAAAACCCTACAAAAGTGGGTTAAACATAGAGGACACCATGTTTTCATATAAAGTTCTAGTTTGGACAACACGGTACAATAAGACAAACTAAAGCTACACAACAAAATGGCGTAGAGTCCTCTTGCTACATATCAAATTTAGACGTCGTGTAATTAATGGCTGTGTCTCACAACATAGAGAACTGCTTATGTAGACCGCACTTATGGTCATCATAGACGCTTTTAAAACATTCCAAGCGCGCTTATGGTGCCCAAAAGTGCTGTTTAAGTAGGCAGCTCACTATCTCATGAGTCATGACACAGCCAGTGTGAGAGGCTGTGAAGGTACTAAATATGAAGCTGATGGTGGTTTAGTTGTTACGGATGTTTTCTTGTTTGTTTGCTTTTTAAACCAAGTGGGTAACTGTGTTTTGTGTGGACGGGAAATGATGTATCTCCATTTGCAACGTAAACATTTCCTGTCCTGTCTGTTCACTCCCTTAGATAGAGTATGTCAACAACAGGGGCTTTCCTTGTGGGTTCCCTTTCAAAATGCTGCAACTGCCGTCACTAACTTATACAAAGGTAAGTTGAAAAACCTTTTATGAACTGCTTTGCATTTTACATGACTATAGCCCAATGTATACTTCAGTTGTTTATGCATATGCCAGAGTATGCATACAGTTTGACATATTGTCATCAGCATAGTATGTGTGTATGCATGTAACCAAATTTTCCTTAAAATGCATATTCTATATACTCAGTTCGCAATGCACCTTGAATTTTTTTTGCACTAATTAATTTGCTCTAGTGCGGTGTTGCCACCTTGTGGACTTTTTTTTTTAGTCAAAAAGAAACAGGAGATAGAACAACAAACTACTGAAGACTGCATCAACAATGTTGACAAGTGCTTGTGTGAGGGGGTTAAAGTTGGCATAAAATGGAAATTGTGATTCTTTCCATTCTTTAATGTGACGTGACTAATCACTGTATAGGCACATCAGTTAAAGCAGCACCTCGGATCATCTCTTCCTAGTCAAAGAACAAACATGAATCAACAGCTGCCGGTATGAGGATACATTACAACTTACTGAAACGTATATATGTTGTGTAATCGCTCAATCGGTGGAAAGACGTCAATAAAACGGCTGTGTTCTCAGTGTCCACAGCTAGTTAGCTCACTGGAGAAATGAACACTTTTGCTAATATATATGCACTATATTATTAGCCTATTCATTATATTCTACTTAACCTGTTAGTGATGTCTTGATAATTTAATGTATGTTTAAATAAATCTGTCATGAAAGCCACTGCGTATAAATGATTCTGTTTCAACAACAAATTGGAGTAAAAATAGCCTAATTTTATAATTAGATTTAGAAGTTGATGCAAAAACTGCTAATGTGAAGTTTACATGCTTGCATACAATGTTATTTGATTGTTGGTTATTATATCAAAAAAATCGGTTATATTATTACATGCACAAGTAAGGGCTCCCTGTATAGTTTACACTTCACAGCATTAGCAAACTTTGTTATAACTGAATTAATTTAAGGACACACACAATTTGTTCTGTAAACCACTGTTTAATAAAATAAAATAGCTATTTTGTATTTAGTTTTCTATTCGAACCCTGACTTCAAAACCAAGGTACGTACCGAACCGTCAGTTTTGTGTACCGTTACACCCCTAGCGAGTACCATGCAACAAGTGTCTCATAGTAGCTGCCGAGCGAACGCACAGAGAAGCTTTATAATAGGAATGAAGCGGTATGAAATTTTTTTCATCACGTTTATAGTTACACGAATTATCAGTTATATCAGTATTATCTCAGTTTTGTTCAAATAAGATGAAAGTGTTCAAAAAGAACAGATGCACACACTGAAACCATTTCAACAAGTTTTATATTTGAAAATCAACAAACAAAACAAGCAGCTCTATGCACTTTTTTTTTTAAACCAAGATTGTGTTTTTCGGTTTAAACCTGTGGGATTTCCTTTCTTATATTGACCGTTGTCAGTAGGAACTCATCAACAGCGCTCATCCACGTATCACAACGGGCGTGCAACTTGCGTCTCTGTTTTTGATTGTATTGAAAATGAAATCAGAGGACTGTTAATACTACTATAATTATTACTATAACTTCTTGTAATCTTGTCTGACGATTGTTTTGTACACTACAAAATGGATTATTAACAGGTAAGATATGTCCCTGTAAAATTAATTATTTATGTGGTAAAGAAATTCTTTGTAATAAGTGTTCATTGAATATACAATGTGCCGCGTCACCCCCTGGGTGGTTTCTGCCACGACCACGTAACACTATCTTGGTCACGAGCCACTTCCTCTTTTCATATTACTCAACTCCTGTAAAAGGTTTACCTTTATAGATTCAGGAGGAGTCAGGTAGGCGTATAATATTTTCTTAGAATATATTATCTACTTCTGCTCACTACCGTACCTCCTAGGCCTACGGTTCAGATATCAACCAAGCCTACCTGGGTGTGGTGGGTTAGCCTCCGTTCAGTGCACCACAGCTGGCTCTTCGCCCTCAGAGGACAGCTATGCCTGCTAATGCACTCCCACGGCCCACTTGGTTGCGACTGGTTGGCAACCATGACTGACTTTGTAAAGTCCGTCGGGATATCTTTATAACAATCTATCTTTTTCAGACAGTCAACTTCTGATACCCCAAATGGATTCTCACTCTACAACAATAAACACGCTGAGAAAATACTATCAGAGTTTGAGGGCAGTCCTAATTCTCAATTTATTATTTCTTGTAGGTCTGGGCGATTATATCGTATATTAGCGATAATATCGCAATAATTTTGACAACGATGTAAAATTTGAAAATATCGTGAATATCGAATAGTTCAAATTCAACATGCATACTTTCCCAAAAAACATTACCAGATAACGCACAGGTCTGCTTCCACCATTCACTAAACATTGGAAGCAGAAGAATTAAATATATACGCACAGCGTATGACAAAGAAAGCAACAGAAACATGCGCGCATGAGAGAAATAATAGCGCGGCGCGGGACGTGCTCTGACCTGAAGCGCGCGCACACGCCTTTAAGACAACATGCGATCGGGAATCAGTTCTTTCATGGATTATTGGGTTACAATGGTCAAACAAATGTAAAAATGCACATCCTGGCGAGTAGGTAAACACAGTAGTGTATGTCTTTAGTGAACGCACACAGAGTTGAGTGAGAAATCGTGTGTTACAATGATTCTGGTCTGTGCAGCTCTTAAAGGGCCGGGGACTTCATATTCTGTGTGATTTAATGAACTTTATCACAATATGCACATTTTTGAGAAGGACATATATATTATATATACACTGCTCAGTCTTCACTCTATAAATTAACTTTAGGCTACACTGATTCTTGATAAATATATTGAAGTTGTTTAGCCAAGCGTGGGGTGATTTTTTTGATTAATTTCTTGACTTGTTGCTGTTAAATAGACCCACTGTAGCTGAAAATAACTGTTTTGGTCATATTGTTTGTCATTTGCATGTTTTGCTTATATTTAAAAAAAAAGATCAAATTAAAAATCTATATTTTAATTATAAAAGTGCATTAAAAAATATTAAATTACTTGTATCATGATTTAAGATGTTGGTCATCCCAACCCGTTACCAGTAAACGTAAACATTTTGTATTTAATTTGGTTCTATCGAAATAGTTTTTGTTGTTTTTAATGGGGGCAAAATAATGATTTTTTTTATTTAAAAGCAATTGCAAACATATCGAGATATATATCGCATATCGTAAACATTTTCACAATATCGAGAGAATTTTTTTTTAGATATCGCCCAGCCCTAATTTCTTGCAAAGGCAAAAGCTAAATGCACCACTCTGTGCCAGCTATGCTGGAAGTTCCATGGACCAGATAAATAATTACATTTTAAAGCTTACCCTCCTCTCTCTCTATTCAGAATATGCTTTCTCCTAAGAAACTCAGGTCTCTTTGATCTTCTGAGGGTTGTGGTCTGGCGATGGCTTCCACTTGCTGCTTGCTTGTATGCTCTTCCTTTCTTCAGCAAAAACGACACAACTACTACTACTACTCCAACTATATCTATCTTTTAGCGCTATAAAGACCCCAAAATTTATATTCTCTTCTGACGCACTTTTCATTTACGCACATGTGGTTTTTACTTTCGTCAATTTCTAGGTTACTTGTCTCATCTTTTTTCACTTGCGTCAATGCATTTCCTATTTACGTCAATGGCTTAAGCAATACACCATTTTTTTTTTCTTCTCAAAAGCCAAAATATGACCACAACTCAGATTTGGTCTCCCGGCGCTGTCACTGCCTTCTGCCATTTCTTCTCATTCAAAAACAGTGTTGCGCGCTTCGCCTGCACCAGGCTGACACTGGCGGGACAGGATATAGCGTAATTTTTAAAAATCGTGATAATCAAACACAGTTTTAATGATAATTACATTTTAAACGATATTACTAACCGTCAGTACATTTTATCGTGAAACCGGTAATTGTTCCATCACTTAATTATAACAACTTTCAACACACTCAAATGTATCTTATATTGTAAAACAGCCCTGCGTTACCCCACATAAGCATGAGCGGAAGTGAAAATAAGGTGTCAATAAGCTAGGCCTTTATTTTTAATAAGCAACCTCAAGCAGAGATAATCACTGTGTCTAAAGATTACAAGGGCACATGAATTAAAAAAAAATATGTGCTTGGAAAAATAATTTATTATAAATATTGTGATATTCCATTAAAAACAAGAATTTTAAGTTCTTGGTGACATTAAATGATTCCTGCAACTCTAGAATAAAAGAGTACAAAGACGTTTTATTGGTCCTACCTTCCAGAAATGGCACAGAAACTGAACAAGGATGAAATGCACTTCTTGTTCACATCGAAAAAGTATACTATGGGCTTTTGTATGTGAACCTACCATTGATTGGAATTTACTGCATTAGTAATATTTTGTTTCAACATCCCTGTTTTTGAAGGAATCTGTGAAATGACTGCAATTTAACACTAGGGCCTGGTTTCACAGATGGGGTTTAGATTAAGCCATGAATAGGCTGTAGTCCAATTAGGACATTTAATGGTAGCTTTGAAAGCATGACATCCCATGCTCCCTTCAGAGTGTCTCCAAATCCACACCTCTTTCAGAACACATGAACACAGCAGAGTTTGCAAAGCATCACGAGAGACGGCGTTAAACTATGTCATGTCTCAAAGCACATAACATTACAATAATTATGAACAAACAACTTGGAGCACTGGCATGTACCACCGGACTGCTGCAGATTCATTTCGGCGTTGATAGTGTTGCCATTGAAACAAATTCAAGTCACGATAATGTTTTTTGGCAAAATGTTTTCAAACGCCAAATGATCGCGATGCGTTTACAAGCCAGAATCTATGATACTTCAATTCAATGTTTGAGTGGTAGGTAATAACCATATATCGTCAATATTATAATATCAAGCTACCATAGATGAATCTGCAAATTTGAAAAAATCTATTTGCATTTTAGCTTGAGGCAAGACAAAGAAATACCACAGACATGTTAGGTATCCTACGATCACTTTCTCGTTTCCTCTTTTTGCATTCCTCCGACAAAACCTTTGCTTTCTTATTTTTTTGTGCTGCCTCGGCCATTACTATAGCATTCGGCAAACAAAGGATAGCTGGACTCGCACGTCCGATTTTAAGGAAGTGAGGGTGATGGTGGAAGTGACGTATATGCCGTAAAGAAGTCGAATTTTGTAGTTTTTTTTTCCCTCGGGTTACTACCCGAAACCCGAAATTTAAAAGTAGTATTAAAAACGATACAGACCCCGTCAGGCTATGGCAACCTATTGTAAGTTGATGTATCATCACAAGAGTCTTGAAAATATATAATGAAGGTTGAAAAGTTACCTAGTGCTGCTTCAACACTTCCTAATAAATTGGTTAAGTTAGAAATTCAATGCCTCATTCATAGCACAAATTGGATGTTTTTTGCAAACTACTGACATGAGGTAACCTGAGTGAATTTTTACAGTCTTTGAGATGAATCAAAATCCCTGCCATTGCTTTTTGTTTTGTTTTTTACTGGAGAATTCCTGCCTGCCCATTTAAAAAAAAAAAAAAAACCTGTTGAACAGTGTGTAGTAGGTTGTTCATATTAGGGCTGGGCGATATATCGAATATAAGCAATCATATCGCAATAATTTTGACGACGATGTCAAATTTGAAAATATCGTGAATATCGAATAGTTCAAATTCAACATGCATACTTTCCCAAAAAACATTACCAGATAACGCACAGGTCTGCTTCCACCATTCACTAAACATTGGAAGCAGAAGAATTAAATATATACGCACAGCGTATGACAAAGAAAGCAACAGAAACATGCGCGCATGAGAGAAATAATAGCGCGGCGCGGGACGTGCTCTGACCTGAAGCGCGCGCACACCCCTTTAAGACAACATGCGATCGGGATTCAGTTCTTTCATGGATTATTGGGTTACAATGGTCAAACATATGTAAAAATGCACGTACTGGCAAGTATTCAGGTAAACACAGTAGTGTATGTCTTTAATGAATGTACCACTGATCTATATAATTTATATAGATCTGGAACGTACAGAGTTGAGTGAAAAATCGTGTGTTACTATGAATTTGGTCCGTGGAGCTCTTGAAGGGCCAGACCTCATATTCTGTGTGATTTAATGTTACTCAAACAACAACGAAAATTAGAAAACCACCCCATGCTTGGCTAAACAACTTTAATATATTTATCAAGAATCAGTGTAGCCTATAGTTAATTTATAGAGTGAAGACTTTTATATATATTTGATTTTTGATTTATTTCTTGACTTGCAGCTGTTAAATAGACCCACTGAAGCAGAAAATAAAGCACTGTTTTTATCATATTGTTTGTAATTTGCATGTTTTACTTTTTTTTTTTAAGATCAAATTAAAAATCTATATTGTAATTAGAAAAGTACATTTAAAAAAATATTAAATTACTCGTATCATGATTTAAGATTTTTGTCATCCCAACCTGTTCAGTAAACGTAAACATTTTGTATTTAATTTGGTTCTATCTAAATAGTTTTTTTTGTTTTTAATGGGGGCAAAAGAAAATTCTTTTTTAAATTTAAAAGCAATTGCAAACATATCGAGATATATATCGAATATCGTAAAAATTTGGACAATATCGAGATATATATATTTTTTGGATATCGCCCAGCCCTAGTTCATATGTTGGAGAATAGAAAGTATATGGCTGACTGCAGTTATTCAAATCCTATTGGTTTATTTCTTCCCAGTATCTGATTGTAATAGTGGGGAATGTGATTCACAGCCTAATGCAGCGGTGTATTTGACTGCAGTTATGAGACCTTAAATGCACCAAGGACATGAGTATGGCATTGTCTCCTAGTAAAACTCAGAAGTTAGTCTTTAGTTGGGTTAATGAGAGATGATGTGGTGGGGAGGATGTGTCATGTGGATGGTTTGAGTCACACTAGGAGCTGTCAGGAACAGGGAGGTGCTTGGGTGTTCAGATCAACACACACGCACATATGGCTATTGTGAGAAGTTTTCAAAGGATGTGGTTGGTTCAAGTTTGATCGCCTGCTTTACGTGTTCTGTCTTTATCAATCAAAAAATAACTGCATGTTCAAGTCGTGAACTTTGACTGAACCAGAAATTGGTCAGTTCAAGTGTATTTTCTAAAACCTCTGATTTTCTTAACTCCTTGGTGAGTTTTTATCATCTCTTGAATCATTTCATGCACCACATCTCAAGCGTATAATTCATTTCAGCCTGTTCCAGTCTGGCAATGGAAACTCAAGTCAATTGAAACAAATCTTCATGCCTGCCAGTTTTGGTTGAGGCAGTTTATTTGTTGCTTATTATGGATTGAAAATAATATATTGGAGTGGCTGCTGTTCCTGAGGAGATGATGCTGCTTCTCTGGCAGAACAAAAAATGATGCTGTTATGCAATTGCTTTGGAAGTTGATGATGTAACATTTACATAATTACATTATTAAAAGCTTCTTCTTTTAATCATTAGCCATAATTTACCTGTTGTTCAGTTTCTCCTTCACATACAATACTTGCTCTCTGCTTGCTACTTTTGATATTAGATTGTTAAAAGAGACTGACATCATTGGGCAAAAATCACTAGGAGACATTGATGCAGCTGGACTGATTCCTCACATACATACTACATTTCTGCTCATGCTGAGTTTTTTTTTTTTGCCATGTTCCAGAGAGTGTTGATGCCCATCAACGGAGTTATGAGCTGGGTATCCAGATCGGTCATCAGAGACGAAACAAAGATGTCCTGGCGTGGGTGAAAAAAAGGAGGCGGACTATTCGGCGTGAGGATCTTATCAGCTTTCTCTGTGGTAAAGCCCCACCGCCACGTAGCTCCAGGGCTCCGCCAAGACTTGCAATGGTGTCACCAAGCCGACCCACGTCCTCAGAGACAAGTTCATCTGTAGAAACAGACCTGCAGCCTTTCAGGGAGGCCATTGCTCTGCATGGTGAGTGTGTCTGACGACAGTGCCATTTAATTACAATATAAAAAACACTTGTCTCTCTCGCGCTATCTATTAACAAACACACATAATTGAAAGTTATTTTCAGGCAAAAAAAAAATTTTTTTTTGCATTGGACAGCACAGAAACATGTCTTATGACATTCTTTGAAGCGTGTAATTTAAAGTGCTCCCTTGCTTTGGGCATTTTGAGTTGTACACTTCCTCTCCAGCTTGCTCTATGGCCACTGTTAAAATGTTTTTTTTGTTTTTTTTTTCTCCCCCTCCACTGAAATAGTACTGCAAAATACAGCAAAATGTCACTGACGAAGGTGACGAATGGCTTTTTTTTTTTTTTTTGTCTTGATGAAAAAGTATAATTTAGGCATTTAAAATTTATATGACCCTACCCGTGTGTGTATTACAGGTCTGAGCGGAGCCATGGCGAGTATCAGTATGCGCTCTGGAGCCCCGGGTTCACCTACACACCTGAGCGCCAGCTCCGCTCCCAGCCGCCGCAGAAACGGTCTCCACGACGTGGACCTCAACACTTTCATTGCTGAGGAGATGGCACTCCACCTCGACAACGGAACTCGGAAACGGAGCTCCGCGCAGTGCAATGATGTCATAACAGACTCGCCCACTCACAAACGCAATAGGATGATCTGAGCTCTTAAGAAAAAGAAAACAACAACAGCGAAAAAATGCCACTCCTCAGTCATCCTCCCATCTTTATTCAGACCAGGAAATAAAAGCAGCCAATAACAGTGCTCACCACAGCCCAGCACATTCTCTGATTGGTCTACAGAGCCCAGTTGAGGTCATTGGTGGGGGACGGTGTTCAGTGCAGAGGCCTAAGTGCCCTTCCATAGGATCCTGTCGACAAACACACGACCCTCATTCACTATATTGCTGTGTGAGTTGATTGTGTGCGTGTATGGTTGTTACGGCTGAACTAAGACGTGATCGAACGCAGGAACAAGAACAACAATTTTGTGTGCATGTTCGCAACATAATGAGCAATGTCTGTATGACTGTGTATACAAGTACTTGATGTGTGTGAGTGGACGACTGATGGGTTTTGTGTTAGAGTGTTTGTGTGTGTGTGGTACCTGCCTCTTCCTCCAGCACCTGTCACTGCCCCAGCTTTCAGTTACCACGCTGCGGCTTTGAAAAGCAACAAATGTTTTATTTTAATATTATTGACAATGTTATTCATGATTTTTTTGCCTTCTCTTAATTCTGCTCTAGCAGCAGGCACAAGTGCTGTGATAGCCATACATCCGCTGTCATGCTGCACATCTCTCAATCACTCTTATTCAATAATTTCCCCTGAGCATCCATCCTTTTTTCATTCATTCTCTTTCGTCACTCTTTTCCCCAGCACCTTTGTCTCCAGTGTAACATTATGTAATGTAAATACCTGTAGGTGCTGACATAGACTTGTGGTACATATTGTAAAAAAAAGCTGTGCAGAGACCATTGAATTGTTAATGTACAATAATGATTCTTGCATTAAAGAAATCAAGCTTTTAACTACCTCTTTTTCTGCTACCTTTGTCATCCGAGTCATTGCTTATTCACTCGTGAGCACATCCGATTTTAATCCTAAAACTGGATTAGTATGTTAATATATGAAATGCACATTCTGTTGTGTACAATCAAAAATACAATCTGTTACTGTTCCTTTGACAATCTGTGAACAACAGCTGTCATTAACAATGCTTTCAAAATGACTGCCTGTGCCCATGTGTTCATCAGCGTTTGAACACATAATGAATGTGCCTTTATATTCTGGAGATGCTACAGCCATACAATGCTAGCTACTAACCAACAAGTTTTGCTTTATACACTGATTAGTCCCAACATCATTGAAATATAAAGGGCTGCTAATATGGTTGCGGAGAACTAACAGTATAAAGATTTGAATTGTGTGAAAAGGATGAAAAGTCAAAACTGACAATTCTCTTGAGATCCGGCTTCTCTCTCCCTCCTGAAAAGTTTGGCAGGAGACAGCAACATGTCAAGCGGTGTCAGCAGTGCGATGTGCTATCCTTCCAAAACTATTTTAAAACGTTTTTCAAATCCTTTTCTAGGTACATAACTTAACATGCTGTATGTAGTTTTTGCGGCTGAATTTAATATTACCTTAAAAAGCAAAACGTACTCATGCTCTAAACTTTTAAAGATGAAAAACAAAAAGTTTTGGCGGCCATGGACTTATGCCGTCTTCACATATCGTAAATTTCCAACCTCCCAGTCGTGATTACGAGCTCATCGCATTGAAATTTTGATGTTCATGTACATTTTTTTTTTTTTTGAAAACTAGTATTTACGATAACTCTGATAGCATTTGAATGCAGCATTATTGTATGGACAAAAAGTCATTTCAAAAATATCGTCAATATTATGATACACATGAAGTAACAAAAAGTTATTATATTTAACAAAATGAAAATCGAAACGATTCAGTGAATCAGTTGATTGATAAACTGACAAATCCGATCTGAAAGCTTATGATGAATGAATAACGACCTACAACTCTAAAGTTGTATGACTTGGAATTGGAATAGTTCATTTTTATTGTGATTTTGCGACTTGAAATCTTGACTGACCATTCAATGTCATTACATTCTAGTATAACCGACCAGGATATTCGTCAAAATGTGTACCACAGCATAAACAAAACCACACTGATTTGGAAGAGAAAGAAAAAAACGTTAGGATGAACGATGAAGCGAGGACAGTTTTTATTTTGGGTGAGTATCCCTTTAAGATTTTCTTAAATTCAAAATCGCTTTCTTTTCTGCAGTTTTGTTGAAACCGTTCTACCCCTTCCTCGCTCGTCATCATTTTTAGTACATGATCCATTCCTCCCTCTTTCTCGCGCGAAACCTGTTGTTTCATTGATAAAATAAGCGTTCACTCTTTACGTCCGCGCGCGCAAGTCCTCTATTTCTATGGTAACTGTCCGCTCGCTCTCCGTATCGACTCCGCATTCCTTCACGCGGCTGTCCTCCGATTAATCTCCGCTTCTCAGTAAAGAGGACCGTGAGCCCATCACCATAGCAACACGTTACATATCTAGAAGTAATGTGTATCCCTTCCTAGCCATGAGAAAGTGAGTCTGTTTTTTTAGCTTTTGTTGCGTAATGTTGAGCAATCACCACTAGGGGGCAGCAGTTAACAACACAAAGAAGCGTGACGACGAGCGCACGCAAATTTAAATCCGTCAAAAAGGCAAATTGCTCTTGCAGACCGCGTATTGTCGACATATATTGTGTGTAAATGAGGTAGAAGCATCTTTTGAAAATAGTTTTGGCAAAAAAGGGTCAATAGAAGGTGGGGTTCTGTCTCTTGTAAGAGAGGGAGGGGGACAGATACATTTCAGTAAAGAAGATGAGCTCACTGGTGCTGTGCTGAATGAAAAAATCACAAACAAAGCTTCATGAGTGGGTAGAGGGAGAGAGAGAACGAGAAGGAAAGAGAGAGAAAAGTAGAAAATAATTGTGTATTGTAGAAGCCTTTCTATAATACACATCAAACGTTTACTAATGCACAGCAAAAATGGAAATTGTGTCATCATCTACTCACCCTCATGTCGTTCTAAACCTGTATCATTTTCTTCTGTTGAACACAAAAGGAGATGTTAGGCAGAATATAATGAAAAGAACAGCTATTATTATTTTTACAATGAAAGTGAATGGGGACTGAGGCTGTCAAGCCCAGTATTTAAATGAGATTCAAGAGATGCCAACGAGATTTCAAGCAAAATCTAATTAGATTCTGTTCATCACACTAATTTACTATTTGAATAAATCACACAAGTTATATAAAAGTACTTTCATTGTGCATTTTTTGCACATTTTGGAGCGTGACATGCAACCCATTCACATTCATCGTAAAAGAAAACTATAGAGATTTTGGTTACACTTCATCTGAATGTTTCCTTTTATACATTTAATTTCTGAGTAATGAACTACATGCACTTGGAAATAGGGTGTGGTTTGGGCTTATTTGCTTGTAATTGTGTATAATATAGTTGTTATTACAGTGCATTAAACAATGTCTATTTTTTTAATTTTGATTATTTGGGACTAGCAACTAATAATGTAATAACTGCACATAAATGTAATAAGTATTACATTATTAATGTAATACAATGTTCAAAATGAAATCATTTTCTCAAAATGTAAAAAAAAATTTTGCATTATGAGAAAATGTTTTAAATTACAAACATATGTCATATTGTCATAATTGTAATAGCTTTTAAAGTCCCTGTAAAGGCAATTCTGAGATTTGTATAAACACATTAGAAATGTCATAAATGTACTGTTGAAACTAGGGGTGCACCGATCCAACTTTTTCAGTCCCGATACCGATCCAATACTATTGTTGAATTATTTATAAACTGTATACCTTCCACCTTATACCTTCCTTGAAGAGACTAAAGGCACCAGACTTTATTAACTAAACATAACTAAGAAGACAAAATAAAAGATGTATGTAAAGTGTTGAATTCTTATTTAATTGAAAAACAGTTACGGTATATGGTCACATTTGACCACCAATGAGTATGTGTGTAACCAATGAGGGCTAAATACAAGAATAACATTAATGTTAACAGTGTTGCATCTCTATCACTCTCATGATAAAACGATCCTGTAAATATGGTTGACTTAATAATCAATGCACACTATGCTGTACTGTTTACCAAAACTTGCTGCAAACATCTGTATAGTGAAACTGTTGAGTATCCGCTAAAGCCATTTCAATGCACTGACACAGCATTAGAAGTATTGAGTGCTTCATGAACCACGTGACAGTGCGCGCCGCCGGGAGATGAGAGCATGCGCAACTCCGGGTTTCAACGCCTCTGGCTTTAACATTGTGCCACATTAGCGCCAAAACGCAAATTATTGTTTGAAAAATGTAAAAGCTACGCTTTTTTTAATATCAAAAGCAGGTTTGGCAATTTGGCGTGATATTAAGTTGGGGAGAGTGAGAGCATGACAGAAATGCGTGAGAGTTGATAACCCTGCAGCACTGCTTGCTTCATGATGCGACAAGTGAAGCTGACGAATGACGTAGGTTCTGCTGCAGGAAAAAAAAGAGAAAAGACCTGGATCGGCCTGTGGATCTGTTAATTATTCTGATCCCCGATCCAGCTATTTTGTCAGTATCACGGCGATATCCGATCCTAATATCGGATCGGTGCACCTAGTTGAAACACATTACAAAGACTGTGAATGGTAAATGCGGAAAAAGAGAAAAGACCTGGATCGGCCTGTGGATCTGTTAATTATTCTGATCCCCGATCCAGCTATTTTGTCAGTATCGCGGCCATTATCCGATCCTAATATCGGATCGGTGCACCCCTAGTTGAAACACATTACAAAGACTGTGAACTATGTAGTACTGAATTCAGAAGTTAGACCGTTAAGAAGTTTTTCACCATTGCTGTGTTCCGGATTTTTTGGGCGGGGTTAAAACGGTGGCTCGATGACGCACTGGAGCCGCTTGGCATGTGGATCCCCCATAACTAGAGCACATTCGCAATTTTGCATCAGTTCACCCGCTAGATTGCGAGTTAATGTCAGTACCGTTAGTTACTACAGCCTACAACTTACAAAACAGACTACAAAACAAAAAAAGACGATCTCAAAAAGAGGTGGATTAATTTTGTGAACAGCTACCTTGATGGAGAGCTGAGGATCACCACCAACACCTGCCTCTGCAGTGTCTTTACACCGGATAGTTTTACAAACTTTCATCGGCAACAACTGGGATTCACTGGTAATCCGCTGAAGAATGGGGCCGAACCGACTATCTCCCGCCCGACCTTCATCCTCCTATCCCGCCGACATCTGGTGCCATCGTGACTCGTGAGCTGTAATGTTACATGAGTGTTCTTGTTGTTGTCTTGTGAGTTTACTGTAGCTTTCCCGCGAGTGGGCGTGGTTTCGGCGCCGATCAACGGACACGCCCCCAGCGTTTGAGAGCAGAGAATGCTGCTTATTTTTCAAGATTTCAATAAGATATTTTATGTATTAGCGGATTTTATTATGATTCAAATTTGGCTAGGTGGTTAATAACACATGTATCTGTGGTGTGAGAAACTCAGAACACATGTTTAGTTTTGACTTTACAGGGACTTTAAAGCATAACAAATATTAGTGAGTCGTGAGTGAGTGATTGCATAATCTGCTTCAGTCAATGGCAGCACGGAGCTCAAGTTAAGCAATCAGTCCTTTACTTTAATACAAGTTACAGCAAAACAAATCCTGAATGTACATCAGAGGGCATGTTGAAAAATACAGTAGAACAATCATGTACAGTGGTTATTAAGTCCACACAACCCTGTTAAAACTGTTTGGCTTTGTGATGCAAGAAAGATAAAATCAGAACTTTTGCACCCATTATCTACTTAATCTAGTAGTAGCAGTATCAGTAACTTGGTGGATTTTGTAGGAAGACTTGATTTAGATTTTTTTTTTTAAATGTACTGTAAATGAATACCAATGCTTTATGTTTATGTTTAATACTTGCATGAATATTGAATATATGAATATAGACTGGGTAAACCCAGCCTTTTATGCTTTAAAAGTTATTACAATTATGACAATATGACATATGTTTGAAATGTAATACATTTCTCATAATGTAAAAATTGGTACATTACGAGTTAGTGACTATTACTTTAACCCAAATACAGTCTGACCTTATGTTTCTCCTTTCCTCTTTCTCTCTCCCACCCGTAGTTCTCTCGTCCACCTTGGCTGTGTTGCACCTGCAAACACACACACATACATTTGTCCCTCTCATGTATTGAATGGTCTGTGAAACCCAGCCCCAGAGCGCCTTCGAAATATTATTACTTCTGTCTAAGGGCAACTCTTCTGTGCCTCTATCTCTGCCACACACAAAAAGTGAGACCCTGAGGCTGCTTCTGTGAAATTACTTGCATCTCAGAAACACCTCAGAGTGAACAAAAGCCTATTTTTATCACCAGAATCTGTGCGAGTATCCCTACCTGTACGAACGATGCCTTCAGACAGCATCTTATATAGAATCTCTGCGTCATGATTTTGTATTTTTATGTATAAATTGCAAATAATGTTGACAGTCAACAGGAAATCAAAATGGAATATTTACTTCCACAGTACATGTTCCTGATCATATTGTGCACAATCCATCAGTGCATGTTATTTCAAATAACTAGCTCCACATCTGAAATTATTTTCCTTTTCATCCGATGTCATCTAGGCCCTGTGGGGGCGGGGCCAGTGATATTCGCCCTACTATGTGAGAAGGTATTTGAATTTGAACTTACTTTGTGACTGTTAAAAAGTGTGGTCTAAATCGGGGTGGGGAACATTGATCCTGGAGGGCCACTCTTTTGCAGAGTTTAGCTCCAACACTGAAAAAAACACTCACCTGCCTGTAACGTTAGTAACCATGAAGACCTTGATTAGCGTCAGGTGTGTTTGATTAGGGTTGGAGTTAAACCCTGCAAAAGAGTGGCCCTCCCGGATCAACTTTCCCCACCCCTGGTCTAAATAGTATGAATGTGTGAAGTATGAATGTAATCCGGACGAAAATACTATATTCACTCGATTCCACCATGTTGTCATTATCACATGACCTACCAGTGTAATTTGCGTCCCTTCACCTCCATTCATAAATCGTCTCCTGTGGCCTCATGGGATAGTAGTGTCCATCGTGTGCACACTTCAGAATCTCACCGGAAGTAGTAGGTCATCCGGGTACTTTTCCCCTACTGTTTTTCAAATACTATGAATACAGACATGCTGTGCTGGCGTACTGTTTTTCGCATACTATATAGTAGGGAAGTATTAGATTTTGGATGCAGCTAAAGTTAGGCCGGTTTCTATTTTTATATTTTGTTTTGTGTTTAAGAAATAAGTTTATTTTGTTTACATGTTATTTTTATTTCAGTTTATTTATATTTGTACTTTTAGTTAACGGTAACATTTTACAATACGGGTGCACTAATATGTATTAATTCATGTTAATGTTAATGAGTTAATGTATGACTCATGAAGAACTAAACCATTTATTAACGATAACTGCATCAGACTAATACCTTTGTAATCAATAGTGTAAATGAATGTGTTAATTACCACAACGGGTCGAAGCCATGCATTTCAACTTCCAGTTGTCTGCTTTAATTTATCATGATACATTTGCAAATCATTATTATGTTGAGGCACATGAGGCACATGACTGTTAACTAATTTGAAATTAATTCAAAAGCCATAACCACAATTTCATATTACTTAATTAGTTAGTAGTCATGTGCCTCAACAAGTAAAGTCTTAACATAATGATACCTTTGCAAATCATAGTTAATGATTAATTAAAGCGGACAAATGAAAGTTGAAGTACATAGCTTTGCTGTTTTATAGTTCTTCATGAGTCATACATTAACTCATGATTATCTTTGCATTAGTTAAGCTTGAATTAATGCATATTAGTGCACCCGTATTGCAAAAAGTGTACCTAGTAAACTATAAAATCCCTGGTACTTAACCTATAAGTAAACGTCGAGAAGCAAGCATTAAAACCCTTAGCCCTCATCAGCTGATTTTTTTTTTAAACAGTAAAAAACACTGTCTTGAAAATGCTGGATATCCAAAGAATTATTATTTTAAAAAGTGTGATTTTTTAAATAACAGAGTTATACCAAGTTCTACAATCTGATCAGATAGATATGGGGAGTACAAATATTTTCAAACCTTAATCCTTATCTGTAACATGAGATCCACTGGAGGCAAGCTTACTAAATAAAGTTTGTTCAGTAAGCTGTGAGCAAGCTTACAGATGCATGTGAACAAAATACAAAACAAAGACAGGGCTTGACTAGGCAAACCAAGAACTTAAACAAGAACAAAATTCACAAACAGCAGTTACACAAACAAAACTAGACAAAAGACAATGGTAACATGAGGGCTATATATTCACAAAGACTAATGACTTAACAAGACACATCTGTGAACAATCAAACCAATAAACCAGAACATTACAACACAGAACACATGACAAGGGAGCACATGGCAGGACATGACTAGAACAAGGGAATCACATGACGCCAGGAACCATGACAGTGAACATAACAAACTAAAATACATAAAACAACATGAAACAAAACCAAAAATGTCCCCACAAGGACAAGGATTTTGGATATTGCCATCTTTGTGGGGACATTTTGTCCCCATACCATAGGGATTACCAGTCCACTAAATTTTCTCACTAAATTTCCTGTTTTACTCTGAAACACATTATGGAACTAAAATGGGTTATTAATATCTTTGCATTATGATTTTAAACTGATTTAGCATTTGTGATACTTTGCAAGTACATTCACCATTGTACTATCACCATATTTTTGAAAACAGCATCTGGTCTATAGTATATTTTAGTTTTATTCCAATTGATCTTATCTTATGCATTCTTCTCTGATCTGACTATAGTTTTATAGTCACAAAGAGCACAGAGATGGCTTTCCTTTAGACAAGCAGATGATGAGAAACTCATCAAGAGTAAAGACAAGCTTTTGCTCTTTCATGCACAGACTTCAATTACGCTGCACCCCATAAAGTGGCTGAGCGGCCCTTTATCTATTGAAACATCTCTTTATTTTTTAAATGTATTGCTAAAACGGATTGATACTTTCAGGCCACTCAGCAATGTTCTCTCTGACACAGACTTTTCCTCTTCAATCTGGGTTAGACCAGCTGGTCAAGACACACACACACACACACACACACACACACACACACACACACACACACACACACACACACACACACACACACACACACACACACACACACACACACACACACACACACACACTACATGAGACGGTGAAGCACTTATCAGAACGGACAGAAAATGTGCTAACTTTAGTTCAAGTTTTGCATTCCCTAGACACTCTCACTCTTTCACTCTCCCTTTATCTCCCGCAGGGTGTGCTGTCTGGGATGAGAGCTCTCACAGCAAGAACATTTCCCTCCCTCTCTCTCTCTCTCTCTCTCTCACACACACACACACACAGTCAGGACTCAGCATGGACCTATGCACTATTTTGAATAATATATGTTGACCGCAAGAGCAGCTCAAGAGAATCATCCTGTCTTTAGTAGGGTAGTAAATATAGCAAGTCTGATCTCATATGCTTTTCAGTGCCACTGTACACTGACGTTCAGATGGTGCAACCCGTTCACCGCAACTTTGAAATGACATTTCAATAAAGATTAATCTTGAGAGCTCATATAGTCTTGATAGCAGCGTTCTGATTAAGGAAATAACGTATAGGTGTGTGCAGTGGAATAGCAAAATATCATAAAAAACAGTGTATATGGCAAAGGCTGAAGGCTGCTGGTGTTTTATAAGTGGCAATTCTAAGATGTTGTAATTCAGAATGATATTTATTGCTTTACAGTAATATTTCACCCAAAAAATCTTATTTATTCACTCTCCTTCATGTTATTTCAAACTCGCATACTGTCGAACACAAAAGGAGAATTTAATTAGAATATTCATATTTTCCATTAAAACAACCTTTTATAGTGACGATGTCTGTTTAGTACTTATTGATGCCAAAAAAACACTATAAAATGACATAAAAAGATCATATGGACTACTTTTATGGTATCTTTTTTGTAGCTTTATAGTCCCCAATCACTTTCATTAATACTATAAAGGTTCTTTAAAGGAACACTCCACTTTTTTTTGAAAATGGGCTCATTTTCCAAGTCCCTTAGAGTTAAACAGTTGAGTTTTACTGTTTTTGAATCCATTCAGCCGATCTTTGGCAGTAGCACTTTTAGCATACATTATTGAATCGGATTAGACCATTAGCATTGCACTCAAAAATGATGACCAAAGACTTTCAATATTTTTCCCATTTAAAACTTGACTCTTCTATAGGGGCAACGTGTAGTAATGTTTTTAGACCGATACGAGTAGGAACTATTTTTTCTCATTCCAGCGTAAAGATCAGGGAACTTTGCGGCCGTCCCACGGGTGCAGCGATATTACAGCGTCGGAAAGTAGTCCTCAGTTCGGTAACTTCCAATGTGACCAGCACTAACTTTGTGTAGTTGCAGATAATGCAGACTAGGATAATTAGGTAGTGTATTTACCTGTGCTATTAGCCATGGTTCTGTGTGTTGTAAAGGGATGTGATAGTAAGTCAAGGGTGTATTCTACCATCATGTTTCACAGAATACCACGAAAAACAAGGCGAAAGAATCAATGGTTGGCTGCTCTGAACATAGATATCAAAATACCATTAACTTAGATTCAATCAAGAAATTGCGTGTTTTCTTGAAAAGCAAAAGCATTTTGAAAAGCATTTTGGACCTGATGACTATTTGGAAAACATGGACAGTGTCACCCGTACCACGATGCAGCGTCTAAGGGATATGGCCTGACAGGACGAAGTGTATCATCACCCCTGGTTGTAAGTATAACATTATTATTTTTAGTTAGCTTGAACGTTCAGATTGAAAAAGCACTGCTGATGTCTTAAGCTAATGTTAACTTACCTGTGAATGCAATTTCTGAGTGTGGGGGTAAGTTTGCTCAACCGTTTGGTTTATACAGTATACAGGTCCTTCTCAAAAAATTAGCATATTGTGATAAAAGTTTATTATTTTCCATAATGTAATGATAAAAATTAAACTTTCATATATTTTAGATTCATTGCACACCAACTGAAATATTTCAGGTCTTTTATTGTTTTAATACTGATGATTTTGGCATACAGCTCATGAAAACCCAAAATCTCAAAAAATTAGCATATCATGCAAAGGTTCTCTAAACGAGCTATTAACCTAATCATCTGAACCAACTAATTAACTCTAAACACCTGCAAAAGATTCCTGAGGCTTTTAAAAACTCCCAGCCTGGTTCATTACTCAAAACCGCAATCATGGATAAGACTGCCGACCTGACTGCTGTCCAGAAGGCCATCATTGACACCCTCAAGCGAGAGGGTAAGACACAGAAAGGCATTTCTGAACGAATAGGCTGTTCCCAGAGTGCTGTATCAAGGCACCTCAGTGCGAAGTCTGGGAATGCAAGTGCATTTCACCAGTACTCCACCAAAATATTGAATGTTTGAAATGTACAATTTTATTTATAACAGTAATATAGTCATCATTTATTTTTGTAATTTATTGTAATGAACACCAATAATATATTTTTTATTTTAGATGTTTAATTAGAGTTTAAAAAAAAACAATAATACTAATACATGCATCCCTTTATAAAATGATTTTCAAATATAATTTCAAAACACTAAAAAAAGAATATTTTATCTGTTTAGTTTCATCAGTTTTCACCAACATCAGAGAACCACGAGAATGCTAGTGTGTCAATAATAATACATTTTTTTAGATTTGACAAAAACATTTGGGACCCCTGCTCTGTGGATCAATGTGAAAAAAACCCTGTTAAGAACCTTTATTTTTAAGAGAGCGTCTTGATAACTTTCTACGGCACACAGCTTTGGAACAACATGAGGGTGAATAAACGATGACACATTTTACATTTTTGAACGAAGTATCTCTTTAATCTAATGAGCTTTAAAGTTTAAGTTTAATGACTAGAGGAAGCTTCAGTGTGAAATGACCTGTGAAATAAGAAGCCGCTGTTTTCAGTAAACACTAATGATCACATAATCACAGATTTTATGGGTGCTGACAGTTAAATTCATTGCTGATTAGATGAAAGACAACGGGGCTCAAGCCCCCATAAATAGGGTTTATAATTGCCTATGTGATTTATGATTAAATAGAGGCGCTTGTGCAAATTCAGGTGTCCCAGAAATTCCCAGATTAGAAGTAATCATAAAGGCGAACATTTAAGGCTGTGCCAACCCTTATGATGTTTGACCTGTTATAATCAAATTAAAATCCAACCCATCCAAATGGTTGGAATTAGGAATTCTAACTCTGGAATAATTAAAGTGTACTTTGAAAGAAGAGGACAGACCCCTGATTGTCCTTTCTGATTTGCCTATTAGAACTACCTGATGGACAGAATAAAAAGCCTGACATCGGGGGCTGAGGAAGGATTTGAGAAGCAGAGGGGGGAGACATCAAAGCATGGATCTTTGAAAAGTAATGATTATCTCCCAAAAGCACCGACAAGGAACATTCTCCGTTTCTAAATGTGAGGGGGACATGTCTCATCTAGTTATAATTTTTTGCAGGCTCTTGCCAAAGCCTGCAATCTGGAGGAAACAGGAAAAACTCTGCTGCATTCGTAAGATTTCCCCCTTAGATGTAGACGGGGCGCTACATGGTTGATTTGCATATCTTTTAGCATTTCTACTTCTCATTTGGTATGAATGGGAGAGATTGGAATGTTTTTGAAATGGGACTGTGAAATTCAGCCAAACAGCTGGTCCTGGGGAGATGCTGGTGATACTCAGCATGAACCTTCTAGGAAGGAAGACAACTTTTCAAATTATATTCTCTGTCGGAGCCGTGACACAGCGGGTTTTGCATGTGCTTGCTGGGACGCAGGTTTGAGTTTGCCTTGCGTAATGTCCTGAACACATTCCCACAGGCTCGCTTTTCACATTGCTGTTTGCTCTTTTTGGTTCCTGCATATTAAAGGGGGTGGGGGGATCAATAGCCTTTATGGATTATGACGATGGGGATTTAATAAAAAAAATAAATTAAAAAGACACAAATCTATAGGAATCTAATTAAAAACACACATGAAGCAATCTAGAAGTGCATTCTCAATGTTTATTTTTCTCTATTCATGTTGGTTTTTTCTGAAAAACCTGAGTATATACCATTTCAAATAAGTTGCAAGTGGTGGACATACTAATAAGAAAGCAGAAAATGAACATCATCTTATAACAAAGTAAAACGCATTTAAATATATTAGGAACACACTTCCTAACTATTACATTGTAACTGTTTTACAGTGCATGTACTTACTCAAGAAATGACCGGTAATATAAGGTAACTACATGGGTTAAGTTTAGAGGTTCAGGGTTAGTACCAAGTTATAACTTGTAATTGCTATAATAAGTACATAGCATGTACATGTGGAACACTATAAAATAAAGTGCTCCCCAGTGTTATGTTCTGTTAGTTTCATTTTCATGGACTTGAGTTTGTGTTTATTAGTTCCTGTTTTCCTTTGTTCGGTTTTCCCGCTACTTATGATTCATTTATCATCACAGGTGTTCGTCATTAATATTTGCGCTCTCTCGGTTTCTCGCCATTGCATACGCTGCGTTTGGTTGTTTTTTGCCCGTGTTAATAAAGCGTGTTGATCAAATGTTGTCTTCATCTCGTTCCTGTTTAACCACGTTTTCCCAAGTATTTATAAATAAACACACACTATATTGCCAAAAGTTTATTTAATACTTTACTTTAATGACATCCCATTCTTAATCCGTATGGTTTAATATGGAGTTGGCCCACCCTTTACAGCTATAACAGCTTCAACTCTTCTGGGAAGGCTTTCCACAAGGTTTAGAAGTGTGTTTATGGGAATTCTTGACCATTCTTCTAGAAGCGCATTTGTGAGGTCAGGCACTGATGTTGAACGAGAAGGCCTGGCTCGCAGTCTCCACTCTAATTCACCCCAAAGGTGTTCTATCAGTTTGAGGTCAGGACAGTCAAGTTCCTCCAGACCAAACTCGCTCATTCATGTCTTTATGGACCTTGCTTTGTGCACTCACTTGAGCTAATCTGAAGGACGAAGTTTGGAGTTGGACATGAAGTTTGGAGGTCTGTAGCTATTGGCAATTTGTGTATATATGTATGTATAATATTACATATAGTATAGAGTCTCTGCTCTAATTCATTCCAAAGGTGCAGGCCAGTCAAGTTCCTCCACACCAATCTCACTCATCCATGTCTTTATGGACCTTGCTTTGTGCACTGGTGTGCAGTCATATTGGAACAGAAAGGGGCCATCCTCAAACTGTTCCCACACAGTTGGGAGCATGAAATTGTCCAAAATGTCTTGGTATGGTGACACATTAAGAGTTCCTTTTACTTGCACAATGCAGTCAGGCAAGTACCGGTCTCTTGGCAACCGTCAAGATGCGCTAACCCCGCTATGTGATTTACGTGGTTGCTGTTGCTCCCAATTGCTTCCACTTTGTTTTAATACTACTGACAGTTGACCATGGAGGAAATTTCATAAATGGACTTATTGCACAGGTGGTAACCTCTCACGGTACCATGCTTGAATTGACTGAGCTCCTGAGAGCGACCCATTCTTTCACAAATGTTTGTAGAAGCGTCTGCATGCCTAGGTGCTTGATTTTATACATCTTTGGCCATGATTGGAACACCTGAATTCAATGATTTGGAGGGATGGCAATATATATATATATATATATAATTATATATATATATATATATATATATATATATATATATATATATATATATATATATATATATATATATATATATATATATATAGCCATTTCATTTAGTCAGTCATTTCAACTTTAATTGAATTACTTAAATTACTTACTTTAATTATTTTGATGAGTTAAAAGTTAAAACAGATGTTGCCATGACTTACTGCTCATTTAATTTTTTACAGTGTAAACATACTGTAAAGTTGTACTAAGTAGCCTAACTAATGGCCAGTGCATGAAACCAGAGTATGTAGGCTAATGGACAGGCAGGACAAATGTATGTTCATGAAGCTACATATGAGTCTGAAATCAATGTATGAGAACGTGTGTGTACCTTTCATAAATGCATTCATGAAGCCTAGATGAAAACATGTAGGTGTGGGAATTTGTGTATGTGTGTATCATAAATATATAATTATGTGTCAAAGTGTGTGTGAGTGTACATGTATGTGCATGGGGAGCAGAGAGTTCATCATAAATATGTGAATATACATCTAAAATGAGTGTGCATGGCATGATGAATTATGTACTTAGTGGGTGTCCAACTGAATAAATATCATTCTGTTAACAGTTCATGCGCTCTGTGTGAGTTTGAGTGTTTGAGTGTGTGTGTTTTTTTTAATAGTCAATCTTTTAGAAGTCAAAAGAAAATCTCACAAGATGTTTTACCGTAGTCCGTTAAGTAAATGTGTGTGAACATTTGCCAGATAGCATGACGCCGAAAATGACACGAGCTGGCGTTCACTTCGGAGAAAGAGAGAGATCAGACAAAAATTTTGATCCAATTAAATCAGCCATTATTCCCATTAAATTTCGCTAGCGTGTTGATGTGGCCCGGCGGGTAGCAAATGCCTTCTAGCGTGCGGGTGATCTGACGTTGAATCTAACTTGGGTCACGTGAATTTTAGAATTGTTCTGGCTTGTATCATAATGGCATAGCTTGGAGTCTACAGCTGTCACAACTACGGCAAATGCTCATTTTATTTCTACATACTAACTAGCAGCACAGATGCTGTTTTATCAGAGTGCTAGGCATCCCAGCATGCACTGGGGTATGAATAAATAATACAGTTGCATTGTTTGACCGTTTGCCAGTTTTATTCGCATAGTTGTAGTGTTCAGTTGTTCTCTTGTGATGTCAGACTGAGTTTGTTCCTCTATTAAAACGATCAGCTCATTTACAAGGCATTTTTAGGCATTTCATGAGCGTTGCTTTGTTTCATGAATGCTCATGTGACATTGTCAATAATTTAAAAACAGCAAGTGCTTTCCTCTCCATGTGCATTCATTATGGGAACCATTATGGGGACATTTTATGTTCAGTGAATACTTTTAATCAAAACAATAACGTAGATTAATTAAGAAATGAATGCAGAGAAGTTCAAATAGACTTGACTGAGACCAATGCTGACATACAGAGCATAACAGTGCAGAGCTAAAATCCCAATAAAATATAGTGTTTTTAAATTATTAGCCAAGCACCGACGCTGTGTAGGCATCTATTGTATCTATCCCTTTGATTTCCTGGCTCAAGACGATTTATTTGCACTCTATGATGTCATTGATAATTTCCTGCATAACAATTTTCCGCTATTTTTAATGTTCTGAAAAACCTACTTTTTCAAACTTCAATTTTCACAAAAATTGAACCAGATCATCTTCAGACCATGCCGACCAAAAGTTATGGAACTCTAGTTGATTCATCAAACTGTTCTCAAATAACATGCAAACGAATTTGACGAAGAGCACACCAAAATTATTTGGTTATGACGATCATGACCTGCGGCAACCTGCACAGTTCGGCTCAGTGCCACCTAGTGGTCAGGAGATATGACAAATTGACATTTTTGCTTATAACGTCTGAACGGTTTGGCCAAAAGATTTAGATTCTGTGCATCATGAGTCGAACAACATGTCGGCCATTTTGGGCGCCGGCTATTCACGTCATCATTTTGGGTAATGGCATCATGTCTTGACGGTACTAAAAAGTTTTTGTGGTCATAAGTTATAATGAAATTTCTAAAAATGTGAATAACTTTTGATTAAATTAGTCTATTGCAATGAAACTGTTCTTGATACCATAGATACCATTTTTTCCATAGTGGACTTCCTTCATACAACCTACCTTTTCGAACTCCTCCTACACTGTTTGTCCGATTTTCACCAAAATGTAATCGCATCTTTTCAGAACGGTGTCGATAGATGAAACCGTTTACTTCATCGACAAAATTAACAGCATGATGCCAAAACGAGTCTGAGGCAACATATTTGCAATGCTTTGGCATATTGACTCCAAAATTGGCATGTCACCTCACTCTGACAACACCACATCAATTTGGTCACAGTGCCACCTTTTGGTCGAAAGTGATAAACCATTAATAGTGAATGTTTATTTAAAATGATTTAAAAATGTCTTTAAATGCTCATTGATGCAGTTAGCTCCCTAAATGACTGTGTTCTTTGTGCTTGGCCCCGATAATTGGAAACGCTGCCTTCACAATTAACTGAAATAAATGTTTTATTTTAATGTAATATTTATTATAATTACAAAAAAGAATTGTAATAGTTTTGGATAACAATAACAACACTGTACTGGACAAACCAAATGTAGACAAATGCATGATTTCTGTTATAGTCAAACACGATAATCATTATATTATAAATCCTTACATCAGTTTGAATGGACATGACACTTCTGCTTATAGATCAGCTGATTGAATGAACGAAAATGAACTTCTACAATGGTGCGTTGTGTTGGATTGGCAGTGCTTGTTCTTTTGGTTAGCGACAGAAGAAGCCTGCTGGTCTCTACACCCTCTTCCAACTGCCGTCAAGTTGCATATTACTCCCACGCATTCTCAGGCTCTTTGTTTTTTCTTCCATCCGAATGTCTCCAAAACCCCAAAGTAATCCCAAACCCCTTAATATATGTTTAATGAGTTAGCAAGTCTGAACAACCTCTAACTATAGTACAGTAATTGCCCACTGCCAATTAAAAGAGGACAGGCTCCCCTTGGGTCTGATTCCTCACTAGGTTTCTGCTCGTTGCGCTTCTCTATGGGAATCATTCCTCCCACAGGTCGCTTAAAGGTACCCTACGGCATTCTCTGAGGGTTTCAGACCCAGCATTCTGTGAAGTTTGCTCTCTGACAAGATCCATTTGAAGATGCATTGCAGTAGGAAGAAATTTAATAATGCATGCAGTTGAATTGTTGGAAACCATCAGTGTAAGCTGTTGTATAGAACTAGACATCCGGCTGAGAAGGTGAAAGATCTATGATGGCGATGGAAAGCTGCTCATCTAGCATATCCGAAGAGGAGAGTAACTAACTAAAGGCGGCATCCAACTGGCTGATTCGAAACAACTTGATTTATGCTAGGGGATGTCAGACATCCAAAATGTTTTTGCTGAAATCTTGCCCTGTTCTGTCGAAGTGACTAAACGTCTGCCTCTGACATTTCTGTCCATTTCCCTGTCGCACAAAGCTCGGCCAAATGTGAACGGGGGCACGGCGTGAACATAAACAACTGTAATTCATGGAGTAACTTAGCACCGTGAACTTGTGTGATAATTTGTCCCTTCGGGGCTGTTAAGTGTTCATGTGCAGCTTCAGTGAGAAGATGATTTAGGCTACATTTATTAAACAGACTGCTCTGTCTCCACTTTCTTCTTGTATTAGTCATTTAAATGTAGGAAAATCATAAATCACAAAATGGTGTTTGAGGAAAAGATTTAAACGAGATCTGATCATGACACAGCAACAGTGGCTCAACCAATGACATGAATTTGGGGCGGGGCCATCTATTTGCTGACCAATTTCAGAAAGAAAGAGTGTTCAGTAAACGTTTAGTAAACAATCATTCCTTTCAATAATTATTTTGTTACTGTTTTTATGCCATATGAATAGTAGTCTGATTGCACCCAAAAAGAGATTTTTTTTTTTTGACGAATCTACACATTATTACACCATTATTTGCATTTATATATATTTTTTAAAGAAGTCTCTTATTCTCACTAAGTCTGCTTTTTATTAAAAATACAGTAATAAAAACAGTAATATTGTGAAATATTATTACAATTTGAAATAACAAAGCTGAATTTTCAGCATCATTACTCCAATCTTCAGTGTCACATGATCTTTCAGAAATCATCCTAATATGCTGATTGGCTGCAAGAAACATTTCTTATTATCAATATTGAAAACATTTGTGCTGCTTATTTTTGGACACATTTTCAGCATTCGTTTATCTGATGAATAAAACGTTATAATTATAATTTCTTTGAATATATAATATATTATGAAATTATATATATATTATGAAATTATATATTATTTTGTAACATTATAAACTGCCATTTTTGATCAATATGATAAATCCTACCTAAATTCAAAAATTCAAAAAAAGGGAATTTTCATTTTCAAATCGATCATGCCTTGTGCAGGCTGGTGGTGGTGGTGTAATGGTGTGGGGGATGTTTTCTTGGCACACTTTAGGCCACTTAGTGCCAATTGGGCATTGTTTAAATGCCACGGCCTTCCTGAGCATTGTTTCTGACCATGTCCATCCCTTTATGAGCACTATGTACCCATCCTCTGATGACTACTTCCAGCAGGATAATGCACCATGTCACAAAGCTCGAATCATTTCAAATTGGTTTCTTGAACATGACAATGAGTTCACTGTACTAAAATGGCCCCCACAGTAACCAGATCTCAACTCAATAGAGCATCTTTGGGATGTGGTGGAACGGGAGCTACGTGCCCTGGATGTGCATCCCACAAATCTCCATCAACTGCAAGATGATATCCTATCAATATGGGCCAACATTTCTAAAGAATGCTTTCAGCACCTTGTTGAATCAATGCCACGTAGAATTAAGGCAGTTCTGAAGGCAAAAGGGGGTCAAACACAGTATTAACATGGTGTGTTCCTAATAATCCTTTAGGTGAGTGTATAGCAAATAAATAACTATGGGTTCTTTTTTTCCCTTTGAAAATTTTATCATTTACTCACTCTCATGTTGCTCCATATCATGTTCTTTCTGCTGAAATTAAGATATTTTGAAAAATGCAGGGGTCCCCATTGACTTTTATTATATGGACAAAATAAAAAATAAAATAAAAAACATATATAAATAAATAAAAACACATTTCTTTTGTGCTCCACAGAAGAAAGAAAGCCGCAGAGGTTTTGAACGACATGAAGGTGAGTAAATGACAGAAGTTTGATTTATGGATGAAGTGTCCCTTTACTAGTTTAAGCATCAAAATATATATCGCTAGCTTTTGTATAGTTTACTTTAAGAGTGTGCAAAGCTACTTTCAAACTAGCTTCACTATCAAAGACGGCACATTTAATATGTTTATTACTGCACTGGATTACCAAAGGCGGTTCTTAGAAGACAAAGCCTAAAACTGCCATAGAAAGCAAATTATTGAAGATACATACCAGCGCCTCTACAAATACACATAAACACACACTCCCATTAAGGTCAACACCTGCCAAACTTGCAAAAATGTGCTGCAAAACTACCGGAGGTTGACAGCTTGAGTTGCAAGTGTGTGTGTTCTCATTTCGGGTCTGTCGTCAGGTTGCCCTACTTAAGTGTGTGTCTATGTGTGTGTGTTTATGGGCTACTGTTACAGACCAACTGGAAACTTTGGTCCATCTGTTACTAAAATGTGGTCTCTCCACAATTAGGTCTAATGGAGATTCCCTGGTAGAGAAGTTCTTAGTGCCGACCTCATCCCAAGCCTATTAAAACCTGCTAAAACACACACACACACACACACACACATACTCACCAACAGAGGTAATTAACTGTGACCAGTGCTTCACACTCTTCAAATTACTGATCGACCTTTATTCTGTCCTGTGCCCGAGGAATGGATCCACTCGCAGTAGGTATAGGTCTACTAAATGAAATAAAAGTAAAAATTATTCAAGGGTTAGACATCTGCCTCCCGGAGAGCAATTAGTGAGACTTACAGGGTATTTTATGAAAAAAATCACAGGGCAAGTTTTTTGAAAAAGATATAATCTGGATCAAAAGGGAATTACTGGACTGGATATTTCCAATTTACAGTGACATTTGAGGAAGTTTTAAAGTCACTTTTCTGCTTCCTACACACACAATCAATTCGTAAATGATACAAATTATAATAAAAAAAAATATTTTTATAACGTTTTATGCATTTTCTTAGAAAATTTAAAGAGGACCTATTATGCTTTTTTTTACATTTTCAACTTTCTTTAGTGTTTAAAGGTAATTTTTGAGAGAGGCTAACAATAGTGAGAAAGCATGAGATCCCACCCTTCCTTCAGAGCGTCTCCAAAGCCACGTCTCCTCCAGAACACATGAACACACACAGCAGGGAGCAAACAAAAGCGTCAAGAGAATCGGGGGTTAAACTACCTCATGTCTTAATGCACATAACATTAGAATAATAATGAACATAAACAACATAAAGAGCACTGGCTTGTACCACCTGACTGCTGCAGATTCACTTCGGCCTAGAAAGTATTGCCATTGAAACGCATAAATTCGAGTCACAAACCAAACTGAATAGAACGTCATGGGTTTCCATCTCTTCCAAATTACAGTAATGGTTTAGGTTTAGAAGATACTATAAAAGGTGTATGCTGTTTTGGTTGCGGTGCTTGTGACTGACATCTCTATAAAGCCCAATTTATACTTCTATGTCGAGTGTATGGCATAGCTATGTCGTAGGCTGTGTGTAGCACACGTAGACTATGACGTACCCTGACGAGCACCTCTCCAAAAATGTAACAATGTGTCGATTCGACGCGGACCGCAAGCGCTGTGATTGGTTTGCCAGAACCCCTCTCTCAGGGGTATCATGCTACCTCTGCATGTGTAACTGCGCGTTGCCGTGGACAACGACGCAGAAGTATAAATCAGCCTTGACTCATTGCATGAAACGGGCTGATGATGCATAATGTCTGCATGAACAGGGTGCGTGAGGGTATGTAAAAATATGACAGGTAGGTAGGACACCTTATCGTAGTCTATGATTGGACGAACATTTTATGGTCCTATGCCTTCCACAGATGATACAAATACATTTGGACCACTTAAATCAGGATCAGTTATGATGTGAAGAGACTTTTAACTGGCATAACAAAAAAGCAAATCACCTACCCCGCCTCCAAAGTTCACTTCAAAGGTAGTTATTCTCTATATTCCCTATATATCGGTGCACACTGTTTCTGAACTCCCTGAAACTTCTCAACTGTAGTCTTTTTCCGGGAATGAACACGTCACAATATTCCTCATTTAAATAATTCCCACCAACCACCCACCATCACAACACACAGCCGCCCCATCAGAGCACATTGTAATTTGTGGAAGACGGGGCTTCATAGAGACAGGAACTAAACAGACTGGGAAGAGAGGTACTGCAACAATGTAAAATCTGTGATTTGTTTTTTTACATAAATGAAAAGCTATTCTACTAGACCCCAAAAACAAAATCAAGATTTTGAAAAAAAAGGGCACAATACGGCCTCTTTTTTGTTTGTTTTTACAGAAACACAACCAAAAAATGTGGTATGGTGTATTTACTGACCAATGTTTTGAGTTGGCAAAATGTTTTGTGTCCTTTTAAAAGAGAAAGTGGTTGTTAAATTATTTGTTTTATTATTATTATTAAATTGCTTAAACAGATACTAACAGTATTTACTCAAGTACACTCGCATTCAAATTTTGAAGTCAGTAAGATTTAAATAATAATAATAATACAAATATAGTAAAGACATTTACAATGACCAAATCGCCATAATATAATATATTAAAATAGAAAACTATTATTTTAATTTGTAATGATATTTCACAATATTAGTGTTTATACTGTATTTTTGAATAAATGCAGCCTGCAAGCATACAAGACTTATTTCAAAAACATTTAGAAAAATCTTACTGACCTACGAGGATATGAATTCCAAATTTAGGACAACATGTGACATGGCTGAAATAATGACCCTAATGACTTCTATTGTACTGACCAAAAAAAAAGCATTATAAAACATTGCTCATAACATTTTCTTTTGTGTCCCACGGAAGAAAGCCATAGAAGTTTGGAACGACCACTGACTATGGGGATCCCCCAATGTCCATGTTTTAGCCCTGGTACTTCAGGTTTAAGGTGCAACAATATGATTTCTTGCAAGCTCAGCAGTAACCTTTTCAAATGAAACTTTTTTTAATGCAAAATGGCACAGTTTTCTGAGAACGACCCATTTGCAGTCTTGTGACTGATAGGTACTGTGCATGAAGTTGTCAGGACGTCATGTTTTGTTAGGTATGATCTTGAACCTGGAGGGCTGGAAACAATCAAACAAAAGTTGTCAGCCATCAAGCAGCAGCTTTTGTCCCAATGACCCAATATTTTTTTAATTGAGAGGTTCTTTGTGTGTTGTTTCTGAAGTTTGCTGCACGGGTAGTCAGGATGTCAAGATGACATCATTGCTGCAGCCTACACTCTGACAAGTCAACACTCAGGAGATGCATATTAAATGTTGAGATATCACATTAAAAAATAAATATATAACACTCGCCATGAATTAAACATGTTGGGGGCCACCTGCGTAATCTTCCAGACTTTCCACTGTCTTTCCCCATCCACATTCTCTCTCTCTCTCTCTCTCTCTCTCTCTCTCTCTCTCTCTCTCTCTCACACACACACACACACACACACACACACACACACACACACACACACACACACACACACACACACACACACACACACACACACACACACACACACACACACACACACACACACACACACATACACACACACACACACACAGGCACACAGGCACGTTTGTGAGGGAAACTAGGTCTTTGCATCTACTGACAGCTACATGAAATGCCCAGACACACACACACACACACACACACACACACACACACACACACACAGAGGCACACAGGCACGTTTGTGAGGGAAACTAGGTCTTTGCATCTACTGACAGCTACATGAAATGCCCAGCAAAACAGGAAATGTTGCTTATTTATCCCCAAAAGACCCAAGAGAGAAGCTAGAACAAGCAAGAGTAATGAAGTGTAGAAATTCTTTCCATATTAATAATGATAGCTCTAAAATCAAGAGCTCATGCTTTTTTCCATTATCCAATACACTGAAACTATGATGTGCTCAATTTTTTTTAGTGAAACATTTTTACACCTAAACGTATTGAGTACATTTTAAAGCTGTGAAATCCGCAATTAATCATGGCTGAAGGGCATTGATAGGCACATGCCTGGCTTCACAGGCAGGGCTTAGATTAAGCCAGGAGTAAGCCTTAGTTCAATTAGGACATTTAAGTAGTTTTTATAAAACATGCCTTAGAGAAAAACATCACTGGTGGGTATCTTGAGATAAAACAATGGCACTGACATATTTTAAGAGATGTCAGTGCAAGTTGCTTTCAGTTAAAACCGCTCAAACTTGCATTTTAGTCTGGAACTAGCTGAAACCTTGTCTATGAACCCAGGGGATGTGTTATATGCACTGATAAACACAGTAGCTATGTGAACAGGTATTTTGCCTTACAGCTGTTACTATTTTGTGTATTATTCACAACTGGAATACTATATCGACCAATCAGCATCCAGGATATCTATATTTTAAAGGGGCCCTATTATGGTTTATCCAATATTCCCTTTCATGCAGCTGTTTGTGAAATGTAAACGTTCGGCAAAGTTGTAAAGTCGAAAGTACACGATTAATAAAGTTACTGTCTCCCAAAAGAAAGAATCAACTCTGAACCGCCTAAACGAGTCGACTATAATTGGAATCCCAATGCATTACTGTCACATTCCTGGTTCTGTGTTTTAAGTTGGACTCTTATTTTGAAATATATTCCCCATTGTTCCTGTGTTCTCCTCTTGTGATTAGCTCCTGTTTCCCTTGTTTGTTACCATAGCAACCCTGATTGTTTGCTCTGGTGTTTCTTGCTTCTTTATCATCTTGTTAGGCTCCCTGTGTGCATATTGCCAAAAGTTTTGGGATGCCTGCCTTTACATGTACATGAACTTTAATGACATCTCATTCTTAATCCGAATGGTTTAATATGGAGTTGGCCCACCCTTTACAGCTATAACAGCTTCAACTCTTCTGGGAAGGCTTTCCACAAGGTTTATGGGTATTTTTTATTATTCTTAGGAGCACATTTGTTAGGTCAGGCACTGATGTTGAACGAGAAGGCCTGGCTCGCAGTCTCCGCTCTAATTCATCCCAAAGGTGTTCTATTGGGTTGAGGTCAGGACTCTGGGCAGGCCAGTCAAGTTCCTCCACACCAATCTCACTCATCCATGTCTTTATGGACCTTGCTTTGTGCGCTGGTGTGCAGTCATGTTGGAACAGGAAGGGGTCATCCCCAAACTGTTCCCACACAGTTTGGAGCATGAAATTGTCCAAAATGTCTTGGTATGCTGAAGCATTAAGAGTTCCTTTTACTGGAACTAAGGGACCAAGCACAACCCCTAAAAAACACCCCCAACACCATAATCCCCCTTCCAACAAACTTTACACTTGACACAATGCAGCCTCTCCTGGCTCGCCCAAGACTCGTCCATTGGATTGCCAGCCAAAGAAGCATGATTTGTCACTCCAGAGAACACATCTCCACTAGAGTCCAGTGGTGGCGTGCTTTACACCACTGCATCCGACACCTTGCATTGCATTTGGTGATGTAAGGCTTGGATGCAGCTGCTCGGCCATGGAAACCCATTCCATGAAGCTCTCTACGCACTGTTCTTGAAGGCTACAAACATTTTGGAGGTCTGTAGCAATTGACTCTGCAGAAAATTTGGCGACTTCTGCGCATTGTCTGCCTCAACATGCACTGACCCCGCTCTGTGATTTTACGTGGCCAACCACTTTGTGGCTGAGTTGCTGTTGTTCCCAATTGCTTCCACTTTGTTATAATACCACTAACAGTTGACTGTGGAATATTTAGTAGTGAGGAAATTTCATGAATGGACTTATTGCACAGGTGGCAACCTATCACAGTACCACGCTTGAATTGACTGAGCTCCTGAGAGCGACCCATTCTTTCACAAATGCCTAGGTGCTTGATTTTATATACCTTTGGCCATTGACATGATTGCAACACCTGAATTCAATGATTTGGAGGGGTGTCCCAATACTTTTGGCAATATAATGTAGCTGTGTTTTAGTCGATCTTTGTGAGTCGTTGCCTTTGTTTTTGCATTCTTGTTCCTATTTAGGATTATGTTCTCACTCCTTGTTTGGATTATCTTTGTTTCTGATTTTCTTTAATAAACTTTTGCTGAACATAGATCCTTGTTCACCTCATCTTGCCACCGCTGTGACAGTTACGTCACTAGATAATACATTTGCATAATGCCCGTCTATGTTGTACATTGTCTGCCCACAAACAACTTGACCTGCTCTCAAAAACGCAAAATGCCCAATTTATTTGGACCAGCTTACTGCTCAGAATCACAACCAATTATTGATGTATATATTCCCTACTGGGTGTTGGAAATATATAGTTTTGAGTTTTATATTGTGCAAGTTACTGATGTAATAACTCACCTTATTACTGTCTCACTGAAATAGTTCTGCTAATCAGCTGTGGGCCACTATTACCTATTGCTATGTCTATTAATGCAGATTGTCATTCTTACTACTTTCAGTAAAGATAAAGAATGGAGCAATATTTGTTTTACAAATTTTAATGTTACATCAGTCATTCACATTAGTGCTCGGCTATGCGCTGTTATCCTGCATGAGCACTGCAATAAATTAGAAATATACTCATGGGTTTGTTAATGGACATACACTTGTTAATACTGATGGTGAGGAAATACAGCTGCAACATCTCATAATGTACCTCAAACTGAGTAGCGTGTCACTGAGAAACATCCTGCTCAAGTCGTCTTTGCATTGGAGGTTAGGGTTGAATAACTAGTTCCTCCCATGTTTTAATCATCTGAATCGTGCTTGGATTGATATGTTAAAATCAACGTCATCGTTACTGTTTTTTCAGTGTGTACAATAGCTGAGATTTGAGGAAGCCTCTTGAGCTGAAGTTCAGTTATGGAAATGACGTTTGGCTTCTGACAAGCAGTAGACCAATCACAACAGACTGGGCTTCTCTGGCCAATCAAAGTAGCAGAAATGAGGGATTTAGAGAGACTGATTCATCCAATGAGTTGTTTGAGAACCATTGTGCAATGTATATTATGAGAAACCTGCTGTAGAAGACCTCCAAAACAAACTTTGAAATAGCATAATAGGGGCACTTTTAAATAAATGGCTAATTTTAGCAATGCACCAATATTTAAATTCTGTCTGATACAGAAAATATGAAATTTACAATGTTAAACTGAATTATTTTTTAGAGCGTATACGCACTTCATGGCCAAAAATATGTGAAGAGCAGAACAGTTCAGCAAAATGTGCTTGCTGAACATTTTACAGCTGCTATTCTTCTGGGAAGACTTTCTACATGATGTTGGAACATGGCTGCAGGGATTTACTCCCATTCAGATGTGAGCATCAGTGAGGTTAGATACTGATGTTGGGTGATGGGGTCTGGCACACAGCCGAATTCCTCCCAATAGTGTTCAGTTGGATTCAGGTCTGGGCTTTGTGCAAGTTCTTCCCCACCAGACTCAATAAAATGCTTTGTGCGTTGTCATGCTGGAACAGAACAAGATTTATTCTGCTAAAAAGAAGATTGCATGACTGCACACTTGATTTTCTGCACCTGTTATAGAAATATGTTCAGCTGAAATATCTAAACCTGTTAATTAAAGTAGGTGTTCACATACTTTTTGCCATGTAATGTGTTTATTAGATACACTTCAGGCTTACCAATCGAATATGCATTAATTGATGTCAATTTCATTCCACAGAGTATTACTCTTTATTGTATTAAAATTGAATTTTATCATGTTCTGCTTGATAGAATGTCTAATGGCGTTATATTTAATACAAACATTTTGACTTTTGCCTCCACCCGGGAACTAACCTAAAATAACACTAATTTGCATGCATTTGCATAAACTGTTCCCATTTGGTGTGGTTTCTGAATGCATAATTAGAGTCATAACTTAGCTTTATTTGTGCGGCCTCTCTCCCAAGTGACTTTATGAATGAACATATTCTCAAAGACTGACACTCTCTGGTCGCATAAGGGTATTCGCACTCACGCATTATTGGGTTCACATGCAATATATCAGATTAAATACGGATTCATTTTAAAAGGCTTCCGAATCTAACGTGAAATAACTTGCACTGCACATGAAGCCAGTATGTATAATGCATTATAATGGGGTTATTAATGCACTATAATGCACACATTTTGCATTATAATCATCTGTATGTTATATAAATTGATTATCTTTTAATAATATTGTCTTTTGAATAATTGTGACCACAGTCATATTCATCATGAAAAACGCCCACTTGTTTATGCACCTTAAAGAGCGCATAACGTATTAAAACGTTCAACGAACACATATATCATTATAAGCTGTATTACAAGGCATTATTAATGCATTTAGAAAGTCTTTATAATTAGTAATTTAGCATTAGTAATGCATTACAATGTGTACTATAAAGCACTATGACAATCTTTAACATTTATGCAAAAAGCCTATATAATTTACATACTTTTATTAATCATGGCTGAAGGGCATTGATAGGCACAACATGCGATATGCACTGATAAACACAGCTAAGTGAACATACATTTTGCAATATAGCTTTTATTATTTGTTGTACTATTCACAACTGAAATGTTATATGGACTAATCAACATCCAGGTTTATGTTTTAAAATACATTGTTCAATTTAGGAATGCACTGGTAAAATTCTGGCTGGTACAGAAAAGCAGATAGTATTTCTCATATATGCCCAATGGCCGCAGCCATATCACCCTGAAGCTAAGAAGGGTTGAAAGCCTGGTCAGTACCTGGGAGAGATTTTAGGAAAAACTAGGCTGCTGCTGGAAGAGGTGTTAGTGAGCCTATGTAGAAAAAATACAGTAAAAGAGGCTGAGGATATTTCGGATGAGAAGTTGAACCGAGGTTCTGACTCAGTGTGGTCATTAAAAATCCCATGACACTTCTTGTAAAAAGTGTAGGGTGTATACCCAGCAGTGTCCTGGCTAAATTCCCTACATTGGCCTTTATCAAATCATGGCCTCCCATGGTTTGAATTCTCTCTGTCACTCGCTCTCCTTTCCACCTATAGCTGGTGTGTGGTGAGCGCACTGGTGAGTGCCGTCAGTGGCTGCCCGCGCATCGTCCAGGCGGATGCTGCACACTGGTGGTGGGTGAGGAGAGACCCCTGATAGGATTGTAAAGCCGTTTGGATGTACAATAGTAAATAATAAATCACTATATAAATGCTTCATTCATTCATTAAGGTAATAAAGGTAGGCAGTGGCATTTAAACAATTCCCAATTGGCACTAAGGGGCCTAAAGAGTCCCAAGAAAACATCCCCCACACCATTACACCACCACCACCAGCCTGCACAGTGCTAACAAGGCATGATGGATCCATGTTCTCATTCTGTTTACGCCAAATTCTGACTCTACCATCTGAATGACTCAACAGAAATCGAGACTCATCAGACCAGGGAACATTTTTCCAGTCTTCAACTGTCCAATTTTGGTGTGCTCGTGCAAATTGTACCCTCTTTTTCCTATTTGTAGTGGAGATGAGTAGTACCCGGTGGGGTCTTCTGCTGTTGTAGCCCATCTGCCTCAAGGTTGTGCGTGTTGTGGCTTCACAAATGCTTTGCTACATACCTCGGTTGTAACGAGTGGTTATTTCAGTCAAAGTTGCTCTTCTATCAGCTTGAATCAGTCGGCCCATTCTCCTCTGACCTCTAGCATCAACAAGGCATTTTCACCCACAGGACTGCCCCATATGGATGTTTTTCCCTTTTCACACCATTCTTTGTAAACCCTAGAAAACTGTAAAGGGCTGTAAACGTTAATGCGTTAACACATGCGATTAATTTAAAGTCGTTAACGCATTAAAATAATTGAACGCAATTAACGCAAATAAATTACATAAGTACGTGAAGCTGCGACATTAACGTAATTTGTATCACGCAGTCGATCAGAAGTCAGGTGTTTATCTCAATCACACTGAGCATCTGCACCTGTAACCCTGGGGAAATTTCCATTCTAACTTTTTAACCCAATTCTGTGTCTCTGTTTGTGATTTCGAGCCATTAAACTCTGGGAAAGTGTTCAGTGATCTAGTAATAGAATTAATTCAAACAGTCCAAAACAGCGCTAATGTAAAGAAGGCCAGGATGATTAAGCTATATCAGACACATCAGAGAGAACGTTTTTAGTGAATTATACATTTCAGTGTGTGCTTTGCTTTGAAACACAAGCTCTGTCATATTCTGCGATTGTTTCTGAAGAGCGCAATTTTGGTGTAATGTTAGTACAGTAAGCGCGTTTGAGTCTGTTATATTGATGCGCAGAGAACGTGTATGTGCCTGCTCTCGATCACTGATCTCATGCAGCATTCATGTACATTTCAGTACATTCGCGTTGTTTCCAAAAACATTCAGGAAGCATAATGTTTGATTTGTCATGTGTGAACGTTAGTGATGACCTGGTCTTTTTAGTGAATCAGGTCACCAAATTGGACTGAACCGTTCCAAACAGTTTGCATCTGTAGTAAGTACTAATCCACACATTTCTAAAGTTTGACGTGTCTGACTCTCCCTCTGACTCGAAATAAACCAATATCCCGGAGTTAATCAGTTAACAGTACACTGACTTAACCTACTGTTAAGAGAGAACTGATGATGATAATGAGCACGAGCTGCAGAGCCGATGATATACTGAGCATGCGTTAGGCAGAGGGAGCGACGTTGTTGTGTTTAGTAACCGAGTACGTTTTTGCAGTCAAAGCGGTTGATTTAGGTTTTTTTGGCGTCTTCGTGTGGTTCTGTTCGGTATCGTAGCTTGAATCTAAAATGAAATGAAAAAATGAAAATCTCGTTGTTGTTGCTCTGAACATATACTATACACTGTGATGAATTCTGTAACGGTTCTTTAGTATTTTTTTTTATTTTTTATGGGTGCTTAGGTTTGTATAAATTTATTATATAATAGAATTATATAGACTCCTTATATTTGGTTATTTGGTTATAGCAAATTATGACAAAATGACTGTTTAATAAGATAAATGGCAACTGGTTAATTTTACAATAAGCATGCGATTAATCACGATTTTTTTAATCTATTCACAGCCCTAATACACACACACACACACACACATGTTGTGATTATTTACTGGGGACATTCCATAGGCGTAATGCATTTTATACTGTACAAACCGTATTTTCTATCCCCTACACTGCCCCTGCCCCTTAATAAGATAAATGGCAACTGGTTAATTTTACAATAAGCATGCGATTAATCACGATTTTTAATCTATTCACAGCCCTAATACACACACACACACACACACACACACACACACACACACACACACACACACACACACACACACACACACACACACACACACACACACACACACACACACACACACACACACACACACACACACACACACATTATCTATCAGGAATTAAGTGAATCGTAAAAAAATTGTGTTACATATATGAATGGCACCAAAACAAATGTTTGCTTAAACAATACATATGAAAATTAACATTACGAAATATTACTTGACATTTTAAAATAACAATTTGGAAAAATGTGCACCGACAAACCGTTTACAGTGAGATCCAAAACTTAAATAGGGTCAATTATGATTTCATGTTGACTTCAAATGTGCACTGGCTTCAATATCCTGTACTTTGATTCGCCACATAATGTGACGTGGAATTTTGGTGACACCACATATGGAGGCTCGGAAGGAAAGACTCAAAATCTATCTGAAACGCACACACACACACACACACACGATCATTAAAGGTTGTGACTCTGAGAGTGGAATTTGAAAAGAGGAACCCTTGCATGGTGTGCCACGTGTGCAACGCTCCCCTGCTCGCCGAACGTCATCCTCTTCCTCCTTCTCTCTTCCTCCCTCCCTCTTTTGCCTCAAACTATCTTCCTCTGTATTTTTAGTATTGGAGAGTAGGCGTCGCGCCCTTATGAATTTTCATGGGTTCTTCTATGTGTAGGCAGAGCGCGCTCTTCTGGCAAAAGCTCAGAAATACTCACTCACAAATACACGCACACAAACATACACTCATTCTTTCGAAACTGCAACCCAGAAGAAACTCATCATCATCTCTGTTCCTCCTGTTTGGCACAAACACGCACACGTATACACCCACCACAAGAGCGAGATACAGTACACACCTAACACTACATGCACATTCAATGTCTCACAGTAGATTAAGCCAATAAGAAATGACTTCTATCTAAAAATGGATAGATCTGGGTCTCTCGCTTTCCTCGCAAGCCCCCACGCAGACCTTCAGAGGAAAAAATCCCTCGACTTCTTTACAAGCTCCATGTTAGTGACATGATAATACAATGTTAATCGGGTTTGGCGGCCGGCACACTTTGGAAATTTATTCAGAGTCATTGACCTCTCGGTTTAAGCTCACATGTATGTGCACTCGCATGCTCGCAGTCGTGCGACATAGCGCACACGCACGATTACACGCATCCTGAACTTCCACAGCACTTACTGACAGCAATCCAGCGTATGAAAGTCATGTGTGAGTGTAAATGCTAATCTGAGCATATTATAGCCATTCTTTGCTCAAGGGGACATCGCTTATGTGCACATTAGGACCTTAATTATGCTAATTCTTCAAATTTGATTCATTTAGTGGCATCATTAAATTTTTTTGACATGTGCAAGTAATTATTATCTCCAGATCCTCTCTCTCTGATATGCATCAATGTAAACACGTGTCGGGATGTGTGTGCAGTCATACTGTAGGCTATAACTTTGTGCATATGGATTATGTCACGATTAATTAGATTAGGATGAACTGACTGCAGATTAACATCCTTGTATTTGAGGCTGTTTGTTTAAATGGCGGAAAGTTCTATGATAGACTCTCTTCTGCCCTTCGCACCGACTTCTCTCAGGCTCACCACAATACATCTGGACCTTTTAGTGCCCAGTGATGAGTAAAAGTAATGCTTTCACCCGTGTGCATCACTAAACACACTATGACACATGCATACACACTGAGAGAGACAGACTCCAGATTTCCGGAGTGGGAATGTATGGAGGCGTTTGGTCCTTGATGTACATTAAAACATAACAGATATTATAAATATAACCGTCAGAAGTAACAAAAAAAAGTAACAACAGCTCAAACATAAGGAGAGAGAGAGAGAGAGAGAGAGAGAGAGAGAGAGAGAGAGAGAGAGAGAGAGAGAGAGAGAGAAGAAGAGGAGACAGATAAAAAAAAATTAATAAAAGTAAAATAAAATAGTTTTTTTTAAATAAGATATAAAATTAGAAAAGGGTTTTAAATACCCCGGAAAAAACAAACAAACAAACAAACATTATCATTAACGTTTTATCATTAATTAAAACTATTGATAACACTTTATATTAGTTTAGGGTCCAATTCTCACTATTAGCTAGTTGCTTATTAGCATGCATATTTATAGGATATTATCAAATAATTTCTAGGACAGATCAAATCAAATATAAAACAGCAGTTTCAAGTACTTCAAGCTGAGGAATATTGATGGATATTTGTGTCCATTTCATGTAGGCACAGTAGGCATGCTTTGTATCAGTTATATGGGCTAAAATCATATAATGCTGTAGTACGGCTTAAAGTGTGTCAAATGACAACCCAAGTCATTATAAATTATAGCATTGAAAATCAAACTGTAGTGCACTTACATCCTCCCATTGAGGTTCTCTCATGAAGTGCATTCCCTGCCATTAAAGTGCTCTCAAGAAATAGGAGGTCACAACTGGTTGAAATCTGTAAAGCATGCAAAGTGGTCTTTAAGCCTCCAAGAAACCAATGATAGAGAAATAAAACTAGAAATTACCACTGTCCTTTATTTCAGACCAAAGGGTCTTAATGAATACATAAAACATCATAAAGCATAAACATATTATGAAGAACCATTATGGAGAAAAATGTTAAGAAATATGTCTGTACATGTATTAGGCTATATGGTACTTTATACAGTACAATTCAGCCAAAGGCAAGTGAATGCTTGTTAAAACCTTCGAAAACTTCTAAACAAGTTTATTAGACATATTTGATTTGAGAAAAAAAAAATGTAATAGGATTTTGAGTAACATTCTGAATATAAATATTGATTTTAAATAAACTGAAAGAATGTCAATGACATTGTAGAACTCGGCATGACTGCATATTAAAATGCTAATAAATAAAAACATTTAAATCTGAAGTGTGTAATTTCTGTGCCAACAAATGATTATTATAAAAATAATTGTATTCAAACAAGTTTCCTGAAAACTCCCATCGTCTTCAGTGTTGAGTCAATGTTGGGGTGTCAAACAAACAGAGTTATGTTTTGAAAGCAATTTAATAAAGTTACACACTTCACATTTAACCAGGACATTTGGACTGTTTAATTATATTAATCTGAAAGATTAATCAGAGACATACTAAGACACACTTTCTTATCTACCCAAATAGTCACATAGGCTACAGTGTTCACACATTCTAGTCTTGGACATCTGAAGGAACAAGTGAACATAAACAACATTTGTCTACTGCCAGCACACACACACACACACACACACACACACACACACACACACACACACACACACACACACACACACACACACACACACACACACACACACACACACACACACACACACACGCACGCACATATCAAAGTCTGTACTACAGCGCATTAGCCTACTTGTAATATAGTTTACCTTGCACAAATATTATGACTCTTTTATATATATGTATTTATCAATACTATAGTTGTGCAGGATTCAGAGCTTTTCTTACTTCTCTGAGCCATTTGTTGTGCCATTAGATTTTTCAGGGTCTTTTGGCAACTGGATACTACAGAAAAAAAGAATAAAATCCAATGCAAAGTTGTTTTGAAAGATCTGCCAAAAGCCTATCATGTATCAACATCATTTTGTTCAGTTTAAATGGAATGGGCTATTTATATGTTTCTCTGTAACAACATGACCAGGCTTATGACAAATGATGTATAGAGTTGGTAATATTTAGACAGAGCAGAATTTTTGTTTTCAGATCTGCAGCATTAAATGTGACCCTGGACCACAGAACTAAGTCATAAGTCGCACGGGTATGTTTGTGGCAATAGCCAACAATACATTGTATGGGTCAAAATTATACATTTTTCTTTTATGCCAAAAAATGTGGATATTAAGTAAAGATCATCATCCATGAAGATATTTTGTAAATGTCCTACCGTGAATACATATAAAATGTACTATTATTAGTAATATGCCTTGCTAAGGACTTCATATGGACGACTTTAAAGGCACCCTCAGATTCCAGAATTTCAAATATTTGTATCTCGGCCAAATATTGTCCGATATTGTCCAAATATAGTCAATGGAAAGCTTATTTATTCAGTAAGTCATTGATTCATTAATCAGTTTCAAAAAATTTACCCTTATGACTGGTTTTGTGGTCCAGGGTTACGAATATAGGTTAAAAAGTGTACCTTATTTACCAATACTACCAATATGTTAGCCTCTGTTGCATACAGAATCACTGTGATCCTCCCCTTTCATTTGTGTTATGGGCACAAATTATATACCTCAAATCGTTTGATAATATTGTTTTGAATCCGTCATGCTTACAATTTTAATCGAATGGGCGATACATTTGGTGAAAACATCCCTTTGACTTACACTGAAGGGACCCGACCCAATCTACAGACAGGAATATCAGAGACTTGGGTCAGGAAGCAAGCACTCAAAATACTGCGGCTCTGCTTTTTGCATGGATAAGCACCACACAAGATTTCCTGACAAGTGTTATTATAATTAGCAATTTTCCAGTGATTATACGTTAGCTGATTAACTTGACAAAAAAAACAGTGGTTTCTGCAATTGAGTTCAAAGAAATTCATCATTACAATTTCATATTAAGCTTCATTTTATAAAGCAAAAATCCACTTTTATGCCCATTTTACCTAAATATGTGGAAAGCTACCTTTTAGCTTCACTAGCATGGGACTAGTCGTCTACCAACCTGTCAGTTTGATCTTTTGATTTACTTGCATAGTTAAATTTCACCTAAAAGAATAAAAACATATATGTTACTGGTCATTTAAAAATAACCTAAATAGCCTCAAGTGACAGTAAAATATATTTAAAGGGAAACTTTGAAAAATGGAAGTGGTTACATCTCACCATTACCATTTGACTTGAACATTTTCTTCTGCAGTACATAATTGACTTGCTGTCTGCTAAATAACCTGCTGGAAAAAAATAAATAGAAAAATGAATATAATTTTCGCATCCAGTGAAATGAATACAAACAATACAAATAATAAGACAAAATAATATGTTGCACTCATTTGGCTATCAGCAGGTCTTGTGGTTTTAACGCGCAATTTTTTATGACAAGTTCAAATTTCACATGGGTAGGAATTGTAGGAATACAGCGCACTGAAAATTAGCATAATTTAACATTAGTACACTATTTTAATATAATCAATTGTAGACAGGGGATAAAGCAAGTGTAATTTAGTCTAAATTTGCATAACGGAAGTGATGCAAATAATGTAAAACAGATCAATGTGCAAATAGATTTATTCAGACGAAGGTCAAATCTACCTGTAAATACAAACTCATACTGCTTGTGTAAACCACTACAATCTAACCACAACCCATCTACTCTTGACATTGAAATATCCTACGGTGTCTTGGATCTGGATGTTGTTGTCTACATTCAAGTGAGATGTTGATACACACAGACAAGGCCTTCTCCATGGAGGCTGATATGAAATATGAATATGCTAGTATTTCGTAGACATTAATGAGGTTAAAAACAAACAGCTAATTTGAATATTTCTTGGGAGTGTAAACACAAGAACGTCAGTCCGGATACAACGGCGGAACCAAAATGGTTAGAGGCAAGCGTGTAGCATATGACAGACTGACCTTATGAAAAATGCTTTACTTTTCTAAAGCCACAATATATACTGTTTATCATTTTCAAACCGTGTTCGTGTGGGAAGTCTGATATCCATATACCCTGAAATGTTAACCTCACTTGCTTCAGACACGGCGTTTACTGAAAACACAGCAAAGAAAGGTGATCCAGTTAACATTTGGTCATACGACAGTTTTATGTTTGTATTCAAATGAGAATCAAAATCACATCTGAGATGAATCCATATTTTCACATTCACTGTAAACATATACTCCCATTCACATCAAAATCAAAAAGATCAATTCTAAAAGTTTGACCATAGAGAAGATTAACATGCTGTTATCTTTTTTCTTTTAAATATATACGCAATTAAATCACATTAATAAATTAATTCCACATGTATAACAATTCATAAAATGAAAGGAACTAATAATAAAACATATTAAAACTAGGAAATTTCATACATAAATATAATATTGCAACCTGATATTGTGCATATCGCTGGAACGACCATTATAATTCAAAACAACCAAAAATATTTGTGAAGTATGAGTTTGTGGTTGGATTCTACAGGAAGTGATGTGTTTGTGTGTTCGAGGCAAACAGGAACTTTTTATATCTCGTGGTTCTGTATTGACATTAGTTGGTGTGGGCTTTTATATTGTCTATGCCTTCTCAGTCCCTTACGACCACAAAAGAGACTTTTTCTGTCACTTCTTTTCCTCCTGCCACATTAAATACACTTTGCACACCTTTTTCACATATTTGGCAGTGTATAAAACGGTGTAAAAATTGACTATCACTTTTTTCAATATTCTAGACAACTATAGAAATATGCTCAAGATGATAAAATTTAGATGAATGAACACTGACACTTACTACACTGTTGTGCTGTGAGCAGAGGAGTGTCTTCCTGCATTTGCGCTCTGCATGCAGGCAAGGTGCGGACAGATTCAAGGGTGGGGAGGGTCAAAGACTTTTTGCTCTTGGTGTCCTCAGAGATACGAACGAGTCACAGAGTTTTCCTTTTCTGAAATTCTCTAAAGTACTTTATTTCAGAGATTACACCCGAAACTAATCATTCAGGTAGTGCATTTTGTCACAGTTCAGGTTGGAATGGAAATCTAATCTTTGTACTATGAGCAGTCTTTGTGGACTGTGCCTCAGATCAGATTTTATATCGAAATGCATTTGTACATGCATCTATAAGCCGTTCAAACAGTGCAACAGATGTTCTGCCACCTTTCCAAAAACTCAATCAGGTTTGGATCTGCTAAGCAATTATTTATTTCAGTGCATGTCATTGTGTGCAAGAGCACACCTGTCATTTATCCTATTACATGTGGTATTCGTTTTTTGGTCAAGATAGATTCTATTACTATGCCTAACATTGTCCTTTCAGTGATTTGAGATCATGTATTGTTTGTGCCTCTTGTATGTGCATGTGTATTTTTGTTAGTGTAAAAGTGCAGAATGTGGATATTCACGTATGTTTTATTTATTCAATTTTTTGGTTGCTCGTGTTGCGTGAAAAAGGAAACTCTTTGGAGCTGCCCCTGTACTTCCAAGCAGCTTTCGCTGCTCTTCCTTCGCTCAAAGGCGCGAGAGCGTCCTGCCCACCATTTCTGATGTTTACTGGAAGACACAGAGCTGCCGCTCGACTAGAGGGGAGGACCTGATGTAAAGTTGAACTCTGGTTTCTGTTCAGACAGATAAGTCCAAGAAGGGAAACAAAATATATTCCAAACTTGCTTGCCTTATAGTCATAAAGCTTTACAATTCTGCCAAGAGTTCCACGGTTAAGCCATATCCTGGTGGAAATATCCATGCATGTCTTTTCATAGTCTCTCAGACCTCTCTCTCTATCAGACATCAGACTCAATGCTCGGCATCCTCTTGTAGACACGCCGAGCACCCCCAGCGCTCAATGCCCTGGGGGCAGTGTATGTGCCGACGGGGGGAGGGGCTACATAAGGCATCACATGCTCGGGGTAATAGAGGTCAGGGGTCACCATCCCCACACCGAGCATATTGCCATCAGCCTGGCCTAATGTGAGCGGCACCAGCTGCTTATAAATGTCTGTGGAGCTGCGGCCGTGAGCTAGACGCTGGTCGTCGCGGAGCGTCTGGAGAAAGGGGTTTTCCGTCGGGCGTGCTGGATACATCGACTTGCTGCGACGGCCAATCCCGAGACCACTGACACCAACCCCCGCGAGCGTGTGGTTCAGGTGCACCGATTGATTTTTTAGGGGCTTGTCTGGCATCAAAGTCGCTGAGGGAATGTTGGCGTACGGCGTGTTGTCCTGCAGGCTGACCCGCCGTGAGTTACTCTTCTGTGGCAGGTTCTCATACGAGTGTTGACGAATGATTACGCCCTCGTTCTGGTAGTGACTAATAAGACCGTCACCCTCTTGGTCACTCTGGGGAAGATAGGCTGTGAAGGAAGCATCAGGCTGGGGAAGAAAAGGAGAAAAGGCTCTGTCAACACTTCCGCCGCCAGTGCCCCGTCCATCTGGACGGAGGAACTGGTCTTCGCTGATGTCGTATAGGTTTCCAGAGTGCAGGCAGGCATCACAGCGATACTGAGGGGACCGTACAGTGTAAAGCCCAGAGTAACTGGACACTTTTGACAGGCAGCTACGGCAGTGTGTCTGTCGTGGATCCTGAGTAGAACCAGGCCCGCTGGCGATGCTCCCTGCTCCGCCTGGCTTTCCGTATGTGTTGTATTTTTTATCCTTCGCAACAGCGGTTTGCATCACATCCGGTTCATGGGCCTGGGAGAGCAGACTGCTGTTGAGCTGCAGAATTGGCTGCTGCTCAGAGGAAGAGGAGGGCCGGTGCTTGTTGTCACGGTGGTCACTGAAGATATCTGGGTAGTGCAGCCCATGTTCCTGGTCAATGGAGTCAATGGTATAAATCTGACTCCCCTGGCTGCTCTGAGAGTAGATGTGAGCGCTGTGGTTACTCTGCTGACTGGGCTGGCTCCGCAAAGTTGAAAGCTCCACGTCGCTCAGGTCCCGCGGTAGGCGGTTCCGTTTTCGAAGCGTTTCTTTTAACTTGTGCTGCTTTTGCAATTCCACCCGACCAGAGCAATCTGATATATCCGAGCGGGCGGGTGCATCTTCAGGCAGGTAGCGCTGGCTCTTCATAGGTAGGGTCTCGGTAGGCTGCGGGGCAGATGGTGGGGAATCATCCCCAGGCCCTTGGTTCTGCCGTAGGGTCTCCACAGACTTCTTCCACAGAGCACGTGGCTTGGAGGCAGGAGGTCGTATGGTCTCACCTCCACCTCCTGAGCCACCGTTTCCAGCAACACCTGGCTGAGCATCCGTCAAGCTCAGGGCACGTTGCCCGGGCAACAGAGTGTTGTTAAGTGGCTCTTTGTGACGGTTGCTGAGCATAGTGCTGGTATTGCTAAAGGGCACGTTTTTCTGGGCAAGGTTGTTTCCTTTTCCTCCCCCCATAATTTCCAGCAAGCCCGGGGTAGGAGGGAGAATGCTACTCACTGGGCGTTTGGGTGAGGTAACTCCAAGGGTGGTGATCTCTTTAGCCGATTTCAGAAGGTGTAACATGTTGGCCTGAGGGCTGAAGCCCAATTCTGGGGCTTTCTTCATTTCGATATGGACACCATGAATGCAACTCCAAATCCCCTATAGGTGGAATGAAGACAGAAATGTTAAGAGAAAGAAGTAGTGGAGGCTAACACCAAAAAGTATAGATTAGCACAATATTTCTCAATATAGTCTCTATGTATTTTTTCTGGGTTCTGAAACTCTATAAACCGATGGAATAAAGTAATATATCCTGCTGTGACAAACAACCGCACCCTGTAACTTTATTGTAGAGACGGTGGCTGGTGCTATTATATTCTGTTATATAAGCTCTTTCTTATTTCACAGCAAAAAATGTGTTTGTCAGCACATAAGCAGCAATCCCTACCCTGATGATGCTTTAAGACGACTGTGGTAAACAGCCACCATGACATGTTAATATGTCAAGATTGAGCAGATAATGGTTGCCTTCAGCAACGGTATCTCTCTAGTTAATTTACCGTAGTGTTTCTGTGACATACCCTGCTGATAGTGAAGAGAATTCCTGGCCGACCAGAACAGAGACCAGTGAAACAATAACGTAGCCTCCAGTAGAAGAGGTGCTCCCAGACAAAAGTAATTAGCGACAGAGCCATGGCAGCCGCAAGCATATAGAACACACCAGCCATATTATCCACATCTAGCTGACTGCTCATCACTTCATTCTTCTCATTATGACAGATACCAGTCAGCCACTGGGCCTCCAGCTCCTCCATCTCACCTAATACACAACACAAAATCACAGTCAATGATTATGCATGGAAAAAACAGGCTGGCTCTGTTCCAAACACTAGTGAGATGTTTACCTGGGCAGCATTTTTAGGCATTTCTGGACAGAAAGCTGTTAAATAGGCAGCAAAATTATTTTGCCTTGTGAGATATTGTATTAATTAAATAACTGATTCAAACAATTATCTTTTTTATATATATATTTTAAAGAGCCATCTCTTACACATACGCTTTATGGATAATGCACTACAAGATTTATGAGATGTTTTAATGTAAACTAGTACAAACAATAGTTAGTTAGTACAATAGTTAAATCTAAATGAACTACTATAACATATAATTGTTTTCATTTCATTTCTATATGGATGGTATCTGATGAAAATATAAAATTATGAAATAAAAAAAATAGAGCCAAACCGAGAAAAAAAACAAAAAACAAATGGATGCTTGTCTAGATTTCGCTGCTCATCTATGTGGGTTTATTATAAACAGCCACTTCTATAAACTCTATAATTTTTACTTAAATAGGGATTTTATAATAAATTAAAATTATATCAATAAATAATAACATGTATGTCATATGTGAAGCACGCATGCACAGCACATGGCCTTCTGTAATGCCTACGTCTAGAAAACACACACTCCCACCTTTGTAATAATCGGAAATGTTAGTCTCGTCCAAATCAGTACATGAAATCACTGATGTCGAGTTATAAGAATTGCAATTTAAATGTCGTTTGGCAAACTAGTCCCATCCTAATACGGCTTACTGTATATTATCCGTTACATATTTGTGTGTGCTATGTATGTTTGGTGCTTTTCAGAGTATTGTGCCAAAAAAATAAAATATATCCAAATATATCCAAATCATGCACTTCATGATACTTATGTGAGATCTGGGTGATTAACAGATTTGATCTCTATGTAGTGTGTTTTAAATCAATTATTTATGGAATTCCATTTCATTTAAAGTGCTACCAATGTAGAGAGCAAGGAGTCTCACTAAGGTTTGTAACAGAGATAGTGTTTAATACGGAGGTCATGAAATAAGTGAAATAACAGAGAAATGCAGAATTTTTTTTTTATACCATCTCCAATAATCCCGAGGATAGCAAGGTCGACCAGCCGTTTCCAGTAGGATCCTTTCTGCAGGGCAATGCCATATCCTGTTGTGGCAAAGATGTAGCCACTGCCAATGGTTACTAGCTTACAGCCATCATCACGCCCCGCCATATAGTTAAGCACAGCTGCATCATATATGAAAGCATCCAGTTTCCTGTATAAAGCACCAATAAAGCACAACTATTGGCTTAAATACCATATCTACAGAAAAATCAACATTATATCTACAGAAAAATCAACATTATGTCAACCAAAAATAACCTTTTTACAAGAAAATACAAGAAATGTGCATATCCCAGCCATACCCAGTCTTGAGGCTGACCAGTGCATCCTGAACTCCAGTTTGATGGTATTTCACCATGTACTGGTGCATGTCTGGGTAGTTTTTCCTGATGTTTCGCTCTGTGCTCCCATTAGGCACGGTCCCAAAGCGAAATGGTGGTGAATAGGAATAGGGACTCTGAAACTACGAAAGAAAGAAAAAACATCAATTACATAGAGAACTGTGAGGGCAGCTTATGGAGATACATGGAGAGAATCAATACAAGCTCAAACACAGAAATAAATCCAGGGAGATAAACCTAGTAACCGGTGTAGTTCAGACGCTCCATCTTGTAAATGTATAATGACATACAGGCGCTTTCTTAAAACCTAGTGAGCTTTCAACTAGACAGTGCACTGTTAAATATATTTTGACAGGTAGCCTAAAAACTGTGCTTCATGCTGTAACATCTATATCAACTAGCTTTATTCAAGCTTCATTTAGAGAAATTATTTATTTTCACTGAAACAAATTGAATACATTAGGTTACACCAACAAATTTTATTTTTAAGGCAGAAATAAGGCAGAAATAGATTTCTATAGCTACTGCATCTTTTTACAGCACAATTTTAAGCATGCATCTAAGTGTGTGTCATCCATGGGTAATGTAATCTCACAATGGATTTGTGTTGAGCTCAGCAACAAATCATAGGCAAGATGGCTGACAGAGCCAAAGATGTTGCTTATAAATGTTCATATATGAAGAGTTAATTTGCAAAAACTGATGAACGTAAAAAAATATAAACTGATTGCCATGCATTATTCTCATCATAAAGCACGTTCTGAACCCCAAACATATTTTTGTCAGGCATCGCAAGTCCTCGTTATACAGCAGAAAACCGTTGTAAAAAAAAGAGGTAGCGAATCAGTGTGCAGTATTCCAGTCAGGTGACAAGGCTGCTAGCCACTTTGAAAAAGAGGTGCTAGCTAAGGGAAGTTTCGACAAAGCTGACTAAGCTGTGGTCAAGGATTTGTAATTTCAACTCCTGCAAATCCTTGTGCACCATACACGTCTTACATGCTTAACGATTGGTTGTCCTTATGCGTTGCGTTTGTGTGTGTGAGCGGGCTTGTGTCTGTGTATGTCCATCTGTTAGTTAGTACGTGTGCATGTGTGTGTACACGTGTGTTTTGAATGCAATTACAAAGCAATTACTTTGTTTTGTTGAACATGAAATGTGGAGTTATCTGCTTTTGCAAAAAAACTAACTTTTAATATTTAATATAACAAATAAAAAACATGATTTATGAAAATTAAGAGTTTTTAAGACACATTAAAGACATTTATAATGGTATAATGTTTGAACTTTCATCTACCCCCCCACCAAATTAGCATATTCATATGAGGAACATGCAACTGAAGAATATAATGTAATGGCTGCTGAAAACTTTGCCATCACAGAAATAAATTATATTTTTAAATATATCAAAGAAAACACTAATAATATTTCACATTATTACTGTATTTACTGTATCTTGATCAAATTAATATAGCCTTAGTGAACATAAGAGACTTTTAAAAAAACATTACAAAATTGAAATGACCCCAAACATTAGAACGGTAGTATGTTAGATGGAATAATCTGTTGCATAAACAGTTGCATACACATACAGGTTAGTGGAGTAGTTGAGAGTAAGACACTATATTTCATGACACAAAAAATACCTTTCTGTCACTGAGGCCTGTGACTTGGTCCACAAACTCCTCTTGGATCATAAAGGCAGCCAAGTTGGCAGTGTAGCTGGCCAGGAAGATCACAGCAAAAAAGGCCCATACGGATACAATAAATTTACTGGTAGTGCCCCTGGGGTTCTGTACTGGGACAGAGTTGTTGAACACCAGACCCCACAGCAGCCAGACTGCCTTACCAATGGTGAAGGAGGGTCCATGAGGGTCTTCAGAAATATATAACAGAAGAGGGAAAGTTAGTGAGTAGAAGTGAGGAGTGACAAGAGAATTGTGGATCTACGGGTACTCAAAGTTCTTATTGTTTAAATGTTTAATGTTCAGATTTTTACATTTTTACTATGTATCTTGACTGTTTAAAATCATATTAAAGCAGAGGTTGGTTGACTGTGTGGTTGATGTTGTGTAGCATACCTTTGCCCTGTGCCAGGTTTCTATTGAAACCAAGCGGACTGATGAATTCAAAGAGGAAAACAGCGATTGCTGTGACGATGAGTAACATGACAAACATCATAACCCACACTGAAGCACTGAAGGGTTCTGAGGGAGGAGAGAGAATTTAGAAAATGCATGGGGGAAGGCAGAGATAAAAAACAAAAAACAAAAAAAAAGGTAAAACACTGATTCCAGAGGGATTTGCAAGATATTATTTCATCTAATACCTAGAAATGCAGAGGGTGACACTGTTCCATTACTACGTGACACCATCACACTGATGCCTGTCTCGACAAATGGGACAGAGAAGTCTATGACCTCTGACCGCTCTTCATTTATGGTCAATGAGCCCACGGCCATTACCGCCTTTTTATTGTATACCTACAGAGCAGGAAAAAGAAAACACCTCAAAAATAAAGAAGACACTGAATGAAACAGAAATACACAAAGGTGGATGGATGGATGGATGGGTTGGTGGATGGATGGATGGATGATGGATGGCATAAAGAGATGATAGACAGACCAATAGATAGATAGAACAATAGTCCAACAGATAGACTGACAGACAGAATGATAGAACTATTGATAGACAAATGGATATATGATAGATAGAGTGATAGATAGAATTATAGAGAGAACGGTGTATATACAGATAGAACAAGAGAATGAGAATAACAGACAGACAGACAGACAGACAGACAGATAGATAGATAGATAGATAGATAGATAGATAGATAGATAGATAGATAGATAGATAGATAGATAGATAGATAGATAGATAGATAGATACATAGATAGATAGATAGATAGATACATAGATACATAGATAGATACATAGATACATAGATAGATAGATACTTAGATAGATAGATTGATAATTCACTCATTAGGTCTTTTAGAGCGACTAACCTCCCCCACCATGCCGTTCCAAACATTATTGATCTTCTTGCCATGTTTGCCATTTGTGACCAGGTAAAGATCATAGGTGAACTTTACATTTCTGGCAATCTTCTTCAGGATGTCTATACAAAAGCCCTTGCAGCACTGCTTGACATAGGAGCCATCCGTGGAATTACTGCGGCATATACAGGCACAGAGATATAGAAACACAGCTGATACTGAGAAAGATTGAAGATAGCTCAGTCTAATAAATTCTAAATATAACACACTTAAAAGTTCATAACCACATTAGAGACAACACAATTATTCTTGTATTCCCCAGGAAAAGAAAGCTCTCATGCTAAAGGCTAAGACAGGATATATAATGCCTGCAGAACCAATTGGTTTATTCAAAATCTGCTAAAGTTGTTTTTAAAGTTAAATAAAGAAATAAAACATAACTCACTCTTTAATGCGTTTCCTGCAAGGTACAGAGTTACGCATACATGTGCCAGTAAGAATGTCCACATCATCCACTATAACAAAGGGTCTTTCCTCTAGAGTCACAATGCTCAAGTGGTTCTCATCAGCGTCCATGTCTCCAAATGAATTATAACGCGGCCATACTGGAAACTTCAACCTCAGTGCGTGGTTTTCCCATCGTCCCATCTGTAGAAATACACAAACAAACATTGACTCACAAATAAACAAGGTTTGAAAAGGTCTGAAGGTTCTTCTCAAGTGCCATCCATTATTATGTTTGGGGACGAAAATGAGATTTTCCGCTCTTCAAAGCAAACCTTAAAAATGTCATTAGAGAAACACTGCATATTTTATCAAGCAAGCAAACAAGCCACATTCAAACACCGGACCATGTCTATCTTTCCTTCAGTCTTCAGTCATCTCATTCTCTCTTTATTTACTAGCTGCTTATGAGTAGTTGACATAAAACATTTCCAAGAATGTTTTTTTTTTTCTTTAAAAAAAAAAATGTTATTATTTATATTTTTTAACTAATCAGGATTTTTTAAAAAAAAATCTTTTTACATTTTTTGCAGTACATTTAAATAAGTGGTTCTCAAATTGAGGTTTAAGACCTAGAAATTGGTTATAGGACTTTTCTGAAGGATGGGGTTTGAAAAATATGTCAAATGCAATAATAAAATATTAACCTAATCATGTCGCCCACAGTCAGGATAAAAATAATAATAATAATAATGTGCTCATCAAGTTTTAAAAAGGTGGAGAAAATGCTTTCTATATATTTTGTTGATTAGTTTAAAGGCAGTCCAATCAAACTTTATGGTATTCATCTGTCACTTGTAATATGACTAACACCAATATTATATTTTGGCCCAGTATTTTTTCCATGTGTTAGCATGGTAAATCACACTTGTGCTGTTTATGTATTAGCAAAATTCTCAGTTTTCCCTATTCAGCCTATGTCATGTTAATAACGTCGCACATTGTTTGGCCTCTGTGGTTCATGCTAATATAAAATCTATGTAAATCAATTTCAACAACATTTTTTATTTTTTGTACTTTTGTACAATAAACAATTTTGGTCACAACCCTGCGGGTAAAAATACACCTTTAGAAATATCTTAAAGGCACAATATGCTGATTTTTGCAATAAAATACCCCCCCCCAAAAAAAAAACCCATTAGCACAGAGTTATATATTTTGTTCACTTATGTATTTACTAGGGCTGTGCTCAGAATATCAATACAACGATACATCGTCATGAACTCCTGACAATGTGCATATCGATACAGTAGCTGCCGTATCGACACTGTGTGCTTTTGAACGTAACCAATTCTCACATTACGTTTATGAATGAACAGAACACTGCAGCGCGCCTCCCATCTAATAAATCGCAATAATCTTTGTGCTTTGTTACTAATGATATAAAACAAAGTCTCAGATTTCAAATTACGTCCATTTTATTACGAAATCTATAAACAAAAATACCTTTGGCGTGAGATTGCTATGGCGCAACTCAGCTCAAGAGAAGCAGCAGTGAGAAGCACGTGAACTGATCTTCTCCTCTGCCTAAATACAGCGCGAAATAAACATGAATGAGCATCTGAAAGTGGATTATAAGACAGAGTAGGTCTACAGCTTACCGAAATCTGTATCATGCCTCATGTGATCGCTCAATCAGTGTTTCAAACGCGGAAAGACGCCAGTAAAACTTGTAAACAATTCACATAATGTCACATTTACCTCAGAAAAACCATATCTAGCGTCCACAAACTCATTAGTCAGCTTGAAAAATCAACTCTAGAGAGGAGCATTTTGATAAATATATGCACCATATTACATATTCATTATATATATATATATATATATATATATATATATATATATATATATATATATATATATATATATATATATTAATGTTTTTTCAATAGGCCCTATTTCATGCATGTTTGAATTAATCTGGAAAGTTTTTCATGACAGCCACCCGTCTTCCTACTTCAAAAACTAAATGGAGTAGAATATGATTATGTAATTTGTAAAGTAAATTTTATAACTTTTTTTCTTTAAAAAAACAAAACAAAAAAAACATTGAGTGTAATTTAATTGTTTGTACAAATCAGTTAGGTATTTTTTTTTACCTTTAATATTATAGTAGGCTACTACTGACTCATATTTTTTACAGCATTAGTTGAGAGATGTGTGTACCTGATATTTATCCAAAATAATCAGTTTGAATCGAGCCATTCCAAGCTTTTTTTTCTCTTTTTTTTGTGAAAATGTATTTATTTTATTTAACTCATAATTTTTTAATGACAAAAACTAAATCGTTTTTTCTCTTGTCACAACTGTTATAACACTGGCTATTGAATAAACAGATATTAAATGTTACTAAACTCAAATTTATCCATATCGTGATGCGTATCGTATCGTGACTTTAGTATCATGATGCGTATCGTATCGTGACATTGTTGGTGATACACAGCCCTAGTATTTACACCTGTCGCTTGTTCATGTTTCTTTTTTTAACCTCTGCTGTATCTGCTCCTTGCTGTCATGTGTTTTGTGGAATTGTTCTGTGTATGATCTGTGTCTAACTCTTGTCTAACCCGTGACCATGTCCAGCACATCCGTCAAGTACTACTGCGGCTGCTTGAGAGTCACTTATTTGCCAAGGAAGTGTGAGTTTCACCACAGTCGGTTCCGTTCCTGGGAATGCTTTGCCCGGCGATATCCGAATGGATCCCGCCAAGGTAAAAGCTGTTGCAGATTGGCTCACCCTAGATAATCGTAGAGCGGTCCAGCAATTTCTGGGGTTTGCCAATTTTTAAAGGCAAAGCCAGGTCACCCTTCCTCTGACTGGTCTTACCTCCATTCGAAAGTATTTCTTTGGTCGCTAAATTTACAAATTTTAAGAGTTGTTTTGTTTTGGCTCCCATCCTTGCTACTCCTGACCAGTCTCGTCAGTTTATTGTGGAGGTGGATGCTTCAGGGGAGGGAGTGGGGGCAATTTTCTCTCAGAGATCACCTTCGGACAACATGCACCTTTTTTCTTATTGTTTAACCCCTTCGAAACGGAGTTATGACATTGGGAATAGGGAGTTACTGGCTGTTAAGTTGGCGTTGTAGGAGTGGCGCTACTGGTTAGAGGGTGTGGGAGTCCGTTTTATTGTTTGGACAGATCATAAAAACCTAGAGCACATCCACACCGCTAAAAGGCTAATTTCTTGACAGGTTCACTGGGCACTGTTTTTCAGTCATTTCAGGTTTAATATCTCCTACCACCCGGTCCAAGAATTGTAAGCCCGATCTTGAGGCTGAGGCTTGATCCACCCTCCTTGGGTGGTGGCGGTGGTTACATAGGGGATGGAGTCCAGAGTTTGCACAGCACTGCACCACAACACTACTCCCATAGGGTACCCAGAGAGCCTGTTGTTTGTGCCCGAATCGGTCTAAGTTAACGTCCTATAGTTGGGCCACTCATTTGAACTAGCTTGCCACCCAGGAGTGACTCGTGTATGTTAATCAAGCAGCGGTTTTGGTGGCTGTCCATGGTGCAGGACATTTGTCAGTTTGTGTCATCCTGTCTGGTTTGTGCTGCGGGTAAGGGCTCCAATCGATCCCGAGCAGGGATACTCCAACCGCTGCCTATCCCTTGACCATGGTCACACATAGCAGTGGACTTCGTCACAGGCCTACCCTCATCTAGTGGCAACACGGTAGTCCTCATTGTGATGGACAGGTTCTCGAGCAGCCCATTTTATTCCTCTCCCCAAACTGCCTTCAACGAGGGAGACAGCGTTTGTCATCTTCAATCACGCTTTCCGCATTCATGGCCTCCCATGGTCTCTGACAGGGGTCCCCAATTTGGGGGCAACTGCGAGTCTATCCTCCGGGTATCACCCGCAGACAAACAGTTAGGCCAAGCAGGCTAACCAGGATCTGGAGAGGGTCTTGCACTGTGTGGCGTCTTTCAGAGTTCCAGATTAACCATGGTCGAGTATGCACATAACTCCCTCCTGGTCTTGTCCACAGGTTTGTCGCCCTTCCAGTGCTGTTTAGGCTACCAGCCAATGCTATTCCCGTACCAAGAATCCGACGCGTTGTTCCTTCCATGCATGTGTTTTTTTAGAGATGCTTCCAAATGTGCAGGATTGTCAGAGAAGCCCTCACTCAGACTGGCGACAGGAACAAGGCAGCGGTGGACCATCACTGTACTAAGCCCCCACTTTACTTGTGTGTTTGTCTTCCCAGGACACTACTCTCAGACGTCCAAATTTATTGGACCCAAATTTATTGGACCATTTTCTATCTTTAAGGTGCTCAGTCCAGTCTTGGTTCGACCTAAATCAACCACCCACAGTTTAAGAATATCCACCCGGTTTTTCATGTCTCCAAGATCAAGGCCGTCCTTCGTTCACCACCCAGACCTCTGTCCCTCCACCCCCTAGACTCATCGAGGGGTTGCGGGCTTATACGGTACATCAGCTCCTTGATGTGAGACAAAGAGGTAGTGGTCATCAATACCTGGTAGACTGGGAGGGCTATGGTCTGGAGGAGAGATGCTGGGTGATTCATGGAGAGGCACCGATTTCTGTCATGGTTCAGGGTGCATCATCGGCTTCCCACTGTTGTCTGTGTTTGTCTTGTCATTTTATGCAGGGCGGTTGCACAAAGATCACAAGCTGATTTTCCTCACCTGTTGCTTGTTCCAGTATCCCCTTTTAATCGCTGCTGTGTCTGCCACTTGTCAGTAAATCATCTTTGCTTTACGTCATGTGTTTTGGGACATTGTTCTGTTTGTGATCTGCGTCTAACCCCTGTTCGCTGCTGTGCCCAGGACGCGTAAACAAGGAGTGACAGCTGATCATTGCCCTCGCTGTTCTCTCTGTCTCATCTCGTTCCCCAACCTGTGTGGGCACTGCATTCTTGGGCGATCTCCACAGCCTGTGCTGCCCGCTGACCACTTTACGGACAGCTCTGGAGTTTCCTCATATTTTGTTCATGTCAATACTTTGGAGGTTGTCGTTTTCCCAAAGTCAATAAACTCTGTTCATGTATATTCTCTGCATTTGAGTTCTCTGTTCACACCTTCTGACATCATGTCCGCGTTATCCATGTTGTTTATTTCGCATAGACCACAATTATTCATTATCACTTGCAGCAGGTTCTGTCTGCGAAACGTAAACATACGGGTGAATCAAATGACCCAAGAAAAGATTTGGACAAGAGGAGAAATAAAACTGTGGGATGAATATTAGTGTGGGATTTCCTAGATGGAGAGAGCTTTGTGACAAACTTCGACTAGATAGAAATGCCGATCTTGCATTTGTTTTATCAGATAGGTGAGCCACTGTTTGGATACCTTTATAGACAGAAAACAAATCATTATGTACCTCAACAGGTTTAGTCTTATTGTTTGAAAGTCTTGTTTTGTTAATTTACAGCAAGAAACATGTATGTACAGTATATGTATTTATTGAACAATTAATAACCAAATACAGATATTCTGAATGATTAGTAATGATTTTTTTGCTGATGTATTTAAAAATACAGTATTATTGCACTTGATTTGTGCTTAAGTAATTAACACTGTTTAACAAGTCTATGACAGTGTAATTATGTGTTATACATAAATAGTAAGTCAGCCTTTTTGCAAATGCTGTGGCTACATTCAAACGTACCTTTAGTATGATTGTTTTGAACATGTAAACTGCACTGTGTTACCCCACCATTTAATTTGATGAAAAAAGTGACACGTATGAGTAGTAATTTAGCATTAAACATTAAGTTACTTGCAGCTAATTTATTAGAATTAAATAAAATCATGTGCTCAAACATAACGGTTATAAATGTATTTAATTACCTCATTCATGAACATGATTTGTAAATCCTGTCGGATTGATTTCCATCGGCAGTGGAGGTGAAGACGACAACTCCCATCATTCCTCTCTCCTTCACAGCATCATCAAGCTACGCCTTTGTTATTGTTTTGAATATGCGACCTCTAGCAGCGAAAATTACATACTGTGCCTTTAAAACTACATGCGTACTGATTACAACAGAAAAATGCTGTTAAAGTAGTTTTAGACAGCACGCCTAACTGTTGTTGCTACTTGAAATGACATGTCAGCTACCCATGTAACAATATAATGTGTCAAGTTTACCCCATGTATGTTCTCTGTACTCTTTGTGCAATAGTTAAGTGTGCCGTCATGTGCGTGTGCTCGTCAATAAGCTCCGATAACACAATCGGCTCACACCCTGTTCTAGCCCCGCTGCAGTGAGAAATGATTAGTGTCACACTTTTCACACAATCACTGTAGGGTTTTAATGTGAGTGTGTGTGTCTTCACACACACTGCAGGGCACTGTCAAAACACACAGCATCCAACACACCTCAGAGAAATAACAACTCATTAAAAGAACGCATGAGTGAGCAAACGATTACGAAAACTAGTGTGTGAAGCACCGAGATAGAATAGGAGAACATGTAAAGCTAATTAGAGAAAGAGAGCAAAGACAGAGAATAGATTACTGTACAAAAAAACATGCAAATTATATATGCTAATAGCCAAAATAGAGAGAGAAATGAAAAAGGGCAACAACCAGCATAATCGAATTGGATGGAGACACATGTGCACTTTTCTTCAATTTAATACTGGAAATAAATCAGATATGAAACCATTGCGTTAATAAGGGCTATTTTGATTCTGAAGTAAACCATGTTTGAAGTCATGTGCAAGAAAAACCCCAGGATGTGAAATGGGAAGTACAAATGAAATGTTCTTTTCTCTAATAGCAAAGTCCAGTGCATTTTCAGTCACAGTCACAAAAAGGCTTTGAGCTAGTAAACAGTATATTGATTGCTTATGGTTCCTGACTCCCCTTACAGGCAAAGCTAAAAGAAAAAAATGAAGATTCGGGGGATATAAAGATTAAAGGCTCTTTATCTTACCTTCTCCCATTCCCTCTGTGTGTTCAGAACAATGACAACCAGTTTGGGATTGACTTGGTAGCCATCGTCCATGAATGAATGATCTTTACCCCCTAGATTGACTCCCATCATATATCTGCAACACACATAGACACAAAAACCCCAAACAGTTTAAACTCAGCAAAGGTATTGGATGCTTTAAGGTTTACTTGTTATATTGCATTCAGACCAAGTTGTTTTGGGGGGAGGCATGCAAGTCATTTAATGAAATATAAATGAAAAGCTCAAAGGTAAACAATATATATCTGATTGAATGGTATTTGGCGTCTTATCTATTTTGCGAAGACATTAAATTACCTTTGTGATCTTAAATAACTTAGACAAATCAATATATCCCAGTTCCAAGGTTTTGTAGCCAAAATCCCATATTCAGTGAGCAAACACACACATAAACAAAAAATCATTTAGACCTCCAACTAATTAATTTTAAACAGACAAATTATGCATAGTTTTTTTTAATGCTGTTTCAAAGCATTAAAACTATTAATTATTTTAATGTGACATTAATGTAAAAGTATTCTACAAAAAAAAAACAAAAAAAAACACAACAGTATTCAATCTCCACAGTTTAATATTTTGTAGAACCACCCTTTGCTCCAAAGACACTTTTCTGGGGTGTGTTTGTAAGAGTGTCACACACTCTGCAGGTGTTAATTTGCCATCTAATTTAATTCTGGCATATTTGCTTTACATTGTTCAGGTTAATAAGATGACGCGTTTGCAAATTTAGTTTGACATCGGAGAACATTCACCTTTATGCTCTTAAACCAAACAATTTTTTTGTGATCAACGACTGGCTTTTTTGTTGCATAAACAGGTTTTCTAACAGTGTTACCCTAGCTTTGTACTGTAAAAGTAACAGATAAATGAAATTATTCACTCATACATTTACTCTGCATTGACTTCTTTCAGGGTGCTTCTTGACAGGAACCAAAGACTTTATATACACAAAGATGGTGCACTCACATTACTTATGAATTGTAGAAATTTCAACATGCAATATGGAGTAATAAGTCCCACCTTCTAAATATACGAGCCAATTGCTAACTGGTAAAAGTCATAGCATCACTGCAGCCACCGTTAAAAGCTCAGATTGCCATATAAACAGTCTAGGACATGCGCATCGGCTGGTCTAGTCTGAAAACCTGCACTGTGTAAACGCAACTGGCCTGGACTAGTTGTATGTCACATCATACAGTCTGAGAAAATAGCCCTGCGCTGCACAATGTGTTGCAGGGTTTCATGTGTAGTTTCGGTAACTTGCAGAAATGGAGATTTGAGCTGTGTGTCATCTGAAGGTTTTAGATCCAGTCACTGTTAATATAGATTTTACAGATTAACTTGCATCACGCATGGAATCTTGCCATGTCAGAAGTGATAAGACTTTTACTAAGAGAATATGGGCTTGGTTCCCATTGCACGTTCATACAGACGCTACTGTAAGTTGCTGTTTGAACAGAGCATTTCGAGACTCACACCTGTAAGTAAATGTGGTTGTCAATCCCAAAAACTGACACTGTGAATATAGCCTTTGAGTTTAAGAAACAACATTTTATGGGACAGTTCATATCAGATTTTGTCAAATAGGTATAACTGCAGACTGGAGATCTCCCAAATGGGGCATGAACTCCAAAAGTGGGCAAAACCTCCAAAAGGGGGCAGGGATTTTCGCTATTGGCTCTGGCTTCATCCAATTGTCATTGACTTACATTTCAAAATAAATGTAAATTAAACATCTAGTCGATATTAGAACAAAATGTTATAAAAAATACCTATATAAATATGCTCTGTGAGAGAGGAGCCCAGAGCTCATGCCCAGTGGCATTCGGATTCAGAGTTTGAACCTCTGCTCAATGATATAAGCGGGAATCCCCTGCGAGCTCTCCCGTGAGCCATCTCATTGCAGCGCGTGGGAAAGATCTACTTTATCGCTGTGTTCTAAGTCCCAGGGCTTGCAATTCGCTGGGTAGAATGGGGTAGTGATGCTGGGTGCAACTAAAAATGTGCCAAGGTCCGGTTGGAAAGTTACGGATGATCTCTTATTAACTGCTTATCTCCTGAACTGCCATTTTCTTTAGCGCACTACTCAGCGTGAATCCCGCATTGTAGTCATTTTCACTGGTTAAGGTTAGGGTGTAGGGTAGGTTTAGGGGTTATAATGTGTGTAGCATAGCACTTTAGAAACTCATCACTGTGTTTTTTTAGAATCACATCTTTAGAAGCGGCTGCAGGGTGGAGTTTGCGTTTAACTAGATTTTTGGGGGGCATGCGTGTCATGTGCCTGTCTGTCAATGGGAGGAAGAGTTCCCACCCCCATTTGGAGATCTCCAGGCTGCAGCTATACCCTTCTCGAAAAGTAGATATGGCTTGGTCTTAGATTGCCTGAAATGGCTGTCTGGAGGTTTTGCAAAAATGGCCACCGAGTGCACAAGACTTTCCTTGAAAGGGACTTTGCAAGGCCGGAACAGAACCAGTCCCCTTTTAAAGCCTATATATTCTTTAAAAGTTCACCTTTTGGTTTTGACGGAAGAAAGAAGGTTGCACAGGTTTGGAACAACGTGACAGAATTTTCATGCTTGGGTGAACGATTCATTAGAGCTGTCACTAACAACTATTTTGGTAACTGAGTAATAGGTTGATTGATTATGACGATTAATCAAGTAATCCGATTTTTTCGTGGTAAAAGCAAAGGCCTTTAAATGCCTTTGATGATTTAAAATACATATATAATAACAATGAGGCAAAAATATTATGTTTCAAAAGCAAGTAATCATATGGTTTTATAGAACAAAATTGTTAAAATACATAATATACACAATGTATTCAATCATCTTATGTACATTATGTATAATAACAAATGCCTGCAGTAGGCACCAATGGCCTGGGGTTGTTACACTGTACAGCAGATCATATCCTTCATATCGGCAAAACATTTAATTCAATATCTTTAATATTTGGCCACTTCTTTACAATCAAAATGCTACTGTCACTAATTTCTTGAACAAGAATATGTGGACATCAAAACATGCAAACTCAGAGCGAGGGTTTAAACTTTTATTTTGAAATCACAACGAGCAGTTTGCATATTTAGAAACATACTGATGTATTCTCCTGTGTTGGTTGTAGGTTTATAAATGATTTACCTTACAAATCTGATGAGATGTGTTCCCAGATGAACATTATAAGCAACTCAAACTCACAGCATATGCAGAGATGTTTTTGAGACACGCTCCACACATGTAAATGATAACAGTTCATGTGGAGCAGCATTTACTACGTGCATGTAATAATTAAAGCACATATTAAATGCGCAGGGAATATATTTATTTAATTGAATCGCAGACTTTGTGAATTCATGGCACTATGCTATAGTATGTTTTTTAAATGGTTTTAATATATTGTGCAGCCTCAGAAAACCAATAATATTACGGTTCATGTATTCTCACCTGTGGAATGCGGCACTTCCGGTATTTTGCCTGTTACTCGACATGGGTAAATTGCAACTGAGGATTTTTTAAAAATGGAGTACACTAATTGAAGAAGAACCGTGATAGCCCTACTATTTTTTTCTTTCCTTTTTCCTAAAATGTTCAGACACTAATGAAAATATTACCTAAAAACACACCTTATTCTAAAATCTGACACATTTGTTACTTTTGCAACATCATCCACCCATGGCGCTATGATAATACTTGACTGCCCATTCCATCTTTTACTTTGTTCTCAACTGCTGAACTCTGTAACTCTTTCAAAGTGATCACTGGCCTCTCTCACAAATCCACTTATTTGTGCAGAGTTTTGAGGAATGACCTTTTCTAGATGGCGTCTGGGGGGCTTGTGGTAGTTTCCACTTCTTCATAATTGAACCAACACCGCTGGGACATCCAAAGATTTGGACATTGTTTTCTAACCTTTTCCTAAAGCATTTGTCTAACATTATCTCTGACATATTTAGAATGCTCTTTAGTCTTCATTTTCACAGCTGTCCTTTCGATTAACAACCTGAATAATTATCCTTTAACCGTGACAATTTTGTTTATCTAGGAAAGGTTATAATGACTCACAGGTATAATCCAATTGTACCTGTTTAAATCCTCATCCAGGAAATTTGTTTTAACTTTTATGGAGGGTGTCAAGTGATTAAGTATTATTCTTTTTCATCATCTAATTAATTTAATGCTCAAACAAACTGCAATGTATTAACTAAAACTATTAAAATGGTAACATTTTACAATAAGGTTTCACTGATTAACATGAACTCATAATGAACTGCACTTCTACAACATTTATTAATCTTTGTTAATGTTAATTTCAACATATACTAATACATTATTTGCATCAAAAGTTGTATTTGTTAAAATTAGTGAATGCACTGTGCATGAACTAACATTAACAAAGATGAACAAATACAGTAACAAATGTATTGTGCATGGTTAGTTCATGTTAGTTAATAAACTAACCCTAACCCATTATTTAATGTTAACAAATTACACCTTATTGTAAAGTAAATGTTACCAACTGAAATAAAATCAAATATAAATTTAAAAACAAAAATGAGAAATGTTGCCTTGTCAACTCGCTTATTTGCTAACTAAAAGTGAAATAAAAATAAAGCTAAATAGAAATATTAACACAAAATAATACAAATTACAAAAGCACATCAAATTGCTAAAACAAACCAATTAAAATGAACACTGAAATATAAAAGCTCCTTCAAAACATCACATATAAACACCACAATGTTATATAAACAATACTAAATTAAAAGGAAAGTTCATTAATTACTACATGTCGTTCCAAACCTGGAAGACCTTCATTCATCTTTGGAACACAAATCAAGATATTTCTAATGAAATCCGAGAGCTCTCAGACCCCACCATAGACGGCAATTTAATTAACCTTTTCAAGGTCCAGAAAGGAACATCGTTAAAATAGTCCATGTGACTCCAGTGGTACAACCTTCATTTAATGAAGTGACGAGAATACTTTTTGTGTGCAAAAAAATAAAAATTAAAATAACGACTTTATTCAACAATTTTGTTCTGGCCTGTGCCAGAAAAATATCTTGATTTGTGTTCCGAAGATGAAAGAAGGTCTTACAGGTTTGGAACGACATGAGGGAGAGGAATAAATGGGTGAACTAATCCTTTAACACTGGATGATATAATATCTGGATAATTTAAAGATGTAATGTGTAGCGTACGGGTCAGGGAACATGATTAAAAGCGATTCCTTTCTTAATGCTTTGTTTCTTAAAATTATTAATTGTACTAAATTGGCAACCATATAATTTTTGTGAACTTACAGCACCTCCAACCTATTGGATAATGAATACACATGCAGGATACTTTAATTTTATAAAGTAAAAATGTCACATTGATAAATTTAAAAGTAAAAATGTCTCAGATACTATATCATTACAATGATTTGTAATGAAGTAAAAAGACGGTTTGGTTTAAGAACTTTATCTCTCAAAAAAGTCTGCTATTTACTTACCCTCATGTCACTCCACCTGTATAATGTTCTTTCTTCCGTGGAAAACAAAATTAAATTAAAATCTTGACATCTGCCCTAAATCTCCTGGAAAAACAATCAGCATCTTTTCAATTAATTGTTGATCCAGTTCACAAAACTAGTCTGACTCAACAGTTCACAGGAGGGGGAGATTATCATTACACACAAAGCTAACATATGGCTTCCAAAACTTGGAATACAAGTTGTATGGGATACTATAATACTTGAACAGTGCTTTTGCATCCTTTAAAGCTTGAACGCTTCAGTCCCCATTCACTGTAAAGACATGGAAATGAGCGAGCAGTCACGTTATTCAAAACATCTCCATCTGTGTCACATGGAAAACGGTCACGCGGGTTTGGCTCGACATGAGGGTGAGTAAATAATGACAGAATTTAAATTTTTGGGTGAAGTAATCCCTGAAGGGTCTGAATACTTTCACACTTTCCTTGTTCAATCACACACACTCCACCGAACAACAGAAGCTCGGTACTGTATCTCTGCCTTCTCCATGTAACTCACAATAAAGCTTAGCTCAGCTGTGCACTACTCAGATGGCACAAACGTACACATACTCTCTTCAGAATTTAATTAAGAAACAGGAACATAACTAGGAAATGAGGTTTAGCTTCAGGCAGAAATGAAAAGAACAGGGTCAGAGCTACACCTGCTACTCAAATACAGCTTCTGTTGTGCGTGTTTGTTTGTAAGTGTGTCTTATTGTTATATTAGAGATTTCCACAGCACAAATTGAAAATGGATTTTTGTCATAGCTGTCACATAGTATTGCCTTAAATAAATAAATCATTCTGTGCATCTAATCTCACTGATTAAGAAATAGAGACAGGGTAATGAAATAGACTCTACGCAAGGTGACCTTTATTTTCCATAGTCTTCTAGAAATTATTGAAAGCTTACGACTAATTATGTCACTGAGAGTAGGTGGTTTATGAAATGTCATTTCGAATGGCTTTGTACACAGAGCCTCTTTATGATTTGCATGATCTCAATTAACAGTGAAATGTTAGTCTGAGATTAGAGGTAGTTAAATGCATATTAGGTGATGATAGTTCCACATGGAGTCACAATTGCAATTAATCTTTCTCTGGTCAGGTCTTTGTTAGTGCTGTGCTAATCGTGACAGATTATTGCAAGTATTACACAGGGGTATAAAATAAAATGAAATGAATGAAAATGATCCCATAATTTACTCACCCATCCTAGGTGTACATGACATTCTTCTTTCAGACGAATACAATCAGAGTTATATTAAAAAATGTCCTGGCTGGGGGGGGTTAATAAAGGCGAATTAATGTTTTTTTTTAAAGAAAAATATCCATATTTAACAGGTTATAAAGAAAAATATCTAGCTTCCCGCAGACCACCTTCCGTATTCAACTTATTAAGAAAGTGCAGCACCTCTCGCTGTGCAAAATGCCTACGCTATGGCCGACATCATCGTCGCACCAGTTATGCTTTTTCCATAAGTTGATTACAGAAGACGGTCCACTGGAAGCAAGATTTGTTACTTTATAACGTGTTAACTATGGATATTTTTTTTCTAACAAAAACCCCTCAATTCAGAATTCGGAAAGCCTTTATTAACCCCCCAGAGTCATGTGGATTACTTTTATAATGGATGAATGGATACACTTTTTTGGGCTTCAAATTTTGTGCTGCCATTCACTGCCATTATAAAGCTTGGAAGAGCCAGGACATTTTTTATTATAACATTCAGACTGTATTCGTCTGAAAGAAGAATTTCATAAACACCTAGGATGGCTTGAGGGTGAGTAAATCATGGGATTAACTATACCTTTAAACCCATAAGCCTTTATTTCACATGAAAGAAGACCTTTGAATTTTTGTGTGTACTCCATGATCGTTTTTCAACATATTCTTCCATCTCTCACTCCCTTACAAAATAGCAAGTGGTTTATCTTTTCAGTTTCATGGCGTGCCATTGACTTAAGTAACACTGCAGCACTCACTGCATGTTACACCTTTTACATTTAAAGCATGTTATTGCAAATAACTGTGATCAGGCATTTATGTAATAATCATGACAGACCAATCACAAACAAAGAAGTAAAACCTGGAAACACCCATGATTACCCTAGCAACCACATGTGCTAAAACTCATGAGAATTCTTCAGATCAAAAACAATAAGAAATGATGAATTATTAACTGAATAACAGAGACCTTTAAATGGCATTTCGCTAGCACAGGCTATGTAAGAGAACACAGGTTTGTCACTAATAATACACGGGCTGACATATCCAATGCAACCAAAGAACTGGCCCAGTAGTTATTATGTTGTTTTGTGTGCTGAAAGACAATAAATAGGGGGTCAACAACGAGGGAAAGCTACAACATAATGCTTCAGAATCGATTTTCAGAGATCTTGCCTTGCCTACAAGCAAAGCAAGTAAACAAGGCCAGAATCAAAGGAGAGCAAGCACGAAGGAAAACGTCTGATGGAAAACAGATCGGTGCTCCCATATTACAGCACTGCTACCGCTAAGGTGTTTAATGTTTTAACAGTATATCAAATGTGGAAAATACCCCCAGTAGAAGTCGACGTTAAATCTGTACAGTGAGAAATACAGTATGTGAGACTACATTAAACCTGAGCAAAACCCAAAAGCTCAAGATGAACTGAAGATAATCGATGCCATTTACAGTTAATGTGTCAGACTGTGAATAATTTGGAGTAAAGGAGTTGCCACAACTCTGGCAAAACAAAAGGCAGACACTTTTGCCTTAGGCTGTGAAATCACTCAAGCGCTTAAAACATGAGACTTGTCAGCCTCATGGCAGCGTTGTCTGTGTAAAGGTGATAATGTTGCAGGAAGTGCTTATGAAAGGAGTTGTTGTGTTTATGCTTGAGCAGATACAGCAGGTCTGGGTTGGGCTCACAGTGAGATAAACACAAACACAGACAGAGCTTACAGAACTCTCCAACTTACTAAATTTTACCCATCATAACCAGGAAAGCATGAAATAATGGAGACCGTATTGTCTAAGGATGTGTAAAAATAATACAAAATCTGTGTGAGCCGATATCTGATTATTTACAACAACATATGGTGATAGCAAAAAAACAAAACAAAAAAACATACTAATTGTGACACAAAGACTGACGTCTGTATACGACGTAGCAGTCACAATTATGAAATTGCCCCTGCCCCTACTGATGCGCACTCTGCCAACAGGTGCATGTGAGCATGTCATATTCCTTGCATCCATGTGAGAAAATAGGTTGTTTTATTATTATAAGCGAGTTATTTTCCTCCCAAATGTGCATAGGATAATGTGCAGATAACGGAAAATCTAAAGAATTCAAAAAAGCACACTTTTACTCATGAATGTCCATAAAGTGTTACAACCTTCTTCAGCAATCTTGAAATTAAGACATATGTACCTCACATGAATAGTATTCAGTTATTTGTACATGTGCAGAAGTTACCAGTGAGTTACCTCTTGACGGTCTGTTGTAGTCTGGCAGAATGAAACTCTATCATTTGCAATCATTTTACACAGTCGTTCTGCTATTCCTTATGCCTTTTGAGCTCCAGTCATTTTCCTGGCTAAAACAGGGGATATTGTTGGCTGTGTAGACTCATATCCTGTTACAGAATTTTCAAATTATACTTCATAGTGTTCATTGCTGTGTTGTATTTTAACACGCAGTCGCAATGTTTGCAATTGACTTTATCGCCCTTTAACGTAAAATGGTCCAAAAATAACTCCAGCACTCTAGCTTAATTTTCCTTGTGTCTGCTTTACGTGTTTTTTAAGTTTTATTGATTAACCTGTTAACCAGCGCCCAATTTTTGAAATTTTCTGAAAACGACATTCCCAAATGAAAATGTCTGCAGCTCTTAAACCCTATGGTCTATATTCATAAATCTGGTCTTATTTTAAACTAGACACTTCAAATAGTGTTACCCAAGAGTCATAATAGCTCAAAGTTGTATATGAACAGAGTAATATACATGTAAATATACATGTAAGTGACTACGCGTTTTTTTATTATTCACTTAGGGAAAAATTATGAGATTTTAATGTTAAGGTCCTGAAAATAAGCATAATATAAAACTGAATGTCTGATCATGTTTTGATTCAAATTTGAGGATGATTCTGTCAAAAATGTAGCTTCTGTAAGCTTTTATATCAAGAAAAGACTAGGCGTCCTTTCCAAAAGGGCTTTTATTTTAGAACATTTGTAATTGCAAAGAGTAGTTTTTTTATTCAAATAAATCTGCAATAAACTGCTGATTATGATTAATTTACAGTTACTGAAAAACTAAATGAACTATTTACAGAATTTTTAAAGTGTAAAAACTCATTTAGTTGATAAAACAGTCTGTCATAGAGCCTGCGCGCTCCACTGCAGTGTTGCGCAATCTGACTGGCAGGCGCTTGGCTGCTATGGAGATTGTGACTAGAGGCATATTCACCAATAATGCTTACAAACACAACGTAAGATAATGCCTTGTGATTAGTTACTACGTCCGTCAATCAAACCTTTGCTGGCAAGGCATTGGCTAGGCATTGATTGCCTTCATCCAACATAAACCATGCGCGCTTTGATTGACAGCTGGCGGAGCGAGTAATGCGCCAACTCTGTGTAATGTCTCCTCAGAGAGCCTGTGATTGAAGCAGAGAGACCTGGGAGGTTTAACGTGACAGGAAGAGTCCACAGCACAGGGGAGATCGTCAGAAACGGATTTGAATCACTATTTCATTGAAAATGGACACGATTGATTACTCTAACTCAAAACGCCCAAACAAACAAAGGAGTATTTTTAGTTTTTTCCTTATTTTTTCGTTGTTTTGGATTAAAAAGTGGGATGCATTTGGAAGAGTGGACTCTTACACGGACATGTATGCGGTTGTTTTTTGGATTGGTCCGATCTGATCTGCACGATAGGAGATGAAAGATGAGTACTGCGTTCATTATGCTAATGTTTAAATAGCTACTGCTACAGCATTTCATTTAACCTTTTCCTCTCTGGTGTATTTATTAAAAACGAGTTCAGAACATGAATCTCGAGTGTTTTAGCTTTCAAATGATGCATAGTTTGTGATGGTTGATTAAATAGTTTGTATAAAACAAAAGTGAATAAAAGTAGAACACGCCCACTTACGTCAACCCCGCCACGAACCGGTCTTGGGTTAACTTGATTAAATATTATAGACAATTAATTGATCATTGATTAATCAGTATAATTCCTAGTAGAGGTCGACCAAGGTGTATTTTGCAAATACTGATTATTAAAATTGGAAAATATGGCCAATAGCAATAATATAAATAAATGAAACCTTTCCACTTAATGAATGGTCTAAAGTCAAAAGTGCAGTATATTGTGTGTGTTATTTAAAGGGCTCGTTAGTAATCCGCTCGCAAATTCCAGCATGAAAATAGTGAATTCACCATGGTGCAAGCGCAACTTTAAAAGACAGCTGCGCTTGCACCATAGCAGATTCACTATTTACATGGTAGAATTTGCGAGTGGAAAGACTGAATGCTTCTCCAGAGAGGAATCCTTTAATATATCTCTGATTGGTTTATTGCACGTTACGCCCAAAACACACCCATGACTCATTAAGAGACTAGGGACAACCCTTTTAGACCATGTGCCTGGCGTGCAGACCGTTTTTTTCCTTCAAACTAGCAAAAGTGGATTAGGACACGCATTAAGTGCACCTGCGCCATGTGCTTCAGACATTGTGCTAAGATCGTTAAAATATGGCCCATCGTCATGGAAACGAAGGAACGCTGCCTGACCAACCACATTCGAGAACTGAAACTAAATGTTTTATATAATTAATAAACATTTTATATAATTGTATATAACAACAGCACTTATTTTCGTGTGATATTGCTAAAATATTTCAGCCATAACATAAAAATAATGTCCATCTGTATTAGCCAAAGGTTCTATATTAGTGTATATTCTATATTAGTGTATTTCTACTTACTACATATGACAGCCTGTAATATAGGGACTAATTGATGCCACTACCATTCAAGGGCAGCTGTATGTATACATATGCATGTGTGCTTGATGGAATAAACAGACTTAATTAAGACAACGCATACAGTACATTTGTCAGAAACGGGTTTAGCCCCTGGGCAGACAGAAGGACAAGGGCCAGAACTACACCTGCTAATGTTAGATGCTGCCTTTTGGGTTTGTGTGTATATATGTATACATATGTATGATTGCCTTAAGATAGACAGCCAACTGTTCTATATTTTTCCAACTTTCACTGTCATCATGATCTTACCGAACATTACACCAGCATTTTCGATTACAACACCAAGCCTAATTCTCTTTAATGACCATTCTGTTTTATAAAATACCCCTGTTCACATTATGTGTTTACTTGGCTATAACCAGTATCACAACACATCTATCCATCTTTCTTGGAGGCATTTCGGAGGTTAATTCTAGCTCTGTGGATGGTGGCGTCATACAAAATGTTCCCACATTGAAGAGTCTGCAGTGTCCCAGATACAGACAGCCTTAGCAACGAGGGAGAGATCAAAAGGAACACCTACTCGGAGCAGACGGATACCAACGCTGCAAACAGCTACTGATGGTAACCCATGGCAACTCCTGATAACTGTGCATTCTGGGGAAAAAAAACTGCCACAGCAAGTGCATTCACAATCTACACTAACAGTAGATTTTGTTTCCGACTACCATGTGCGATACGGACATCTTCATGGCCAATGTAGATATCACAAGGATGCCCTTGCAGCTCAGAACGGAACTGAAAACCAATCCAATCATTGAGATATAAAAGGAATTGGGCAGGAGGAATTAAATGGGATCCAAAATAGCAATCTTTGTGCTTCCTTAAATATCCAGCACCTCTCAAATGGAGCAAGAAAATGTGTTGCCTGAAAAAACTCATTGTTTGTCACTGCTTAGTAAGCTGAGACTCAGAAAGAAAAAAATATTTAGACACCTAAAAGATGAGAAAAATAAGGAAATTCAAGCAATGATGTACATTCAGGGTATCTGCAGAGTTCTTTTTAAGACTTTTTTCATGACCTGCACAAATAAAACCAACCAATATGTCCAAACAAGGGATGTTAATTTACATGTATTACCATAATATATCGTTACTTTAATTAATGATCAATTAACTGATTAACCGTTAACCTTATCCTCTTAAATTCAGAGCAGGGGGGCAATACTAAGTTATCAAGTTACAGCACAACTTGCTTAACCAATTCAAAATAGGTGGTTTTAAAGCTTAGAAGTGCGGCTTTACAGTGAATACAGGGAATAGCAAGTGCTTTAAAAACTGCTGACATATTAGAAGTGCTCTATTTTCATAGCGTGAAAAAATAACTGCTGTAAAATCATAGTACAGAACAGAAAGGTCTCAACCAGCAGAATACAGCAGTTAGAGATACACGGTCACTAAGCCGTGTCCCACATTTTTAGGAATTTGAACCAGGCAAATGTATGTCTCAAAATTTTTTGGCAAAAATGAAGCAACTACAGTCATCAAAAATATAGAAAATAACACAAAGTAGAATTAAATGGTATTTGGGTTAAGATTACGGAAACTACAGTTTCCATGGTACACAATACTAACAATATTACACAATACTAACATGATGAACTGTTAATAAAACTTAAGGACACTGATTCTGATGAATCGAATGAACATCATACATTTTTGCAAATCCTTCCCAGCAACATACTTGTTATGTAATTTATTGGTATTGGTAATTTCATGATTAATGTAACCACGATGTTGCATGCTAGTAATTTCATTTGCTCTTTATATATAGACACCTTTTTCCTGAATCCGGAAGTCTTGCCCGACTCACAGCAGAATTATCCTTTACATTTCTGGTCTACGTGTATCTAGTCAAATTAGCATATCTTCTGGGCTGATAATGTAATGTTAAACCTATGAAAATGTTTTTTTAAAAAATCACATGGCTCCATAGTACCGCCACGTTAGTGTCACAATGACCGTCTTTTGTCAGTGCCTCACCCTTCAAAGTTTAATGAGTGCGTAGATGACATGAAGGAGCCCGAAGTTAGCTACATTGAAAACGGATGGGCACTCAGATCCTACATACATTGGTTGAAGATCTGGGGGTTTTGTCCTCAAAATAATACATATACCTTTAATTGAGAGTATTTTAACTTAAGCAGTGAACAACAGCATAGTTAAGCCCTGTGCTCCTTTTATTTTTTAGTAATTAATTCAGTGGGGTTTTAATAATGGGTTTCTATGAAGGCCACAGGAGGACAGCATCCAAAAGGAAGTTAGAATTCATCATGGCGGCGCTCATAGTTTGCTCAGGAAAAAGGTGGATAGTGAAGTCGGTAGGTGAAGTGTGTGTACCGCAAGAATAGTAATGTCTGACAGGTAAGGAATGGAGGTGAGACAGAGACTTTTTCATAATTTACGAAAATAACGTTAGAATAATGACACTGATATATAGCCTGACAACATCTCATCTGACAGCAGATACTGAATCAGGACGATGCATTTTTCTCAAGCACGCTTTACCTTAACTGCAATCGACAAAAGAGTCAACAGCTTTCACGAATGTCTTTCATAATAAAAGTTGTTGTTTCTTCAACTACACACTCTGCGACCCACTGGAAATGGTCTTGCAACCCACTTTTGGACTAGACTATAGCAGAGGTTCCCAATGCTATCCGCTGTCCAACACAATATACAAAGGTCCCCCATATAGTCTAAAATATATATTTTTGCTGTATTTATTACAAAGCTGCTTGCTTTCAAACTTTTTATTAACAGTAACTAAGAGTATTGATATATTACATTAAATGAACCATGATACATTTTATGATTCCAGAAGCTGTACTGTACATTCTTCAATAAAACAAATTATATTTAGTTATTAGTTACTGATAGTTTTTTTTTTTTAGCATTTTAATTTAGAGTAGCAATACATTATTTTAAAATGTTATTAAAGGGTTACTTCAGCGATTAGCATTAAGCTTTGTATCAGTAGAAACCCAGGAGTATATTCAAATTATCGTACTTTCCCCCCTCATATGACCCTGAGATGAGAGAATTATGTATTTTATTTCTGGAAAAATTCCTCCGATGACGCAAATATCATCATTTTGCATCATCGGAGGTTTATCCAGAAACTAAATACTACAGCCAGCAGAGGGCGCTATTTCCACATGTTTTAAACATCACACTCACAGCACTCGGCTCGGGCAGCTGCGGAGAGTCATGTGAATGGAGCGGTGGAGAGCAAAGTGAGTGTTTCAACTTTTCAAATGAACTTCCTATGAAAGTTAAGCTTCCAAAGATATGTTCTGAAAATGCGCCAGACTGAACGCGTGCTGTGAATGCGGCCGCAGCCGCGAATCCCGCGCTTGCTCAGCTCATGTAATGAATGTAATCCGATCCTGATGCGTTTGTGCCGTGACGGCCGTGACATTCAATCGACTCATATTGAACAGAAAGTTTTTAATTGTAGGGTCTCTAACTGAACTAGTTTTATGAAAATGAACGCGGTGGGCAAGAAAGCCGTGCCTAGAGCAGCCTCGGGCAGCGAAGTGCATTCTGGGAATTGTTGTCTTTCATCCCCATGAGACAAAAATAAATGTTCTGTGTTTTCTCAGTCTAGAAGGCACCAAATAAAAAAATAATTTCATATTTCTACTACATTAATGACCGAGTTTAAATACAGACTCACCTTCCCAGCGCTGAAGTACCCCTTTAATAATTTGTATTATATTTCAGTAATAATGTTTACATTTAAATACTTTCAAGAAGGGATGTGCCCGAAACCAAATACCTTATTCAGAAAGGCACAGATAATGTTTTCAAAATGAATAATGAATTCTACTGAATAATAATAAAATAATAAATATTAATAGAATAATAAAATATTCTGCAGACACAGTCACTCCTCGTGTTTGCTGGATAAAAGATGTGCCAGGGAATAGCACAATATTTTACATAAACCTCATAAATCACAATGCAATAATGAGTGTGTTAAGTTAGCTGGGTTACCGTCTCTGCGCGTCTCAGAAATCAGAGCTTGGCAAGAGTAACTAAAATACTGCATCATACACATTTTCTACTATTTGATATGCCTATTTTAATGTTTTAAACCTTTTACAATATGATACACGAAGGAATGAAATAAGCATAACACGATCGCAAATCAGATAGTCATGCTGCATGTCTCAGAATCCAGCACTCTGTCAAGAGTGACATCAACTAAGATACACATTTTCTACCACTTGTCTATTTAAATGTTTTAAAGCTTGTACGCTATGATAGACTACATACTTATCTGGCTGGCTCTCTCTCGGAGGTGGCAAGCATTTAGGCTGTGTATGCTCTTTATAATTTGTTCAGATTTGCATTTCTATCAATAGTAAATGTTGTTTAGCAATTTTCAACCACTGAATATTTTCTTTAAACTTCCATTTTCTCTAATCAGTGATTTAGAGTCTAACTCCTCTAATTTGAGGCTGTTGATGATTGTCCTGACATTCCATAAAGTTCCTCTGGAAAATAAAATATAATATTTTTTTCTTTTATTTAACATTTAGAAGATATTTAAATATATTTTTATCGGGACCGGGAAAGGTCCCCGAGCCAGGACTCGGATCTTGGATCACCCGAAGCATAACCGCACTACATCTCAAAGCACTGTCTACAAGGCTATCAGCTTCGACATTTAGAAGATATTTAAATAAATGCTATATTTATAATAAACAATAATTATTTTGTGAGTTATAGAAGGCATATTCATTAAATTATATCTAGAAAGGAAACAGATATACAATCAAAACTTTCTTCTCAAGTAATTTGATGAACTTCCAACCCTAACCCTAACCTAAACATTTCCGAGTACAGATATAAATTATTTTGAGATTGTAACAGATACAGATACAAATATTGGCTCCACTGCACACCCTGACTTTCAAGTTATCCCAAGGCCCCTATAGTGAGCCCCGACCCCCCCTGGTTGAGTAGAACTGATCTCGAGACCTACTACAAAATCAGTGAACTAAAATAAATGCCATTGGATTTGTCTTTTTATTGACCTTCTGTTTTGCTGGCTTTAGCACACACTACGAGACTTGCTTGTCACCCTATTATGTTTAAAGTCCCAGATCCTCATAGATGCTTATAGCATGTGCACTTGTGACAGACTAAGAGTAGTTGCAAACTTTTTTTGAAATCTAGCCAAACAGAAAGATATGTGCATTGGTGCGTCTCTGAGCAGCAATGACCAACAGCCAATAAGATTTCCAGAAGAATGAGCGCTAGAGGAAGCCAAAAAAACATTAAAAACATAAAAGTGGCGGCTAGCTACTGCCCACGTCGGCTCCTCCACTGTCTCATCCATATCTTTTTTTTCCCATTCTGTGCAGATGTTGTCAAGAATGGACTTACTATGGGTTACCATGTGCACAAATTTGTGCCTTGCGAAGGGTGCTGAGTTTGTGTCTTGTGGTGCATAGAGGTCTGTAATGCCTGGAGAAAGCTGTCCGTTAGCATTCATTTCAATGCCAGTTGCTCGGTCTTCTCGGAAGTATGCAATTTGAATTCTGCCATCTTTGCTCACAACCACTCAGTTCCGGACACAATTGTTTACGAGTCAATCAGGGGCTAACTGGACCATGCTAAACAGCCAAAACTTGACCCCTTAGTGTGTGCCTGTCCATATTTGTCTCTCAAAACAACCGATACAATGGCATTAGCCTCTCTGTTGCTCCAAAAACTCCCAAATGCATCCATATTGCAGACTGACAACAGTGCACAATTTAAGTTAAAAAGTTTCTTCTTAGAGAATTGTCGTTATAACTCATTAAAAGTTATCTCAACATGACAGCTACCATAAAAGGATCACTTATGTACAGAAAAACCCAGTTTTTTCTAGGCCACTCATATGACAACTGTGTCAAAATGATGTTCAGTATAAGTACTACTCGTTTCTTTAAGCACTATTCTCATTTCTAAGTGCACCTATTGCAGAGCGGAATAATGTACTCTGGAAACCCATGTTAGCCACTTTGCTGAATTGAGTTACAAGAAACTGTACTGATAGTCAGTGAAGGACTAGCAAAGGAACTGCCAAAGAAATAGGTGGCCGAGTTGTAGTCCAGCTAGGCAAGGCAAAAGATTCCTTAAACCTACATACAGTAAGTAGGTTGAGATTACAGAGTCTGAACAAGATTATGCATTATCATGTTAAAGGTGCGGTATGTAGGAATGGCAGCTAGTGGTTAAAATGGGTACTGCAATCCAAATTCAAAATACCGTTTGCCCCGCCCCCTCCTCAGATGCGATGCTCACGCGGGTTGCCAGTTTGAGAACACGCAACAGGAATGAGCGTAATTGACATTGGAAGGCGAGGAGACTTACACACCATAAGTTGATGAGTTGATTTATCGGCGTTTTAACGTGCTTCCTTTCATAGAGATTTTTAGATGGATGCCAAGGCTTTTTAGGTCAAGTAGAATCTGCGATCTCTGACCCAGTTTGTTTGCTGGCTTCCATGGCAGCAATATGATGTGTTTTCCGCCAACTGGCAACCTGTGGTGTCGAAATACTATTGGGTAAATTGGCAATGTGCGTTTTCGCACAGACCAAAACAAAAACAGACATTCTGACACGGAACGCACATTTCAAAGTAAAATAAATGGCTGTAGCATTGTTCTTCGGAGAAACGAGTATTTGAACTCAGCACGTTTCCTAAATATTTGCAAACATATGATGGCATTTTTATGCTTTAGTACAGTAAAAAAACATGTCCATACAGCACCTTTAACATTGATGGTGAAGTATAACTACCATTGCATACTATATATAAAGTCATTTACTTCAGTTTACTTCTATATTTGTTTGTCTACTTAACTATGCAAAGAGATTTTCATGCACGCAACTACAAGCTTACCTGCGGAGAGCGCTTGCTGGCACCTCTGGCTTCTCAGATTGGCTGTTGCAGCTAGCTGTACCGTCGGGTATTCGACCTTCCTCTCTGAACATGGCAGCGGCCGCAGAACTGATAATTCCCACAGCATCCTGCACGCGTGTCTCCAGGGGATAATCCCATTCGTCATACGCCACAGATATCATCCCTGTAGGAAAGGCTTCCGGGGTATGTTCGATATTTCCTGTCGTCAAACTAGGAACAATCCACACAAAGCCAGCCCCGGTGAGCCCTAGCGAACGGGCTTCATCCATAACCATCGCTGCTTCGTCTTTGGAGCAGTAGAGAAGGATGACGGGCGACTGGATGCGTTTAAGCTGCACGTGGGCTCGGTCCTCAGGTTCGCCAACACCGTCCAGTGTCACTACGCCCTGAAGGTCCCAACGAATGAAGCTGTGGTCCACTGTGACACGTACGGTGGCTATGAACTCCTGGAAACCTGGGAACTTGGTGGTGACCACCGAGAATACATGCCAGTCATACTCCTCCATTATAGCAAGCATCAACAGCGCCTCTTGCTGGAGGGAGGCCCCAAACTGGAAAAACGAAGAACTGGCATCCTGGAAGAGAGCGAGAGAAAGAAAGAGCGAGGGAGGAAGAGCCAGAAAGAACAGGTGGTGGAAAAGAAAAGGAGAAAGGGAAACATGAGTAGGAGTGAAGACAAAAAAGGAAAGTTAGATAAAGAAATACAAACCATGTGTTGTCACATCCAACTCTGATAGTTGGGTAATTGTACTTCCACCTGCATTTTTGCCAATGGACAGTTGTCAGTTCTGATAAATCAACTAAAAAACCTTAACAATAAAACAACAGTTCCTCATCTTGACATGGTAAGCTTTTCTGTAAGCCTTTTATTTCATTTTAAATGTACAACAGTGTCTGTCATGGTAAATAGTGAGGTGATTCTCTGATGGTGTTATTGAAGAAAAAAACAAGGAAATAAGGAAAACAAAACTATGAGCTGCACATTGTGAGGATTTAATGTAGCCAACTCAAGTCCAAAGAGACAATTTTAATGTTACTCCTAATGTTTCACTGATGCTGTTGCAGCACATTATTCTCCTTTTTATTTCAAACCTAATGCAGAAATAATGTTTCCGTCTTTGCTATTATTTACACTGCATACATCATTTGCACCAAACTCACATCATTTATCTTTTTGTATACATTTGGTCATTATACAGTCACGTTCGCTTGGTTAGGACTAGAAATATCCCTTTATTTGATGGGTTTTTAAAATGGCTATGGAAAGTATGTGGAAGAAAAAGAGCACAAAAACAATGGGAACATCATTGCACACAGTAAACAATAATGCTGCACAGATAGAACAATTTTTACTCATAAATGTATGTGTTTTGTGGCGTATGCTACTGTATTTATCTAATGTTGTTTAATGTGCTATATGTGGTCTTGCTCATATTGTATTTTTTAAATTTCCTTTATAAAAAAAATTATTTTGAACCGCTGTTTTCACACATATACAGTGGTCTTACAATACCACTCAAAGGTTTGCTGTCAATAAGATTTTTGAAGAAATAAATTTTTTATTCTGCAAGGATGCATTAAATTGACCGCATTAAATTGATGCATTAAAGTGACATATAATAAATTTCAAAATAACAGCAACAGCATATATTTGAAATTGAAACTTTTTAACATGATAAATGTTTTTACTATCAAAGAATATTTAAAAAATCTAATAATAATAATAAATGTTACTTGGGCACCAAATCAGCATTTCTGAATGATTTCTGAAGGGTCATGTGACCCTAAAGACTGGAGTAAAGGTTGCTGAAAATTCAGTTGTTTTGCCATTGTAGTAATAAAAATACATTTTAAAATATAAAAGTTGTTTTATAAGAGAGAAAAGATACTTAAAAAAAAACTATCCCATTTTTGAATGGTAGTGTACTTTGATATTTTGTATCTAATGCAATGATATTCATTCATGTTTAAGTGTGTATTTTTGAGGCCACTGTATGTACTCTGCTTTCATCCAGTCGTATAACATGGAATTATTTTCCTTTGATTCGAAAACCCAAAAATATTTTAAAACTGTTTCTCATTGCCACTGATAAAGCAGACGTTGAAGCCGTTCTTTACCCTACTGTTGAAGCCTTCAGTTTTACAAACAAGGAAGTGTGGAAAAGGTCTATAGAGGGAACAGGAACGAGCAAGAGAGAAGGGCCTGGATCAGGCGCAGACAGTGAACCGATGAATACCAGAGAGGGGAGAAAGTCAGAAATTGCTGCACACTGTCACACTAGAGTCGCTGACTGAGTTAAGAATAATGACTGCATCCTTGTGTGGTGACAGCTTGATATCTCAGAATACACAAACACATAAACGAGCGACAATGGAGCTTATGAATATCATGGTTCAAGCCCTATGCAAACACACAGACACTGATCTGTCCACCACAGTGCTGTGACAGATTTGAAATACTGAGCTTAAGCAAACAGTGACACACAAATAAACAGGTAAGGAAGAGGTATTCGCCAGGGATTAGCACCTTATTTGCAGGAAAAAAAGAGGCCAAAGGCAATTGAATTTAAATGAGGTAAATGTATGCTCATCCAAACTGTACCTCACTGTAACTGAACCTACTGAGAAAATTGAATCTACGGCATGTAACTGAGTCACAAAGCAATACATCTCCACTGATCCAAAACTGAGCGAGCACCAAACTTCACATAAACCAGTTATGTCATGTTCTAAAAATATATCACAAACAATTCAAGAGACATTAAAACTGTGTCCCAGATACACAGAGGAGTTAATAAATCAATGCAAATGTAGTGGCTGCACTTAATGTTTTGGATGGTCCCTTTTGCACTGTGAATACAGCACTTCAGGGTTTAAGAGGCTCTAGGATGAAACTGGATTAGAGGTATACACACAGCAAGGGCACACTCATATTCAGGTGTATGCATGCCGCACACACATACAAACGAAGGCCGACACCAATCTCAGGTGTAAACAAATATAGGCAAAGGTACATGCGCACACATACAGTGTGTCTAATCAAAAATACCTTCTTTCAGACCAGGTTTTGAAAATTAATATACCACTTGAGGTGGTGTTTGGTACTTGAGGTGCTGAGAGGTTTTCCAGTTTGGCAGGAGGTTGATAAGCATGTGAAGAGGGTTAGGATTTAGCCGCAGAGCTGGAGGTTTGCAGGTAGATGCACACACAAACAAACACACAAAAGATGTGTGCGCCTGGAAATTGCTTTAATCAGAGAGGGTATGAGGGTCAGAGCGTGAAAATATCTTTCCATTAAAGCACTTCTTCAATCTTGTCACCCATTTGTCCACACATCCTGACCTTGGAGCTGCCATTTTCTTGATGATGCTGCATACAAATGTTGCTTAATGAAAACACTGTTTGATTGCCACTATAGAGATATACATTATAATCACCGCAATCATTGCAAAACTCTTTAATCTTTTTTATGCTTTTTTGTTTAACTTTTTGTTTTTCAGCTCTGAAATGTCATGCAAATTTAATAATAGAAGAAATGGAAAAATCATATTAATAATTCAACATCCTCATGGATCTTTTGAAGTAATCTCAAAGGATACGGACAGACTCCAGAGTTTATCCTGATCATCCACACATACTTACTGATGCTTACTAAACACACATACTGATTAGACACCAACAGCCCTGAAATGCTCATTTATATTTGAATTTCCAAAATACAGTTTATCAAAGATTTTTTCTTATTTTTATGATGGCTGTTAGCATTGTGATTTAGAAGATGACGCTTGGGAATTTGCTGTCCTGCGGTTATATATATATATATATATATATATATATATATATATATATATATATATATATATATATATATAAGTTTAAACACATTAGAGAGTAATGAGCTATTCTGGCATTAAAGACATTTGGAATAAATCTTTCTGAATGAATGCTATATGTCCCAAAGCAATCTCATTTTTTAAAGTGGAAATCCCTGTTGTTCTCACTTCATCAAAGTAAGCTGAAAAAATGCTCCCTGTTCCGCTCTTACTCAGCAGAGACCAGGCCAGGGTTTGAACAACTGACTGACACTCCAGAAAAAAAAAACAGGCAAAAAAGGACCTCAGGACAGGAAAAAAGAGACCAACATCCAGCACCATTACTTTTGTATAAGGAGAATGAAGGAGGTAGTAAGCAGTCTTGCAATTTCAGGGTTGACTTGCTTCTAAACATTTTAGTAAAAATGTAAAGATCTGTCAATATCAGCTATCAGCCAATATTATAAATGTTTTAGATTATCTGTATTGGTCATTATTGGATATGTAATTGTACAAACTAATTTTCTTTATATTCCTCTCCAAAAAAGTTTCATTCTCTACATTATACAGGCCCTTCTCAAAAATTTTGCATATTGTGAGAAACGTTCATTATTTTCCATAATGTAATGAAAAAAATTTAACTTTCATATATTTTAGATTCATTGCACACCAACTGAAATATTTCAGGTGTTTTATTGTTTTAATACTGATGATTTTGGCATACAGCTCATGAAAACCCAAAATTCCTATCTAAAAAAATTTGCATATTTCACCCGACCAATAAAAGAAAAGTGTTTTTAATACAAAAAAAGTCAACCTTCAAATAATTATGTTCAGTTATGCACTCAATACTTGGTCAGGAATCCTCTTGGTCAGTGCGTCTCTCAACTTTCTCTTCACAATATCCCACAGATTCTCTATGGGGTTCAGGTCAGGAGAGTTGGCAGGCCAATTGAGCACAGTAATACCATGGTCAGTAAACCATTTACCAGTGGTTTTGGCACTGTGAGCAGGTGCCAGGTTGTGCTGAAAAAAGAAATCTTCATCTCCATAAAGCTTTTCAGCAGATGGAAGCATGAAGTGCTCCAAAATCTCCTGATAGCTATAGCTGCATTGACCCTGCCCTTGATAAAACACAGTGGACCAACACCAGCAGCTGACATGGCACCCCAGACCATCACTGACTGTGGGTACTTGACACTGGACTTCAGGTCTTCCTTCAGACTCTGGCACCTTGATTTCCGAATGACATGCAAAATTTGAGCGACAGTCCAGTGCTGCTTCTCTGTAGCCCAGGTCAGGCGCTTCTGCCGCTGTTTCTGGTTCAAAAGTGGCTTGACCTGGGGAATGCGGCACCTGTAGCCCATTTCCTGCACACGCCTGTGCGCGGTGGCTATGGATGTTTCTACTCAAGACTCAGTCCACTGCTTCCGCAGGTCCCCCAAGGTCTGGAATCGGTCCTTCTCCACAATCTTCCTCAGGGTCCGGTCACCTCTTCTCGTTGTGCAGCGTTTTTTGCCACAGACTTCCCACTGAGGTGCCTTGATACAGCACTCTGGGAACAGCCTATTCGTTCAGAAATGTCTTTCTGTGTCTTACCCTCTCGCTTGAGGGTGTCAATGATGGTAGTCAGGTCAGCAGTCAGGTCGGCAGTCTTATCCATGATTGCGGTTTTGAGTAATGAACCAGGCTGGGAGTTTTTAAAAGCCTCAGGAATCTTTTGCAGGTGTTTAGAGTTAATTAGTTGATTCAGATGATTAGGTTAATAGCTCGTTTAGAGAACCTTTTCATGATATGCTAATTTTTAGAGATAGGAATTTTGGGTTTTCATGAGCTGTATGCCAAAATCATCAGTATTCAAACAATAAAAGACCTGAAATATTTCAGTTGGTGTGCAATGAATCTAAAATATATGAAAGTTAAATTTTTATCATTACATTATGGAAAATGATGAACTTTTATCACAATATGCAAATTTTTTGAGAAGGACCTGTAATGATTATAGCATTTTTATGATTGTTTTATTTTTAATTTATTCAGACAAAATAGTATAGAATTTAAATTTAATTTATCTGCCATAACATGAAAGTAATTATTAGATTATCAATGTCTGCTGGAATTTTAATATCAGTGTATCTCTATACATTTTCAGCTTTGCCATCTCACTATATTTTAAATATTTAAAATGTTTTTTACTGTATATTTGATCAAATAAATGCAGCCTTGGTGAGCATAAGTGACGTCTTTCAAAACCAAAAATCTTACTAACACAAACTTTTGAATGGAAGCATAGGGTGATGAATGGATGAGGGAAAATGTAGCACAACAGTATCAACACAATATGGTATAACTAGGGATGCACCGAATATTCGGCCACTGAAATTTTTCGGCCGAAAGACTTTTATCACCGAAACAATACGGCCGACACCGCAATCTGCACGTGCTTCTCTAAACAGTCTAAACAAGCTGCAGCATGTCTGTGGTGTGGACGAATGTGGTTCATCTCACATCTGATGATGCATCTATGGGTTGCAACTTGAAAATAATGCTTTGTTTATGTTTCTGTTGATGGATACACGTGCTGGCTCCTCAGTGATACACTACAGCAACAGCGATAATAAAAGAAAAACATGGGCAAAACGGTCTGTCTTTGTAAACTTTGTTCAATGCATGCAAGTGCTGCCGTATGTTCGAATATGACCAGTCGTTTCGCCGTCATCACCGGGTGTAGAGCCAGAAGACGCGAATGAGAACTCGCGCGCTGTGAGAAGCTCTGTCTCTGTGCACTCATCCGAAAGCACGCACTCGTCTCACAGCGCGCAAATATTGAGTTCTCTTTCAAGTCTTGCGCTTAAACAGACAAACTCACACAAAAAGTATGTCAACAAGACGATGCATATAGGGTCTTAAAGGGGCAGTAGCCTTTACTGCGGTCTGTTTAATGTCAACAAAAGACAAGGACATCACTCTCTGCTCTTGATTGAATAGCTTTTGTAAGTTTAAATAATGATTCATCTTTAATTTAAACAGTAAAATATTCAGTTATTTTATGTTTGATTACATTATTAAGTTTCTGTACCTTTCTGCAGGCCATTAGGCCTGTACATTATTATTTAATGTACACGAGTTAAACATTTTTAATTTGAATTTTATTTTATACTGTGCATTGTTGCGATGTGCTAAATAAATATTTGCATAATTTGTAATTGATTTGTCATTTGAAACTTTAATATTAATTTATGCAATTTTTAGTAAAGTTACATATTCATAGCCATAAATGCAATGATACTAATAATTGGCATAATTTCTTTCTGTTTCGGTTTTCGGCTTTCGGCCTTTGTTTCCTCTTTTTCGGTTTTCCGAATCGGCCAAGAATTTTGATTTCGGTGCATCCCTAGGTATAACACATAGAAAATGTTTATATATATATATATATATACACACACATACATTTAGCCTATGCACGCAGGAATGACTTATTCATTTCAGCTAGTTAGAGGGGGTAAAAGACAGTCCATGATGTTTATTAATTTAGACAGTACTCGGCCAATTATCTCCTCCAGTCTAATTTAGACCCAACAACAAAACTTTTGATTGCCTTTTTTTGGTTGAACAACCCTTTAGCATCCCCAGCTCTGATGTGCTCCGATGATCACTGAAGAATATAGTCATGAATGACAGGAGAGACTGGGACCGTACTTCCTTTCTGGCATGAAAGTGGTATCAAAAACATTCTGCTGGAAGAACTATCTCTGCCTTCATCACTGTGTGTTGGTCCACCATTGACCTCTCAGAGCAGATCAAAAAAGGATACTCTGCAAAGATCACCGTTTGTGACAGCTGACAGCCCACACCTATGAGCCCTGGACTTCAACCTACCTTCATAAAGATATATTAGAGCATGGGGGTCCATCAGTCAGAAACGGCCCCTTGCATGTACAGAGGTACATGAAGCCTCAGCAATCAAGTGTAATGTCCTGGAGCCGTGATAAAATCTGAGATAGTCATAGAAAACCAGACACACCTGAACATGATTTCTTGTGCATGGGGCCACCAGACAACACTTGACCTCACCACCTGTTCTACAATCACTGACCTGGAAGCTTGCCAACAAATCTTGCAATCTTCACCTGTACCACTTCAATGCATGGCTAGAAACCCACTGGGAAGACCAGTGACATGAATTCAAATCAACTCATGTACACTGACCTTAGTATCACTATTTGAAATAGTTGCATTGCCATTTCGTGTTAGAGGAAAGTTCAGAGGAAAATACATATTTTTTGTAATAATACCCTGGAGAAAAATAAACATGCTAAGTATATTATATTATTGCATACTCATACAATATTTTATGGTACAAAGTTAAGCTGACATGTCAGCAAAATTTTTAAATGTCCATCCACATTAAAATCATGTGTAGATTGATTTTGACAGTACATGGAAAAACAAGCCCCAAACAACCCATGCAATTTGGTATTCCCGTTTGAAAGTCTCCCTTGCTGCATTCAAGATAGAGCAACAACAGAAACAACCAAAATCACAATGTAATCTAATGCAACACTGCTCAAATTCACACATTTCATTGTGCATTGTATCACGACTCAACTGTAGCGTTAATATTGTGTCTTGGGATTCTTTCTGTATCCTTCCTCTATAAAGACTCACTGAAAGCAGCAATGGAACATTTTAGTAGTATAAAATTACTCTTGCTCTAAGAGGGTACACACAAATGATGAAATCTCATGAGTAGGAGATAATGAGCCAGTTAAGATAGCAAAACTGAGATAAATTAGATAAAGGCAGACCTAGACAAATTGACAGAGAGGAAAAATATACAGCCAGAAAGAACCTGACAGTCTCCAAACCACACAATTTCATGGCCCAAGGATCAATGGTATATGGGTACTGCTGTTTCTCTCTCATTTGTCACTGTTGGCGATTAGACTGTTGGCTCTTATCAAGTCGAATGCCTTAAAAATCTTTGGATGGGACTTTATTTGGCAGCTTGACTATAACTCTGCTTAGGCACCCTTTGAGCATTCAGGCACAAACAACAAAAAACATGTTTAAAGTAATTGTTTAATCTGAATCCAACTGTGTGTATTTGATATCAGAATGACGGCAAACAAGGAGGTTGTGAAGGTGGCAACATTACAAGCCTGGCAGAGCATCACAAAGGAACATGTCCAATGTCTACAGTATGAGTTGTTAGCTTCAGGTAATGAATAACTGCAGCTAAACTACAGTAAGAATACTGCTCTCCACAGTGTTGTGCAAAATTCAACATTGAAGAATTGTCTCTCTTTTCGATTTGAGAGTTGGAATTACAAATTACAACAAAAAAAAATAAAAAATAAAAATCAGTACAATTACAATATGGTTTCAGCACTTCATGCTTGAACCCCTAATAATAAAAAAAATAGCTGCAAGCAGCCATTACTGGGGCCAAGCACAACGAAGATAATAAGAGAGGACAACATGGCTTGGAGTGTCAGACTAACTGCAACAATTAGCCATTATAGACCTATTAATATAATTTTAGGTAAAATGGCTGTAAAAAATTATAAATACAATCAATAATAATTATTTAATGGTTTATCAATTTTGACCAATAATTGGCACAGTTAGGAAACTGATATGGTGTGGTCAGAGTAAGGGAACAATGAAACACCCAAAGTTTGGTGTCAATATCTCAAAGCATTGCAGAGATACAGCCCGAAGAGTCATTTTGGCATCATGCCTCAAATTCATCTCAGCACTATATGAAAATGCCTATCGACGCGAAATCCATAACATTTTGTCAGGACGGTCTGAAGATGATACGATTCAATTTTGGTGAAAATCGGACAAATGTTCTAGGACAAGTTCCAAAAAGTAGATTTTTAACAAATAAGATGGAGGACAGGAAGTTTGACCAAATATGGCAAAATTGTTATCCATGTTCTCGGCATGAGCCAAGGAATGGCTTTCAAGGAATATTATGGCCAGTTTCAATGAATATAATCAAATTTTGTTTATGATTCAAATGTCATTATCATAAACATGAGTGCAACTTTGGACAGGTGGTGGTGCTAGAATAATTGAGTTAGAGACTCCAAATTCACTATGGTGAGTGTGTGGACTGTTCTCTATCAGCATGCCAAATTGCATAACTTTCCCGAAAGCGGTTAGACTCCCATGGCGGAATAATACTAAGAAATCTAACGATTTCAATCTGTGTTGGGTAAGTTACACTAAAAAAGTTATTAATTACTAGTTACTAATTACACCTTCAATAGTGTAATTAGATTGCTGTAGAAATTACTCTCTTCAAAAAGTTTTTAATTACTTATTACTAATTTCTTTCTAAATCCTATATCCACCTAGACATGAAACGGCTCTTTTAATTAATTCAATAAAATAATACAAAACTACATAAATTATTACAAGTGTAAGTATTACAATGTGAGAAGGATACATAAAAACATGTTTTTTAAAGTCAGACTTAAATTTTTGATGTTAATTCCACTATTGTATTATATATAATTGTTCTACAGTCTATACACAGTATTTAGTTCAATAACATCAGAAGAAAAATATAAACAAACTCAGTGTTAGCAGATAAGAGCAATGTTCCGCAGTCACTCTGGACTCAGTAACCTCTGACTGTAGAAATGTCTTACATTTATTTTCAATTACACACTATTATCCCTTTACAGTTACCACTATCATAACATACTTTAATTACATTTTGACTTTTAAACCTAAATTTAACGTCCAACAACAGATAATGTGTCCTGTCTGTTTGACGCGCATGCTGGTGCTCGCTCAGTAAAGTTTAAAACAGACTGTCAGGACAAGCTTTCATGCAAATTGGAAATACTGGCATTAATTTGTAACACTTACAGATCAGGATATAAACATAAAATAAAAGTTTTGCGTTGAGGAAACATATTACACATTAAACAGCACAGGCATCTGTCAAAGTGCCTGACGGGCAAGCCATGTTAAACATTACACTAATGCATTAGCTTGAAGGTTTTGGACAGCTTGGATCACGCATCTTTCCCACAGCAGCTCCTCCACTTTCTTTAAATGCTTTTGTCCATAGAAATGCGTTACTCAGTGCTGTAATTTGACATGAATGGCGGGAGTTGTAATTGATAATGACATTTGTTGTCAATGATTTTCATCATCGATTTTATCGATTAGTTGTTGCAGCCCTACAGAAGAGCATTTCATCTATCATCTTTTTGAGGCCAATATGACTATAACCAAAGGAACCTAAATGTCTTTACTCATGCCATACTAACACTATACCATTCCTTTAACTATAGATGTCAGAAGAGCTTCTTTTATTCCTTTTTTATTTATTAATTTGAAAGTTGTCTTAATAAAGAAGTTCACTGTCTCTCCTGTCACTTTTGAAAGAACTTTATTTCTTCCTCTGTCCTATTTTTTCAAACACTCTCTTTTTCATTTAGGAATCAGAATGCTCTTTCATTTCCAACATCTTTCTGTCCGAACATGCCTCCATGAAGTACATTGCTTCCACCACTCTACCAAAACATCCTTTCATCAGAGCACTGTACTTGTTTATTCTAACCATCCATCATCCACCTAACCATACTCTCAGCCATCAAAACGTAACGTTTCTCACTTCACACACACCTCCACCCTGACATCTCTCCATTCCTAAAGCCCTTTATCACAACCACCGCTCATCCATCAAATACCACTATGATATACACACACAGAGTGAGAGATATAGGCAGGGTTTATTTTTTTGCCACATGTGTCACTTATCGCTTATGTGTTCTCTCTTTTGGAAAAAAGCAGGATATATTATATAATTTAGTATTCAGTCTGCATACAGAAATACATGTGTGTGTGTGTGTTTATATTAGTATTCAGTGCGTCTCTCTTTTTGAGCGGAAACACATTATAGTTTCTGCTTGCAGAAACAATGCCTTTTTAATGTCTCTATTATTCTCCCCTTAGGCCATTCAAACCCCCAAATACTCAAAATCCCAGAATTCATTAGAACTTTATTACTGTGGAAAACTCAAAGTCCAATAAACTTGTAAAGGCAGAAGCATCCTGCGACTTAAGGAAGACTGAGTTCATACCGTGAGGTGCCATTCAACCAAAGTAAGCATTACTTCCAATCCCTTCCCTTATTAGATCATAAGTAATGAGAGAAATCCCATATTAACCACAACCTATGACTGGGCCCACACAACATTTTCATGCCTTTGCACATTTTCTGCTCTGATTGTGATGGAAAATCTGCGGAACGGATTTAAAGTCAACATGAAACAGTATTCACTTCCTATTTTACTTCAATAATATGGCAAATTTGAAACAGAATATTAAAGGGTTAAAAGGTACACTCCACTTTTTTAAAAAAACAGGCTGAAAGTAGAAAATAGGCATATTTCATTCCATTGACTTCCATTCATATGCATGTGAATGTGTCAGCTCATGCAAAAAAAAAAATCAGCATTTAACTGCATTCCAAAGTTCAAGTTAGATAAACTCTGAGCTGCGAATTTGCATTACGTGAAGACGCGTGACCAGTAAAAAAAATTATACATCACAGCATGACCTCGTCTCTAAAAAAACAATAGAGTCGAGTAGATTTTTTTAGTAGTTTTTCAATTTTGAGTGTATTACTATTTGTTATATGTTGAATTTGTTATAGAATAGGATGCTGCAGAGTGTGATGTCAAATCAAGACAGTTGCAGTGTCTGAAGAAATGTTGCATGCTCTAAGTCTAGTGGCTTAAAACAAAGAAATATCAGTTTAAACTAAAGAATGGACTCGATAGTGTTCCTTACAACTTACCAAATATCCAGTGATCCATGATATTGACATGCAGCCAGGAATCATGTTTCCTGACATTTATATCAGGTTGATTTTGACGCCAGGGAAATACATAAAGCAAATGTGCCTGTGAACGCTTTGTACAATATAGGTAGGTAAATCCCTTATTTCAATATTATATATATTGTAAAATGTAGTTTTGTCAGTGTTTATTTAAAAACATAAAATGATGCAGAATATAAAATGGTAAATATTTAATTGATGATTTTTCAAAACAATATATAACAATACAATATATAGGGTATGATTTTAGCATACCCTCTATTGGCCAAAATATTTAGGAGTAGATGCATATGCAGAGCTTTTTATGTGGAAAATATGCAAATTATGAGGAAATATGTCCAGACTTCTGCTGGTTCAAATTCCATGCAGACGTACCTATAACCACAGCGGTTATGCCCTTAACCCTTGTCAGCGCCAGAAACACCATTTATGGCTGGCTGCACCTGTGTTGTTGCTCTTTCTTCTGTTTCTGTCAGTAGAGCACTGGCATGCCAAACAGCCTTCCCAGTATTCCCAGGTAGGCCAACTACATTAAATTCATGCAGCAGACCCAGAATATCATTATATTAAATTCACAAAAGAAACCAAAAAGGCAACTCTGGATAACAAAAACAAAGCCTCAGGAGAAGAACAGTCGTCCTGGTTAATTCCAGACAAACTAAAAGTTTTATTTTAGTGGTGGTTGAAAAATGAACTGAAATAATGTAATAAACTACGTACGAAAATAAAAAAAATTTGTACGCATTGGTCGAAGGATATTCTGTCCTGCACGGGTCCTGTTTGGTAAACCTGCACCTGCCTTGCACCCACAAAACATAAAAGAACACCCGACGCGTTATCCAACAGCAGAACTAATTTCATTTCTGTACCCGCCCTGACCCATTTTACATAAAGAACCGCATCCGCATTAAATCTACATCAGATAGACAAAAATTATTTATTTTCTCATGCAACAAGCAATCAAACTATCATGTAATTCTAAATTGATGCATTTATTTACATTTTAGATATATGTGAACAATCTGCCCATACAGGCATTTGTTTTGTATGCATAAATAGGCTATATACTGGCACTTAGAGGTCTCCATAAATTAAAAGAACATATAGCCAAATGAGCCTATATTGTCATAATATTATATCAGGGATACTTTAGTGAATTCACTCTGCATATAAATGGGGTTGTCTCTCCTGAAACTCTGCATTGTTTACATGGACGTTGGTTCTCTTAGCAACATGAAAAATAAAACTTGCATTAAAATTGAGAATAGATAATATACAGAAACAACGAGCGCTCTCTCACTTCAGAGCAGTGTTAATTTAAGTTAACGAAGGCGATGACGAAAAAATATTCAAACCACGTTGTAATTAGAAACATTTGATGGTGTTAAAAACTATGATAACTGACGATTTCTTTGTCTATCAGTGGACAGCAGTGAACAGCAATAGAGTGGGGCAGGTATGACGTCAGAACCCAGAAGTCTAAGGGCTGATTTATACTTTTGCGTCGGAGCCGTAGGCTACGCATCGGTTTTCATAATAATTGTATTTATTTTTTTTACCCGAGGGAGGGGTTCTAGCAGACCAATCACAGCGCTTGAAGTCCGCATAGAATTGAAGCGTTGTTACATTTTTGGAGAGGTGCACAGCAGGCTATGTCATAGGCTACGCGTTACACACAGCCAATGATGTAGCTACGCCGAAGGTTTGACGCAGAAGTATATACGTGAATGAGTTTTTAAGAGTTCTGGCAAGTCTCTAGATAAGACAGCTTGGGGTGTGAGTGTGTGCAGTGTACGTTGTGGAACAAAAGATCAAAGTAGTCAAGTTATGTTTACCATAGGCTCTATTGAAAAAACGCATTATAAAACACCATAGGAAAATCTTGGAAGAACCAGTGGCGAATTAAACTTCAGGGTTCTGATGTCATACCTACACCAATCTATGCAGGAGGCAAAGAAAGATGAATGATAGCTTCAATTATAATCAACGAAGATTTCTACACTGCAAGCACAGTTTTGTTGATTATAAAGGGAGCAATTACAAGTTGTTGCATCTCAGCACTATATTAGGTAAAAGAGAACGCATCAGATTTGTATTTAAAAGTGTATTTAAAAGTACATCTTAATTTTAAATTCAAATGTTTCGCTTGATTTAGAGGTAAACCACTGTGAATGTTCAGCTAATTCTCTCAGGAATAGGAACAGAAAATTCTGTCACTTACCCTCATGTCTTGCTAAACCCATATGCTATAGCCAAAGGAACTAATACAGTACATTAACCGACTATAATTACTAAAGCCCTATTACTATGGGATTACTTATTCATATAGGAAACTAGTGATTACATGTTCTAATTTGTAAAGGATTCGAATTTGCTTTTATTACTAATAATAAATACAGTGCCTACAGATGGGCATGTGCTCTGGATGTATGTATAAAAAAATACACAAAACTTAATAAAGGTAAATTATATAAATCACAAATGTAACAATTAAACAACATAATTAATTAAGATGATACTGATACCTAACGCTGCTATAGTGGCCATTCTGAGCAGTTTTTTGGATTGGACTCTCTCTCGTTTTAATTTTATTTCTTAATCATATAGAATACCAGCTAAAACCACTAACTTTTCCCAGAAAGTTGGGAAGAAAGTCATAACTTTAGTTTTCAGCCTTAGTTTCGCAAACAGCTTCCGATAAAGGTCAAATTAAATGAGAAGCATTGTGTAAAAAATTTATACCACAATCACATACATTTCTATCCCGACAGGATTAGATTTCTCAGAGGACCAGAGTTGAAAAACAGTACATAATTTACCAACGTTACGTGAGAAAAAAACAAATGTGTTTCCTTCGGATGGAATTAAAATCACATCTGTGAAAAAATATGCCTGTAAAAAAATAGTCCTGAATAGGGCTTAAGATACACAAAAGTGAAAAACTGTGTCCATGAAAAAACTGAAACTAATTAAAATTTTGTAAACCTGACAATACAAAACAAATTTAAAGTGTAAAACTATAATAACCGTAATACACACAGGCACGAAGATAAGCACACATTTCTTCACCAGGTTCTTATGCAGAAAATATGTTAAAATCAAAGCACATTAGTTAGATCAAAGTTTCATGTATATGTAACCTTTCCCAGAGTAATGTCTACATTCTGTCAAGAGACATGTATGACAACCAACTCCTATTCGGTTCAGACAAATACAGACACTTTAACACGATGGCTCACAGACTGAAGAAAAGGCTTCATTCTGATCTAATCTTAATCATTCACACCCCCACACACATTTAGTTATGAGACACTTCCCAATCTCTTCCTCACATCGCAATCACACATAAACCAAACACGACAGGTCAATTAATTAATTAGACCATCAAACAATGATTAAAACACAGGCTATACTGAAAGAGGTGAAAGGAACATCTTCCTCCTTACTGGCTTCCTAAAAGAGCATCTGCATATTAAGTGTGTCTGCACATGGTAATGACATGTTACCAGCTTCTGAAATCTAAAATGCATTCACTGAATCTTTCTAAGTGCTGTTGGTAAGATTGCTGAGGGCTAAATAGTTTGTGCCAACATCTTGCTTCAGCAATGTAAGCAAAATGTATATTAACTTGATTAAAAAAGCCCATTAGGAACCACTTCCACAAAACATCCAAATCCAATATCTGAGGCACTTACGAGAGAGCATTGCTTTTTCAAAGGAACACTTCCCGTAATTTAGCTATCTGACTACTACGCAAATGATTATTGAACTGTTATTTGTATATTTCAATGCTAAGGTATTAAGCAGAAGACATCAAGCTTTAGTATGTTGAATAAAACTGTACAGTGCAACAGTATTTGCATTTCTGTTTTCGCTCCCAAAATACAAGTAGTTTTCCAAATACAAACTATTAGGATGTACTGTTATTAAGATTCTAAACAATAGGATAAGCTGTCGAAGCAACTTTTATTGAAACTAAGCTTAATGAACTTTATTTTTAACATGTAATACACTGCTTGTTTGTTCACTTGATTTTACTGCAGATTCGTTTTTGAACAAGACACCGCAGGCTGTTCAGAGAGACTGAAAATAAAAGATGATGCAGGGATGACTATATTGGATATGACAGTAATGTTGCAACACACTAGTATGAGTAGCATTGTTTTTACATATGTCATTATTGCTTTGTCTGTATTTATACTGCTCCACAGTCAAATTGTGAAAAGTTGTGATTTGCTGTTCTTTGCTTTGGCATTTATGGGGTTAATGCGTTGGATTATCAGATATCGGATAAGAGAAAGCACGAGAGAACGCATGCTTTTCTTATTGCACTGATCTAAGCCATTCACTGTAATCCTGAATTAAAAGCTTCAGTGAGCGAGATCAACTGTTTTGTCATCAATAAGACATTACTACACATTTCATTTTATTTAAAACACAACACTGCAAACGAATACGTTTTTCACTTAATCGAAAAAGAAGAATGATGAATTGCCTATAAGAACAACAGTGTGACAAACGATGGTTCATTCATTACTAGTTTAACGACGGGAAAAGTGGTTGGCACGCAAAGGGTTGTACCTAGTTGTACTGAGTCATGGGTGTGTTTTGGGCATAACGTGCAATAAACCAATCAGAGTCTCTTCTCCCATTCCCATTAACGCTCGCACCGTGGCTGATTCACTACTTACATGCCGGAATTTGTGAGTGGAAAGACTGCACGACTCTCTAGCGATGAAATGGATCTGCTCGTCCAATGTCGCCTACTTGGTCATCATTACTGCAAATATGTAGGCTAATTTTGTTACATGCAATGACTATCCATTATGACATGTAGGCATTCTTATATTTATGTACACAATAGTAATCTTTTACATTGTAATTCTTTAATTTTTCATATTAAAGAAATGTTGTGTGCAAAGTGTATGTGCGTTGTGGACCCGGCTATAGGCGCATATTACTAACGTGCCCTTTAAATAAAAGGGAAGGGCACGCCATTGACTTTAGACCAGTTTTTTGTTGGTCAATGGCGCAGTCTATTTCAGTTGCCTAGAAATAGCAACGCGCCAATAATGCGCCAGTACACACCTCGTTTACAAATAGTATATTTACAACCAATTTCCTACAGTGTGCAAGTATAATTTCTCTTATATCACACACTGTCTCATTTTTCTTTCCTCGTGCTATATCTACAGAGCACATGCGCGTTTGTCCTCAGGGGTTCCCACCACACAACAGGATTTATGATCATAAATATTCAACATGTTGGATAATTATGATTTGAGATCGTTCCCAATGTTCTTCCGAGCATATTCAATCACTCTTAACACACCTCAAAACACAGGAACATCTGTTAAATTAACAGAACCTTGAAGATAATCTGGGCTTTACTTAGGATTGTCAGAAGAAGAGAATTGGGCCCAAAATAATCATTATCACGAGCCTCAATGTTTACTTTGTTAAAAAAATCTGTCAGTGTCATACTGGAAGATGTGAAAGAAATATGAAAGACTGACTCTGCTGTAACAAGTAATCTTCATTCTAGAATATTGTCACATTGTCATCTTTCGAGCTAGAAACAAGCATCCACCAAGTAATACAAGGAGATTCATTCAACACCACATTGGAATAATTGATGATAAGATTATTACGAGTAATGTTTCAGACTAAGTGGGATAAAAGGGCAGCAAGAAAGACTGAGCAAGGGTGTAGATGATTACAGCAATGGAGAAGCAGCTGGCTCAGTTCAAGCTTGAATAAACACGTTGGAGAAGCAGGTGCTTGAAATAGATCACAATGATATTTTGGAAAACTAAGAGGAGAAAGAATGCACCATTTGTTGGGGACAATGAGAATGCTGCCTAGACTGAAAAATATTTTGTCATAGTCTAGTTCCCAAGCTTGGATCGGGAAATTTCCTTGACTGAGAATCTGATATTGGATGGGACTCTACGCTAAAACAGTCTGACAATGTTTCTTGTGCTACCATTTAGCAGTGCCAGTAACTGAATGTGACATAAAATGTGACCATTGTACTTGACTCCTAAAAAACGTCTCTTAAGAAGAATCAGTGGATCTGAATCTGACTCACCCATTAAATAACAAAATAATGTCCAGATTTTAAAGTAAAAAAATATATATTTGTAGGGATAGTTCACCCAAAAAAGAAAATTCCTCACCCTCATATCGTTTGAAGCCCATAAGACCATTGTTCATCTTCGTAAACACAAATTAAGATATTTTTTGATGAAATCTGAGAGCTCTCTGACCCCTCCATAAGTCCTTTTCGGGCGGTAATTATTTCTCACACAGAGGTCGGTAAAAATTAATTTGCTTGCCACCTCAGTGATAAAACTTGTGCATTCGAAGATCTTCCGTAGATCTTGAGAGCGCTACACTATTTACAACGTAAACAGCATAGGAGACTGGCACAGGCTTGAAAAAATCATTCTTTTTGTTTGTTTTTGCACAAAAAATGTATTCTCGACGCTTCATAAATTGAAGATTGTACCATTGGAGTCACCTGGACTATTTTAACAATGTCTTTACTACCTTTCTGAACCTTGAAAAGGTTAATTGAATTGCTGTCTATAGAGGGGCCTGAGAGCTCTCGGATTTCATCAAAAATATCTTGATTTGTGTTCCGAAGATGAACGAAGGTCTTACAGGTTTGAAATGACATGAGGGAGAGTAATTAACCTGACTATATTGAGTTACCTTGTAAAGACATTTTTTTCAGGGTCAGGTGAGGTAGAAATAGGCAACAACTGCACATTTCCACTTTTATAGTTTGGAATCAAACCTTTGAAAAAAACAAGCAAAAACAGAGACAGAAAAAGCCTGTGGCCTGCCTGGGTCCAAGAGGTTCTGGGGCATATGGTGAGATATGAAAATTTCAAAGGTTATTTGAGTAATTAATGGCAGACACAGAGTGGACACAGTTTATAAATGAAACCAACTGTTCAAACTAAAACTTACATTTGCACTGTATTTAAATGGATAGACACCCAACAAATGATAAATCTGACATGATCTACTACGCCACAGGTCACTCACTTTGCATAAAATCTTTCAATCAAAACACATTTATCATATGACTTTAGAAGACTCTGAATATAGGGCAGTCATATAGTTTTAATAGTATGTTCTACCATTTTTGGAGTATGATATCTGCAGTCTATGCAGACTATGTGCGTAAAACAGAAGTATGGATATTCTGCTGAATTGAAATCTCCTTTTTGTGCACCTTTGATAAATAAAAGCTAGCTAGCTGAGCAATATGAGCGTGACAGTCAATGAATATCCAATTTTAGGTGAACCTTAATATATAAGCGTGTATCCACATGTGCACAAAAAATATCCACATATTGAAGTTATAGCTAATTTGGCATAGATGAAAAACCTGCATAATTCTGCAGATTAAGCATCTTCCTCTTGTAATCATCCTGCCAAATCTGTGAAAATTCACTACACGGGGCCATAAGCAAATCATTCTGGACCCTACCTTTCTGGAAATACCTTTGTGGAGAGTGCACATGCTCCGATATGTTTGCTTGGTCGTCCCACCACTATTTAAAAAAAATATATTTAATCATATTTCATAGTAGGATTTTTTTTTTTAAACATAAAATTAATTTCACAAAACTTGGTAATGCTTTTTGCTTCCACACCTTTCTTGTCTTTTATCAGCAGAAGAAACGATAGCAGAGAAGGGAGGGTGCCTTAAGCCCCTTTTTCTCTCAGTATATTTCTCTTTTTATTTGACCTTACTGGCAGCACTGTCTCACTCTCTTTCTCTCTTTCTGTCTCTCTCTGTCTTCTGTCATTACTTTGTGCCTTGCTTTCACCAAGGGGTCGTCTAGAGTCCTGCTGTCCAAAATCTATGAAAGGCGCTCGGCTTATGCAACCTATTTCATTCATTCTACAGGGCAAAACAGTATGAGCTGCCCCAGTACTCTCTCCGCCAACATTTAAAATAGCACCACCATAAATGAAAAACTGTATATTTAGCATGTTTTTTTTAATGTTCAAAAAATATATTACGACTTTAATGAATGCTAAGTTTTATTTACAAAAAACAAAATGTATTGCAGGGCTTAAAACAAATGTGCATGATCATCCGACGTAGGATGTAGTGACAGCGAAGCGACAATTGTGTCAACTGGCCTAAAACTCTCTCACACTGCCTCCGGGCCAGCAGACCATTATTGTTGAGCTCTGCTCTATGAATCTCTCTTCTTCTCGAACACTAACACATGGTCAGGGCCATAATTAAAATATACTGGGTTTGATTCACCAAAAAAGCAGTGCTAACCTTCAGGAATCTATATTAAATATTCTACGCTTTTGTGTCCACTTATATTCAATTTATTCTAAAATGATAATGTGGTGCTAAAAAGACATTATAATTATTGTTGAAAACAGTTGTGGTACTTTTACAGTTTTGTGGAAATTGTAATAAATTGTGTCAGAATACTTTGATGAGTATAAAGTTAAAATGAACAGCACTTATTTGAAATCAGTAACATTATATATGTCTTTAATGTCACTTTACTTGATGCACGTTGCTGAACAAGTATTAAAGACCCACTGAGGTGAAAATCAAGTTTTTAATGTTGTTAATGTCTATGTTAATGTCTAGTTGTTAATCTCTAGTTTTAAAATTTAAAACTTTACAAACTATAATCTCTAACTTCTGCTTACTGTCGAACATAAGTTTACGAGAGACCGTTGCCACAGCGTATGGCGTAGGATGCTCCGGTGAGAATTTGCTAGTTCTTGTGAGAACCAGATTTTTGTTTTGGTCATCTGCGCTTTCGTGTTCGTCACCAGAACTTACACTACACCTGCGTCCTACGTCATACGCTGGAATGCAGTGACTCGTGAACGTGTGTACAACAGTTAGCAGAAGTTAGAGATTACAGAATGTAAAGTTTTAAATATGGATATTTTTCTTTAAAAATTATCTCGCATCGCTTCACTTCAGAAGGCCTTTATTAACCCCTGGAGCCATGTGGAGCAGTTTTATGATTGATAGATGCACTTTTATGGGCTTAAAAAAACAGCCATTCACTGCCATTATAAAGCTTGGAAGAGCCAGGACATTTTTTATATAACTTCGACTGTATTTGTCTGAAAGAAAAATGTCATATACACCGATTACTTGAGGGTGAGTAAATCATTGGCTAGTTAAAATTTTTGGGTGAACTATCCCTTTAAAACTGCAGTGAAAAAAGAAAGTTTCTTACAGCACAAACTACCTTGTAGCCAATCACGTCAACGTGCGGGCAGGCTTTAACATATCATCATTACTATGCTGCAAATCAGGGGAGTCTCAAGAGAAGCCAGGTTATCCAGGTTATGTATGTGATGTAGGGATGCAGCGATTAATCGATTTCTTGATTAACCGCACTTAAAAAAACGGCACGGTTAATTAACCATAAAGGCTCTCCTACACAGAGTGTTTCTTTTGCATGGAATGGAACTGTTGCAACTTGCACAAAACGAAAACAAAGTTACGCTTATCAGAGACATGGAGGCTACTATTGCAAACTGGATTAACTATGGCAGAGGGACCAGACAGCGACGCTTTATTTCCTAGTCTATAGCTGAGCCCCCAGCATGAGGTTTATTTTTTTAACCGACAGTTATTTTAGAACGTATTATTTCCATGCTGACATGTCATGCAGTCACAATACACAATACGCATTTATTTAGTTTTTCCTTTTTTATTCAAAATATTTACAAAATTGTTAAATATATATGAATTATGATACATTCCGATTGTCAAACATGTGGAAGTGAATCTGTTGTTGTTTAAACACCTTTATAATGATCATGTTAGATGATTTAATGCGCGATGAGTTTGCTATTTTTTATATAGGCTGGTAATTTGTTTAAATGTCTATTTAAATCTCTGAAACCTCAAATACACATTATGTGGCTGAATAGTGATATGTGAAAAGCACTGAGTCTCTGGCTCAGCACCAGCCAAAGCAAACAAACAAACGAAAATAATAGACATGACTTTCTCAGGCCACATGTAAAATTAGATGAATTATTAAAACGATTATTGAAATGACTATGTATGGATGACAGCTAGTGACATTAACAGTTCAGTTTAATTCCACTCACACTGACATTGATGTTTACAGAACAGAGGTCACCTTTCTTTAAATGGACTTTTGTCTTTTGTCTTTATTATTATTTTGTGCTGTATTATTTGGTTACTGTGTTATTTCTGGTTCAAAAGGTAGTAAAAATAATAACACTTTAAAATCTAAAGAGTGTTCATGTGATTTTATACATTGTTGTGACATTAATGAATGCATAATCGTGATAATTGTGAAACCGTTATTATTTCTCAGACTATCGTACCAACAAAATCTATAATCGTTGCATCCCTAATATGATGTATATTACCATGTTATGATGAACTATATGTTTTTTCTCCAATGACGTTCTAAGTTGTTCAAAGCATTACTGATTTTTAAAAGGCTGTCTGACTCTGAGGTAGTGAATGGGAACATGGTTTGTGTTAGATAAGCAACACATTATTAGCTGTTTGATAAGGTAGTCAAGCAAAAGGCTAATCATAATAATTACCGTTATGTGTCCGCCGTTGTAGAGAGCGATACATAAAACACATTACCATTCTGATTCATCGACTTGTAGACGAGCCTTTACGAGTGAGTGTAGGCGGGGCTCATTTGCATATTCATGGTTCCACGTATACTAAATGAAGCAAGCTATTTCAAGGCATGACTAATTTTTGTCAAAGGAAAAAAGTTAAATATGTACTTTTGGTGATCAAAGATGAGTTTTAAGGGATATAATTATTGATAACAGGGGGACTTTAATAAAAAAAACCTCTTTGAATGAGTGTAAATCATTATAACCTTTAATTCATTAACTTTAAATGAAGCACTAAATTGCTATTAGCAACTATTGGCAAGGCTTTAGAAAGTTGGAGATGGTCATACAGTGAGGTTACACAATATATATCCCATACTATTAAAAGGGAAAACGACATGTGTATTAACCAAGTACATCCATTGATGGAGTGGAACTTAATAATGATCAATCACGATTGTACTGTCTGTGAAACAGGATTTCTCCATTCTTGTGAAGTACAAAATGTATGGTTTGTGTGCGTGAACATGAGTGTGTTATTCTTAGAGCATCAAGACTCCACTGATGGAGAGAAATAGCTGCTGCAGGGTACTCATGAATAAAAGACCAAAGTTACTCAAGAGCATATCTATTCACACACACATGCACACATACTGAATCTAATGGGAGCTGCATGGCTTGATGGTTTACACACTTTTCACACACATACGCCCACAAAAAAGGTGCAAAACTAACATAAAATTCTCAAATAACTACTAAGAGACAAAAAAGGCTTTGTCAGTACAAGTACCGTTTTCTGTCATAGCAGTTTTGCACGTTGAATTCTATGAATGGCTTTTGTGTGGTCTTGGCCCCATTTTTTGAATTTACTCTGGCTCTCTAGTAGTGCAACATCATAATGTCTGGATGGCGGTCCTCACTAAGTGACCTCAAACTCACTAAATAATTCACCGGGCTCTGGGATGCATTGGAATGTTTTTGCAACTTGACAAATGTTGCCGCTACAGCTTCAAAGACAAACTGACATACTTCATAACGAAGTGGACCAAAACATCAGAAGCCAAGATTTACGGTCACTCATTCCCTTTGACCAACACAACCATAGCAACAGGAAGTGACAGACATGGGCATTTTGAAAGATCCACAGAAATGGGTCTCTGCACTGCAAATAATTTGGTTTATTCAGATTATCCAGAGCCCTTCAAGGTGCTCCAGAAATCTCATCCCTTTGGGTAAACTCCAAACGGATTAGACATTAAATTCATTATTTTCCAGCCATAACATCAAGTAGCATTTGGAAATTTAATAAGAGTCAAGTATAAAATTACAGACTGTCAAACACGGTTCATTTAAAACATTCTGCACAACACTAAACACACATAAGGGGCAAATAAAATAAAAAGCTTTTCAAAAGGGACATGTTTATTTGGTGTGCTTGCCCAGTTTAAGTTGCTATTATTCCATTATGAATTATGACTTCCATTTTATGCATTCTGACCCCTGCGTACGCCTACACTAGGACTATGCATGAGATTTAGAAGCAGGACTGATGAATAATGAACAGTCCGCTTCCAACAACTCTAGTTTCCCGTCTGGACCAAATGTACCAGCAAATGGGGATAAACTTCCCTCATTTAAGACCAAGTTCCATCTTCTGTGCCATATCTCAAATCCTGAAATCAAATTTCTGCACCATTTAGTGCATACCCCAAGTTTTTTAAAGTTATTTCCACTCAAACACAAATTAGATTTGAAATAGCATATAGGCACTACAAATCAGCTTCAAAAGGAATAATTACCTCTGTCAGCACTTCTTATTCACTTAATATTATGACTCACACTTCTTATGGACTTATCTACAGAGTTCGTTTGTTAGCAGAATTAAGCAGATAATAATATCTTTAAATTGCCTGCACAAATTGGTATTCTGAAAATAAAAAGGCGCCATGCTGCAATCCTCTCTGATGGCAGATTTGTAGCGGAATCTAACAGCCACATAGGGTTCCGACAGGTTCCTGCTTTGCTTTCATCCCATGTCACTAATGGCTTTAAAGCTTTCATCTTCCACCTTCTGACATATTGAGATTGGTGCACAATCATGCAAAGGTTGTGCCCAAAAGACATTAGTTCAGAAGTGACCAGCCAATAGCAGCACAAGATGAAAGACAAGAACCGGACTAATTTTTTAGGAATTATAATTTCCTTTGACTTCTTTTAGACTAAATTTAAAAGTACCCCATTGTGCAAAGGATTTTCAAAGTTAACATTATCTTTACTCCAGGGATATTATATGTTCAAGAACTTTTTTAGTTCCACTCCCTTGATCTGAATAATTTGAATAAAGTTTGGAAAGAATTTTGAGTGTACTGAGAACACAGAGAAAAAACTAAACTGAAATCTCTTTAAAACTAAATTAATAAATATTAACTGAAGAAATATTATATTGTTAATATTTTACTATATGGTTTAATTAGTTATTGCATTAGATATCGCAAAATAACAATAAACAATTGTTTTTACAACATTTATTAATCTAGGTTAATGTTTTCATAAACACACTCTATGCCAAAAAGGTGACTGTACTGTATCCCTTAAATGTCTGTCTAGTTTGAACTTGCCGATTGCTAGTAACTGCTTTCTTTGCATTTAAAGACTAATAAAACATTTCAACTCAATATTTTGTCTCTAATTATTTACTTCTGTGGCAAGCAGCCATGTAATAAGTGGGATAATGATCATCCAGCCAGTTGTTATCACAGAATAAGGCTGATGCAAGACACCTCCGATTTGCGGATGTACATGATCCCTTACTTGTTAAATAATGTTCATTCAGAAACCTAAATGCTAACTTATACATTAATCTATTAGTAAATTCTTACAAAGTATTGTTCATTGTTAGTTCAGAACACCTAACACAATAGCTAATGTAAACAAAGCTTATATATATTTAGTTAACATTAACTAATGCTTTAAGTATAATGAACTAACAATGAATATACAATACACTATATTGCCAAAGTTTTGGGACATCTGCCTTTACATGCACATCCAATTCTTAATCCGTAGGGTTTAATATGGAGTTGGCCCACTCTTTAAAGCTATAACAGCTTCAAATCTTCTGGGAAGACTTTCCAATAGGTTTATAAGTGTGTTTATGGGAATTCTTGACCATTCTTCTAGAAGCGCATTTGTGAGGTCAGGCACTGATGTTGAACGAGAAGGCCTGGCTCGCAGTCTCCGCTCTAATTCATCCCAAAGGTGTTCTATCAGTTTGAGGTCAGGACAGTCAAGTTCCTCCACACCAAACTCGCTCATCCATGTCTTTATGGACCTTGCTTTGTGCACTCACTTGAGCTAATCTGAAGGACGAAGTTTGGAGTTGGACATGAAGTTTGGAGGGCTGTAGTCAATATGTGTATGCATGTATAATATTACAGCATATTATTTTGATCCATTTTACATTTGCTGGGCATGTTACATTGCAGTTTCATTGAAATGTTAGAAATCCAGTATTTTTGATACATATGCTAGATAGGACCTTGAGGGAGGCAGATATTTAACATAAACTTGAAATAAGCATGAATAAACATAATTCATATTTCATTGAAATGTTAAGATATCCACCATTTTTTTCATATATATGTTAGATAGCACTTTGAGGGGGCAGAGATTTGGCATAAACTGGAAGTCAGCCTATATCAACAGAATTCATATACACTTTTTCTCCTTAAAAGCAATATGACACAAAGACAGTGTCTTTCACTTGACCTTTAAAATGTCCCTTGCTTTCCAAATCTCAACTGACTGTATAACCTCCCATACACATATTTCAGTAATGAAATTCCATCACTGTAAATTTGTATTGACGCATTAGAAAACAGCCTGCACAGTGTAATAAACACATTTATCCATCAATATATTTGGACAAGTAGAGCAATGTCAGACTGACAGGGCTGGGTGTGTGACCTGAGCTAGTGATCAATATTTCATTGATTATTTTTGCAGTGACAGTAAGCATATCACTCAGGCACATGCTGCTGCCTTTCAATGTATTTGTATGGCATTGATAAGCACAGTGTGAATCCAGCCATTAGAACAAAGCCCTGCTGCTAAAACACACACTCCATTCACTTTCTCTCAATCTGTTTCTCCTCTTTTCTTCTTTTACTATACAAACAGACACACACACAATGCCATGCCATTACTGCACTGCTGGTTGCTGTATTATGCCTAAACACACACAGCAGTGAGCCAAAGACTTATTCAAACAGTGTTAGCATGTTAGAGGAATCATTTATGTTCGTTTTAGTACGATATATTTATTTGTGCAAGAATAATTTAGCGAATAACAGTTTTAATAAGCTCTCTGCGTATGAAATATCCTTTTTAAACTCATGCTACTCTACAGTAAAAAGAGGTCAGCTAGTGTTACCATTGACTGCATGATGCAGAGACATCACTGCTGACTGCACACCTGACAAATGTCAATCAAAAAAGGTTTTGCTACCCTTCAGTGATTTGGATGGTTTGGAATCTGAATCTGAATGAATGTGAGCAGCCAAATCACATTATGGTCTACAGCATGATTCCCACGCAGCGGGTACTTAAACAGGTTCCAGGGGGTCCTCAGAAAGATTTCTATTTTACTTTGTTAAATCTATCACACAAAAAAATGTTTTAAAAAAATTACAAGCGACTTGGTGAGTCTGTTTTTCACTAATAAGGCTGTGGGGGAACAAAACAAAAGGTTGAGAAAACCTAGTGAAAACCTAGTCTACACCATATAAATATTTTAGAATACAATGGAATACACTGTAAATATTAAGGGTGCACCAATGTATCAGACAATAATCGGTATCAGCCAATAAAAGCAATTATTTTCACCATCAGCTGATTGTTTAAAAATATCTACACAATTGGTTGTGTGTTGTAAACAATAGAGAAAGAAAAAGGATGTGTGTCATGTTATATATTGTGTGTTATATTAGGTCTGTGCATTCATCTTAAAGGGACAGCAGCCTAATGTAAACTGCAACCCAGGCTTATTGGAAATACGTGAGTCTGCCAACATTTTTTGCAAACCCTGAAATATGTACCTCAGGGTACGATTCCCTCAGTTTTCGGGTGAAATGTCCACTAGAGGCGCTAAGTGGTATCAGTTTTTCTCAACCCCTTCCCTAAACCTAACCATTTTTTGTGTATTATAAAAAAAACAGGTTATAACAAGCAGATTCGATTGCAGGCACAATTTATTTAAAAAGTACAAATATTCCAAGTGTTTTGAGCCCAAACGATTGATTTTTGTGAAGAAAATCCTCAAAAGCGATCAGTGTTGAGTCCAGTCCACCCACCGAAAATCATATTTGAAAATTGCCGTCGTTACATCAGCTTTGACAGCATTGGCTGTCGAATGTCTCGTGACCACTTGCGTCATTATGTCAGCTTTGATTGTAAAATGCCATTGGCTCTTGTGTGTCTCGTGACCGACCGCGTCACGCTGAAGAGTTACGAGTATTATTTGAATGAAATATGAACGAGACAACGAGTGGAGGGTGCACACCACGTTTTTCTTGAATTGTGAAGGGAAACGTACCTGCAGGTACATATTTCAGGGTTTGCAAAAATGTAGGCAGAGTCACGTTTTTCCAATGAGCCTGGGTTGGTAAACTGTAAGCTGTTTGTGTGATTAAGTGATGTTTTATTAACACATTTCAGGAGGAGCACATGCAGATAATTAAACCTAATTAAACACGAGTGGAGCACATCAAGCTAATCAATTTAATCAATGATAAGAGGTGTATATATACAGCAGCTTTCATTGACCATTTTTATTTTAGCATCCCTCCACCACCCCATCTCCTCACTTTGATTCTAATAAACTCTTATTAGATGTCAACATAATCCATAATATAATACAGTCTAGTTCTAGACTATCTCTATCACCCGGAGCCCTCCCCCGGACAGCACGCCAAATACACATAATCTTACTCTATTTAATTTGATGTAAGTGTGAACTCGTGCAAAAAAAAAAAAAAAAAAAAAAAAAAGAGAAAATTACTTTTGTAGCTTTAACAAAGATAAGATCAATTATATTAATGAATTAATTATATTAGTTATATTTCATTTATACAGTGAAGACTTCAATTTCTGTACCTGAATACCGTTAGATTTACCTGGAAAACATAAAGCACTGCATATTTCAACTGTATCTTTCTTCTATTGTATTCATCTATGCTTGTAATTTGTTTATTATTTCAGATTCACTCCCTTACAAAATCACGCAAATTATTCTAGAATGATTAATTATTTACATATTGAGCAATTCAAATCATCTGGTGAAATAGTTTTTATATTGCAATATGTATATAGCAGAAAAACAAAATATCGCAATGTAAGTTTTTTACAATATCGAGCAGCCTTTATATGCCTTTATAAACACAGTCGGTTTTGTCTTAAGTGAAAGTATACAGTAGAGATTAGATTGGATCTGTGCATCGTTTGACCTATAATAATCCTGCTGCTGTCTCTGTTTTTTGTCTTTTGTTGCTTGATCAACATTAAATGACTCTCACTGCTCTAGAATGACTAACTTTTGTAAGGATTAATCTGTATTTAATTTATTCAGGGAAGACCATCCAATATTATTTTACATTTGAATTCTAATTAAATTTCTTTAGTATTTCCTAAATAAAACAGCTTTTTTTATTTGTATCTTTATTCTATTTTATTTATTTGTGCTACTGCTTGTTAATTGTTTATTTAATCTTATTTCATTACTAGTTTCCATCCAAAATTACGAATGTAACTTATGCGCAAAATTTTAATATTGCATAAAACAGTGAGTCGAAGAGAACATAATCGGCACTTCCTGATAAACTACCGCTAAAAAATCACTAAGAAACATAGGAGAAGCCACCATATATAATCATTTTTGTATACAATAAATTATTTGCATCTCAGAGAAACTTGTGCGTCATAATAAACTTGTCTTGCTTTCAGAGGCAGATGCTGTAGGGGAACTGAGTCATGCAAGACAGTTCAAGGAGGGAAATAAACAGAGCATCTTTGACAACAGACTTCTGAATGACCAAAACAGCATTTCAGATGCTTTGCAAACTGCTGGTTATTACAGTTATGTTGTTACATAGCGAAAGTTGCATGATTTTTTTAATGCGCACTGAGGAATTCATTTGGTAAATGCATTTCCATCGTAGTGTATGCGCATGTTTTCGTATCGGGTAGAACATTTATTTAACTCAAACAAGCGCATACGTTTTTTATGCGCATTTTTAGAATTTATGCGCCTCTTGGCGTGTCCATTCAGCAGTTTTTGATGCAATATCCCAAAATGTGCATAAAAATAGGTGGATGGAAACATAGCTACTGACTGTTTCCTTGTCTTTTTTGGGAATTCAGTTCAGAGTTTGAAATCAGGCTTGTGCTGTGTGTGTAAGCAATTGTGCAACAATTGCCCCGTTGTAAAAACAAAAATGCATAGCACGATCAACCATTTAGGTGAGATAATTACATATTTATTTTTAAAATGTCAAAAAAAAATATATAGGGGGTTTCCCTCCATGTTCAAAAAAGAAATCAGGGCCTGAATGCATTTCTGTAAAAATCTTGATTGGAGCATCCCTATAAATAATTCTACATGATAAAAAGAGGGCTTAAAATAGATTTGAAGAGGCAGATACTGCTTCCTGTGATCGACGATGGGGTTATCGGTTCCAAAAATCCTTATCGGAGCAATATTGTCACAGCATCTTTTATGGTGAATGTCTGGCAACCACAGCTGCCAGTTTTTCTGTTTGTTTGTTTGTTAATTTAATAGGATATTTTTTACAGTGTAGAACTGAACGAAATAAGAAAACAGAAAACAACACAGCATAAAGTAATGTGACAGGACAGAACAACTCACAAAACCAAATCTTTGCATTCTAGAGGCAATTTCAGAAAGGATTCCTGACAGAAAAATGAATTTGCTTAGACAATTTACTATAAAAATGTTCCTCAAACGTAAGCGCTGTACATGTGGATCTACGTGGTACAGGTTTAACTGCCTTTGAGGATCGTCCAAAACATCCCTCATAAGATGATTATGTAATGTAAAGAGTATATGGTGCACTGTGCTGTAAAGGGATGATTGATACAGCTAGAAAAGTTCCCATGATGCCATGCGTGTTTGGCTTGCCCCCATGGGGGCTTCATTAAAAGATCAAACTATCAAAATCAACAAATCTCTCCCTCACTCAACCCTTCTTTTGCTATACATCTCTAACCGTGTCTTTCCTATGTGTGTGTGTTTAACAGCTTTGAAACAGAGAAGTTTCTCTGAGGTTTCTTGTTCTTTTTGGATATAAAATTTCTAATAAAGGAGGAACATGCAAGCAGCGGTGTACATCCTTTCTTGTGTCGATTATGATCTCTCGTTTCTGAGAGCCCGTTGAGAGTAACCGTGTGATTGCAAGTGCATGCGTTTCAGGGTGTGGGTGCACATGTTGCATGTAATCCCTTTCCTGGGGAAAATTCCTCCACAATCTTCACAGTAACAGCTGAGGTTACCGTGACAACACCCCATTACTGTTGTGCTAACACTCCGGTAGCCTTGGCAACACCGTGGTGACACCATGGCAACGGAGCCTTTTGACAGAGATAAGAGAGGTGGTTAGTGCCGCAGACATGGAGCATTTAAATTCATCACCCTCTTCTCACATCTCCCCTCTCGTGTGCCACTGTTGGCACATTACTTTTATATAAATTGGATTCGATTCATTTTCAACGCAATTGAAATGCTTTACTGTTGAAAAATGTGATCAACTGGAAATGTGGCCTTTGAGAGTAAATCCAATGCCGGGCAGGGTTATAAAGATGATGATTCTGCCACGCTCACTGCCTGTGTTTGGAGATCCTCTAATATTTATCATCTGGCCCTCAATCTATACGTCTTCATCTGCGTCTCTCCCTCACTCATGCGGAGGAGAGTTGAACAGTCAAGCTTTATTCTGTCAGGCTGTAATTAGCTTTCAGATTCGATGACACTTCTTTTGTTTATTCATCCTTTGCGGTGTCTTTTTCCTCATTGAAGCGTGGCTTGGAGGAGTAACATCCTTTATATCAGATGAGAAATAAAACCGTGTTTCATATTCTCAGATCACTCCCTCACTTCTCTCAGAATTCTCCCTGTTCCCTCACGCTATTCTTCTCAAAGACTTTAACTTTACAACGCAGTCGTGTTTCCTTTCTTTTTTCCCCATCCCACTCTCCCTGTTGTCTTGTTCTCTAAATCCCTTCCTCCCTCCTTCCGTCCGTGTTTGTTGTGCTTTTCCTCTAAACTCTTGTTCAGATCTTTCTCTCTCTCTCATGGCCTCTCTTTGCTGATACTAATGTCTGTTTGCTGTTTTTGTATCTTCCTGTAACCGAAGCCAATCTCCACCAGATATAGGGCACTCAAGGAAATAAAGTCAACCGTTTAAGATGTCACTCTGAAGTCAGGGGAGACGGTCAGCTCGCTAATGCTATACGCTGTGCTGCAATCAGACAATCGCTAATGCGTCTGACATTTGTTCTGTCTGACCCTTCATGCATAATTCCAGTAATGACTACAATCTGAAACTCTGCTTTAAAATAAAAATAAACAAATAATGACTGTGATCATAGGGAAAAATATATATATTTGAATTGAGAATTGCTAATCAACATTACTTTATTATTATTATTATTATTATTATTATTATTATTATTATTATTATAAAAGTCCTTTTACAGCTTACAACAACCAAAAAGAGTTTCTCTTAAAATCCCTTAGTAAAAAAACCTAACCCTTGCTCTCAATTGAATCCCCTTTTCTGTGTAGAACAATTGAGATATTAAAGAAATCTCATTTGTGATCTTTCTTTTCTGCGGGTTGTTTTTCTGCACCATTTAACACAATTCAGTCACATCCTCAACACATCCTCATGAACTTAGTTTTAAGCTGTCTCCTTTTTTGAGTTTAGAAATGTCCATCACTGCTAAAGCAAGTCAAGCTTGTTTTTCCAAATACTTTATTAAATTTTTTGCCCACTCTTAGTAAACCCACAGAAAAGACATGGCAGATGTGATGTCTGGTAACACCTAGCATCCATTTGCAAGAACTGAACATCCTGTCTAAACCAGTCATGACATGACAAGTTTCCAGCAATAAGTAATGTGTCCCTCCTCACTCGTGCAGTGAAATGCTGCACGACATGGCATAAATCACAGCCAATCAGAAAATATTTCATGTTTAACATAGAGTTATGTGGAGAAAGATTCTGAATCGTTAAGATTTTACTGTAGGGCAGAGCTACCAAAAATAGATACCAAGTTACGTGGCTGGTCAGGACAAAAACACAAGTTAACAACAAATTATACAAATATTATAATATTAAATATAAATACGTAGAGAAGAATACAATTATAAATATATATACTCACTGATCTGGCATTACATTATCATCACCTTCCTAATATTGAGTTTTTTTGCTGCCAAAACAGCCCTGACCCGTGGAGGCATGGAGTCCACTAGACCCCTGAAAGTGTGTTGTCGTATCTGGCACCAAGATGTTAGGAGCAGATCCTTTAAGTCGTGTAAGTTGCGAGGTGGGGCCTCCGTGGATCTGACTTGTTCGTTCTGGGTAATCTGGAGGCCAAATCAAGACCTCAAACTCATTGCGCTTCCATTCCTGAACAATTTTTGCTTTGTGACAGGACCCATTATCCAGCTGAAAGAGACCACAGCCAGCAGGGAATACCATTTCCATGAAAAGGGTATACATGGTCTGCAACAATGCTTATAGGTAGGTGGTACGTGTCAAAGTAACATCCACATGGATGGCAGAACCCAAGGTTTTGCCAGCAAAACATTGCCCAAAGCATCACACAAACTGTGATGCACTGTGTATTCTGACACCTTTCTAACAGAAACCAGCATTAACTTCTTGAGTAATTTGAGCTACAGTAGCTCGTCTGTTTGATCGGACCACACGGGCCAGCCTTCACTCCCCATGTGCATCGGTGAGCTTGTTGCCTAATATATCCCACCCACTAACAGGTGCTGTGATGAAGAGATAATCAGTGTTATTCACATAATGTTATGCCTGATCGGTGTATATAACATTAGCTATAATACACATATAATATATAATTATAAAAACGAGTATAAATGTATTTTCCTGTGGGTCCCTGCAGCTAAAATGTTACTAACAACAAAAACTAAAAGCACATAATGTTCTTTAAACTGCCTGCACTAAAAACCATTTAACAGCAATATAATTTTGGGTGGGTGTCAGGATCCCACGCATGAGGAGACAAGCGATTGAGCAAGCCAGTGGTCAGCCATTAAAAATCCTTAAATGGTTGCTGTCTATGGCCTAAAAATCTGCAACAAGTGTTGTAAATGGACCAGAGATCAGTCACTAATGAACTGTGTAATATCGTTGAGCCACTCATCCATAATGGGAACTACACTTACTTACAGTTATTTGGTCTGACCATGAGTATTTTTCTTTTTACTGTATTGCCTGGAGGAGTTGTTTAATTAGTTTAAAGAAGATGTACTATTTCTGGGTCACAGCTGGCTATCAAAGAACATCTGACAGAACCATTTAACGTTGTTTAAAATAAAGGTTTTTCACCTTAAAAACTACATCGTAGGCTTTGTAAAGCACACGTAGGCGTATCCTGATGTACACCTTTCCAAAAATGTAACAACACATCAATTCTACGTGGACTGCAAGCGCTGTGATTGGTTTGCTAGAACCCCTCCCTCGGGTAAAAAAATCTAATTTCCTCATATGCATTTCTGCTTGAGGATTATTAAAGATCTGTTCTTCGATATTTAACAGCTCAAGCTGCAACAAAAATCACTGTCTATTTGCGCCATCTCTGCTGCTGCTTCTCCAACAACATACACAACAAGCTGCTGCTTCTTCTGCTTTTGTCTTGATACTGTGGGTTACACCATCAACATGCCCATGGACACTGCCTACAAGCAATGTGTAAATGCGCATCTACGTGGAACACGATGCAAAACTATTAATGAAAACTAATGTTGAGCCTACGACATTGAAGCAATGGCGTCGGTACGATGCAGAAGCATATCAGCCTTTAGCATCACACTGTTCCCTCGACAAATAGAATTTATAAGGCTTTTGGATTATCGTAAAAAAAACAAGATCTGTGATCAACAAAAGTTTTTGATTCTTACACATTTTGTCCATCAAGATCATTTTCACAGATGAACAACTTTTATTAATTTGAAGCCTAAATGTAGTCGCCAGAAGTAAAAGGCTAAAGGAAGGCCATAAACAAACTACACCGCAGTCCCACGACTTCAACGTCACCATCACTAAGCTTCCAACAACTCATTAAATTTTCATCTAAAAACATTTTCCAAGAACATTAGAATAGTTTATAAGAGGACTGTAAAAGCCAACTAAGTTTACCTATTCAGTGTAATGAAGTTTAATCTCCTCGACGGCCTCTGTTGTCCCATTTAACCACTCGTTATCAACCGCCTTTTTCGAAACACGTAAAAGCTTAAAAATGTGTCTCTCTTTGTGTCTTGTGCTTGTGTTTACCACAGACATTATTTCAGGCATTAAACCTAAACCCCATTCAAAAAACCCATTGACTTTGGGACACTGGAACAGAAAGTGCTAAAATGCTAACTCATTTCCATGTTTTGGCCTACAAAGTGATGTCATACCTGCACCACTCTATTGCTGTGATGTAATGTGAGTGACAGGTTGTCACGCCCTTGTGCCAGTAAACACATCAAAGAGGAAAGGGATGTCGCTGCAAGAGGTTATTGCGAGGTTAGTTATTATAAACTATTTATAATAAATAATGCAATATTCTGTAAAAAAAATAATTGTCTATTTTGATATCATGGTGACTTTAAAGTTTAAACCATACAGGATGACATACATTTTGGCTGGCTACATAATATTTGGAACTCAAACCAGATATAAACTTTAATGTGAACCAAATGGAGTTACAATGCAATGTTATTTGTCTTTCCAAATTGTCTTTGTGTGGGGGTTACATTTTTTTAAAAGGCTTTCTTTTATTTTTTTTTACTCGCTCTCTGTATCTGTTTGGTAGAGGTCAAACCAATCATGCCAAACCAACTGTGTGATTGTAGGAGTGAAGACTGCAGAACTGACTCTTTTCATGAGTCACTCACTCTTAAATACAATAAATAAACTGAATACTGATTCATAACATTAACATATTTACCTATTTACACTAATGCAAACCAGAACTAGCCAATCTGCAGTACTACTCAAAACTATACACATTCACATTCAGAAATGAATCAAAACACATGCACACATGCAAAGCATCACTACTAGTACCGATCATTATGGAGGACCAAATTTCTCAAAATTAAATAATTAAATAAATAATGAATTCAATTAAACAACAATTAAATGTACCAGTTTATTCTGAAATAATTAAATAATTAATTAAATAGTTTATTTATTAATTTAATAATTAAATAATGTATTTGATTAAATATTAATTAAATAATTAAATAAATAAATGTATCTATTTATTTTGTAAAATTACATGAAATTATTTAATATATTTCACAATTACCACACTCTTCCAAATAGATACAAATCTATTTTTATTATTTAATGTGCTTTTTCAAAAGATGTTTTTCATAATAATATGCTGCATTTACGAATGATGCCTATTTTAAGGAATCATGCATTTCCAAAGCAACATTTTTCCAAATATTTTTTCATAATAATGGAGGACATTTCACAAATGCCAATCAACAGGCAGTTGGCGGGCTTGGCGCTGATTGGATAATCCTTTCAGATTGATTACTTTTTCCTGACTGGGTCTGGCAAGTTGCAAGGGGAAATAGGGAGTTGATTGTAAATTAATATGGCGGTAGGAATTGATCAAGATAAAAACACACTTACTTAAACACAGCCACATTTCTCATCATTTACAGGTTTTAGAAAATTCAATAGAGTCAAAATACATTTTCAGTCACAAATAAGAAATGAGAAGCACCCTTGGTGTTCCGTGATGTCACCACAGCACACAAAGATCGATCTGTCATGTCTGTCGACTCTTTAACTTCAAACCAATCAGCGCCAAGCACCCCACTGCCTGTTGATTGGCATTTGTGAAATGTCCTCTATTATTATGAAAAATCTTTGGGAAAATCGTGCTTTGGAAATGCATGATTCAAATAGGCCCCATTTGTAAATGCAGCATATTATTATGAAAACGACTTTTGAAAAAGCACATTTAATAATGAAAAAATTATTTTTAAACATAACAATAGTGTGTGTGGAAGAGGTGATTGTGAAATATATTAAATAATTTCATGTAATTTTACAAAATAAATAGATACATTTATTTATTTAATTAATTATTTAATTAATATTTAATTAAATTAATTATTAAATTATTAAATTAATTATTTAAGTAATTATTTAATTATTTCATAATAAACTGGTACATTTAATTGTTGTTTTATTGAATTCATTATTTATTTAATTATTTCATCTTGAGTAATTTGGTCCTCCATAGATCATACCTTGGGTTAGGATTTTTCAAAAGTATTAAAATCCGGTGTGTAATGTGTTGGTGCTACAGACATAAATGATACCACAAATCATGTTGGTTGCGGAGGAGAGGTGTGCTATTATATTTCTAAGTGATCAGATTTATGATTTTGCCTGGAGCAGGTTAAAAGGGAGAAAAAGTACCACAAACTTTCACTAAATGAAGAACCTGAGCCATATCTAAGTACTAGAACATCAGAGATTTTGAGGTAGGCTCTTTAGATTAGCAAACACCAGAACACCATAGCAACTGCACAGCAACATACTAAAGGCAAATCAGAACACATTCAACCACACAGCAACATCTTGGAAATTATCCAAAACACCCTAGCAGATATTAAGATTAAGAATATCTAAGCCAGATCATTTTATTTTTCATATTTAATTTTAAAGCAACAGTCCACCCAAAAATGAATATTCTGTCATCATTTACCCCGGTTCCATGAGAATAACGGGAACGAGTATTGAGTCATATCTGCATGAACCAATCGGGGAGCATCCCGCCACCCACGAGCTGGGCCCGGCAAAATGGGCGGAGCTACTGGCTATAAAAGCAGCTCATTTTCAACATAGAAATCAGGTTAATTCGACTGAAGCAACAAGACCCGTGATGCTTAATACAATGTCTAAAACTACCGTCTGCTGAACTGCTGCTGCAGATTCGCTGCGTTCCACTGCAAGAAGGGCTTCAGAGCAGGAGAAATCAGCGAAGATGTGAGTCGTCGCTAAAGGACAATAAATCTGATTTCTATGGCGAAAATTAGCTGCTTTTTTAGCCAGTAGCTCCGCCCATTTTGGCGGGCCCAGCTCACGGGTGACATGATGCTCCCCAATTGGTTCGCACAGATATGCCGCCTCGCCATAGGTTCATGCAGTTCCCACAGCCCAACCAACCAGCGTTAACACTGCGTTTTAAAAACAAGGCTTAAATATTTTGAGAAAAGGAGTTTTCCCATAAGCGTCTAGCGATGCAATACAAAGGTCAATTTTCGAAAAGGAACACTTAATGTTACAGCTCTCAAAATATCTTCTTTTATGTTGCATGTTAGAACTATCCCTTTAATTTTCTCTCAGACATTTCTCAGCGATTGCGTCCTACCCTTAAAGCTACACTGTGTGATATTTTCCCCCATCTAGCGGTGAAAAGGTATATGACCATCCAGTGAATATTAGTTTCTGTTCCTCTCAATTCCGATTTTGTTTTAACTCCTACGGTGGCTGATTTAGTCCAAGATTAACATGGATTCCAGTTTAACCTCGTCCATGAGTGTTCCTTCAAGTGATGAGGTTACTTTAGAAAACTATTATAATTTGCAGTAATTAAATTTTTCAGTTAACATGTAGGTTATGACATCTATGTAAAATTAATAATAGTTTTACGTTTTCGTTATTTTTTTACCATTTCATTGCTAACATCAGCGATCAGGTTCCCAGACGAATGCAAGCTAATCTTAGTAAAGTAACTTTTATCAGTGCTATCGTTATTCTGTATATTGTAGGACATCACTAGCGTGAGGCAAAGTTTACATTGTAGGCTATATAATTTTCCCTGTGAGCAGAGATCAGTTGATGTGACGGAGGTGCGAGTGAAAGGCAAAGCTTGAATTTACGGGTATGTCCCTCTTTGGCTACTGTACTTTCAAGATGGAGGGGCAACATGGCGACGCGCATTCGAACCCCTCACCCGTATGTATTTTCAATGGTATATTATAAACTTACAAGAATACTTTATTACTTGAAAGAAGTAAATATACATTAATGAGCACATATATTTTTGAAAGAACTAAGTGTTTTTAGCTAAGAATAAACTAAAAAAGTTACACAGTGTAGCTTTAATGCCACTAGTAATTTTTGAAATACCCTGAGATAATGCAAATAACTCAATTAGTCTGCCATTGTTTGTTCTGCTTAATGGTCATCTGTGGCATATTAATCATAAAGATGGTTGGGATTAAACCCTTTGTGTAAATGAAAGATATACATATTAGGGATGAAACGATTATCGGTTTCACGATAAAGCTCAGTAAAATGTACTGACAATTAGTAATATCGTTTAAAATGTAATTATCATTAAAACTGCGTTTGATTATCATGATTTTGAAAACTTGCTGTAAATCCTGTCCAGTCAGAGTCAGTCTGGTGCGGGCGCAGCGCGCAACGCTGTTTTTGAATGAGAAGAAATGGCAGAAGGCAGTGACAGCTCCGGGAGACCAAATCTGTGGCATGGGCGTGGTCATATTTTGGCTTTTACAAAAGTCTTGAGGGAAACTTAATCGAAAATGGTCACCCTGCCTGCAGAACATCCAAAAAGAAAGTCGCTGTAATCGGAGGAAACGCTTCACATCTACAAACGCAAGGCAAGTGGTAATCTGTTGCTATTGACGACGGTCAATATAAGGTAGGAAATGCCACAGAATAGAAGCTTCCTTAAAATGCATAGAGCTGCTTATTTTATTTGTTGTTTGTTGATTTTCAAATATAAAACTTGTTGAAATGGTTTCAGTGTGTGCATCTGTTCTTTCTGAACAGTCATTTGAACAAAACCATGATAATATTGATAACTGCGATAATTTGGGTAACTATAATCGTGATATGAAATTTTCATACCATTTCATCCCTAATACATATTACCTTGTGCATTTTAACCTAAAATCTTGATGTTGATTAAAATAACTTCATGGTCATATAATGAATTAACTACTTGTAGGTTTTCTTGGCAAACGTTCATTAATACGTTCATTACTGAGCATAAAATAATTACCTTCAATATAGTAAACTCAGCAGGAATGCTGGCAAAATGGCACCTCAAACACTAATAAATGAAGAATTTTCTTGTTCTGAAATGGAACAGAGCTACTGTATCTCCCTCTCTCCCTTCCCTGATTTTTTGTTAGTGTGCGAGTGTGTGTTTATACTGCACACTTCCCACGCGCAGTGAGCCTATGACTTGCATAAGAGAACCTCACCTCTTTAACTCTCTCTCTCTCTCTCTCTCTCTCTCAAACACACACACACACACACACACACACACACACACACAAATCAAGCTCTTCACTTACTAACCAGACAGATATTTCATTAAAACCAATAAAATAGGCAATTTTTCAAAATGTTGGAAGATGCTGGAAATGCGATCACTGAAATTGCAGCACATAAATATCACAGCAATGTCAAAACCAAATCACACACAAAGGAAGATAAGCAAACCACAATAAGCTTTAAGTCCATAGTTCAGTTCACTGATTGCAAATGTTTTGTGAACACAAATATCAGAATCACTTTGACAAATACTACAAATATGTTTGGCCATTGCAAGTTACCTTATACATTTAATGACACAATACCAAACTGTCTTTTTTTTTTTTTGGAGAGATGACAGAATGAGAAGTAAGTATTAAGGGGTGGGGGGGTGAAATGCTGTTTCATGCATACTGAGCTTTTTACACTGTTAACGACTTGGATTCCCATGCTAAACATGGACAAATTCATTTTTGACATATTCAAAAAATAAGTTCCCTTTCGAGGGAAGTCGCACTGCGTCGTCATCGTGACGACACTAGGGGAACGCCCACAGCGTTGCGCGTCTGAAGCGTGAATGAAATCAACCCAATCCTATTGGTGTACATCATGACGTAGTATGTGACGGCATACCCGGAAACTACAAAGGGACGCCGGAACATAGCATTAGCTTTCTGCTCTTCAGCGTCAGCGCTATGAATTGTCGGTCCTATTTGGTGTTGTCTGTCCACAAGCACTCGTTTCACTGTGTTTGAGAACATAGTTGAACAAAGCATGGCAAGCAAGCAGTCTAGACGGTATCCGCACTTTATTACAGGCATGGACGCACACTGTTTGTGTGTGCACTGTCACGGAGCTCACGGTTCTGGGCCCGCGTCTGTTGATCGCGGGGGTCGCGGAGGGGTCTGCCAGCGGGCTTGAGGACTGCTGAGGCATCTTCCTCATCCTCCACGGATGATTCTGATGTCCTCCCACCCCGTGTGGAAGCCCGTGCTGCGGCTTCTTCCTGCGAGGCGGAGGATCTGACGCTCAGGCTGTCCCACTCCGACTCCTATGAGCGCCGAGGCGGGGGAGGCGGAGCCTTTGCCACTCCACTCCCCTGCTCAAGAGGGCTTATTCGGCGGCGGGTCGCGCTGGTGGTTGCCTGCACACACTAGAAGTTCTGCAGGCCTACCAAGCCGACCTCCTGAAGGAGTGCGATGAGGGTGATGGTCCCTCCCCGGAAAAAAAAAAAAAAAAAAAAAAAGGGACATCAATGTGCTCCAGAAGGCATCAGATCTGTCTCTCCGCATCACGAAGGAGACGGCCCGTGCCATTGGATGAAGAAAAACTCCATGGCTGGGCTCGTCTGTGTGGAGAGACATCTGTGGCTGAACCTGTAGGGGATAAGATAGAGGGAGGAATCCTTCCTCCTGGACTCCCCAATTTCACCTTCTGGCCTTTTCGGCGGCACAGTTAACACGGTAAACACGCTCCTCAACCATCGACCAGCTCCTCGCACCGAGAGGTGCAAAAGCAGAGCGTCGCCTCCAGTTCCCTTCCCAAGGGAGCTTGGCAAAGGAGACGGCGTTCTCGCTCGAAGCCTAGGCTTCTAAGCGGCCCTAGCCTTGGCTGGACGGCTGAGAGATGTCCCCCACGGGTCGGGGTGACTGAGGTCGTTACCCCCCTGGAGCTCTCGGGGAATCGATGCTGTGCACCCGCCGTTACAGGCTGCAGTTCAGTTCCCCTCCCCCGAGTTCCAACGGGGTGGTCTGGACTGTGGTCAGCCTCGAACAGGTGCGGGTAATGGAACAAGAAGTACGCTCCCTGTTGGTCAAGGAGGATATATATAATGTATTCCTCCGCTAGACAGGGAGTCCAGGTTTTACAGCCGGTACTTCATAGTTCCCAAGAAGGATAGGGGGTTGCGTCCGATTTTAGATCTCAGGTTCAGAATGCTGACCAGATCCAGTTCGTGGACTGGTTCGTCACTATAGATCTAAAGGATGCATATTTCCATATCTCCATCCTTCCATGTCACAGGAAGTTCCTGAGGTTCGCTTTCGGGGGCGAAGCGTACCAGTATCGGATACTTCCCTTTGGCCTAGCTCTCTCTCCTCGCACCTTTACGGAGTGCATGGATGCAGCACTGGCTCCGTTGAGACTCCAGGGCATCTGTGTACTCAATTATATCAACGGCTGGCTCATTCTGGCCAGTTCGTACGATATGGCAGTTCAGCATCGAGATGTTGTTCTCGCCCACATAAGGTGCTTGGGCCTGAGACTCAACACGAAGAAGAGCGTGTTGACGCCCTCTCAGCGGACTACGTTCCTGGGAATCGTATGGGACTCGACTACGATGCGGGCACAACTGTCCCCTGCACCTGTCGAGTCCATACGGGCGGCGGTCTCCAGGCTGAAGCTAGGCCACAGCCTCACTGTGAAGCAGTTTCAGAGACTGCTGGGTCTCATGGCAGCAGCGTCCAATGTGATTCTGTTCGGCCTGCTCTACATGAGACCCCTTCAGTGGTGGCTGGGGACCAAACCCATTCCGTATGATCAGGGTTACGCACAGATGCCTTCGTTCCCTCGTCATATAGAAGAAGCCTTGGTTCCTGGCCCAAGGGCTGGTGTTGGGAGCATCATGTTGCCTCATGGGCTGGAGCGCAGTCATGGAAGGCCGCTTTGCGAGAGGTCACTGGGAGATCCGGAATTCTTCCTGGCATATCAATTGCCTGGAAATGCTGGCGGTCTACAAAGCTTTAAGGAGCTTTTTCCCGCACCTCCGCAGCCACCATGTCCTGATACGATCCGACAATACGGCCGTAGTATCGTTTCTGAATCGGCAGGGGGGCCTGAGATCGCGTCCTCTGTGCAGACTGGCACACCAGGTCCACCTGTGGTCCCAGGGGAAGTTGTCGTCTCTTCGAGCAATGTATGTCCCCGGGGACCAGAACCAGGTAGCAGATATCCTGTCGAGGCAGGGGCTGAGGCCCGGGGAGTGGCAGCTTTAACCCGAAGTGGTGGAGGCCATGTGCAAGAGGTTTGGCCCGGTGGAGGTGGATCTCTTTGCGTCTCGAGAGACGTCCCACTGTCCACTGTGGTTCTCCCTCACGCATCCAGCCCCGCTGGGGTTGGATGCCATGACACAGATGCGGCCAAGGCTGCCTCTGGGTCTGGCCCTTGTGGGGGCCCAGTACCAAGGAGAGGGCCTGTCAGCGGGCGTAGTGGAGACCCTACTCAGCTCCAGGGCTCCCTCCACCAGGAAACTGTACAGCCTGAAGTGGAATGTGTTTTCCACTTGGTGTAGAGAGCGTGGGTGGGATCCAGTTAACTGCCCGGTGGCTTTCCTACAAGACCGCTTCTCCGCCGGGCTTACCCTGTCCACACTGAAGGTGTACGTGGCTGTTTCCACACACCCGTAAGTGGCGGATCGCTGGGTAAGCACCATCTGGTTGTACGGTTACTCCGTGGGGCTCTGAGGATTAGGCCTGCAGCTCACACCAGGGTCCCAACCTGGAATCTGGCAGTAGTGCTCGAAGGGCTGGTCGAGGCCCCCTTCGAGCCGCTGGAGTCGGCTGAGGCAAAGAACCTGACCCTCGAGGTGTCCTTTCTCCTCGCCATCACTTCTCTGAGGAGAGTGGGGGACCTCCAGGCCTTGGCTTCTACGCCAACTTGCTTGGAGTTGCCCCTGGTGGGGTGAGGGCCATCTTGCATCTGAGACCGGCTACGTGCCCAAGGTGCCATCTAATGTGGCACGGTCAGTGGTTCAGCGTTGGAAGCAGGCATTGAGTAAAACTGCTTCAAATGTCTGTGTTGTTGGTTATTGGTGCATAAGTACACATCAGTAAACAACATGATCGTGTATAGTTAATTTATCAATGGCACATGCGATGTGTGGTGTGTATTTAAATACCTTTGTTTAGCTGACCACTATAGGTGTCTGTTTGTTTATTTTAAAACCACCCAAAACATATTAAACCTAGTTTAAACAAAGAGCACTTCTACATTTAAATATGCTGCTATTCCATTGCTTTTCTATGTAAACACGCAGTAGTCTGACGTGCAAAACCGTTCCATTTGCTACTGCTAACATTTAGCCGCATACAATAATCCTTAAACAAAATCATATCCTCACAAACCATGAGTAAACACACACAAATGTTGTAAAACTTGCGCATGACAAACCGCTAAGCAAATACAGTTACAGTACCACATAGAGACGTCCTGCGGTAGTCGCTGTTGCTGCTGCTCCTGTTTAATTTCAGCCTCCAGATTCTGGATCACACAAGTATGGTTGAATCTGATTTGCACATGTTTTGTCTTGCCAAATTTACACATTCAAGCGGTTTTAAACCATTCAAATCAAACACTTTTTATTTCAAAAGACAATAGCTTTGGCTTAATGGCTCAATTAGCCATTTCCACTCCCTAACAGTTTTTTTGCACACGTTTTGCTTTTGAAATAATTTTTAGAGATTATCAAAACACTATTATAACATCATTAAAAAAAAAAAGTCATTTTTGTCACATTTTGTACTTAAGTGTGAAGTATATACTTGTAGGAAAGGTCACAAAGTCTCATGAAAAACAAAAACTGACAGCGTGTTAAGAGCTCTTCCTTTATAATCACTAAAGCTGTCAGTCAGTTCCATGCAAACACACTGAGTGCGAAAAATCCCGATTTAAATCAATCTGACTAAAATCTAAATTAATCTTTTATTTACATTGTGAATCCGCTTTGTATGTTATGATTTGTCCATGTGTAAACAAATTAATTCAGTATTTTGAGTGATACTGACTGAATTCTCACTACCAGTAACTTAAACACCTCTCTGATTGGTCATTATTTTCAACAGAAATGCCTGTGATTGGCTAAATTACTCAGCGCTGCAAAATCTGAACTCGCTGAACTCATGTGACACGAATATAACAACCAGGTTGCATTAATTTACTTGCTTTTCTCTTTTATTAAACAATTACAAATTAAATGTTACCTATAGTAATATAACTCCGTTAATCCTGCAATAAAAAATATGACTTACATTGACCTGACCAGTCAGCCAAGGTATAGCAGCCGCCATACCTTGCCATACCAAATTGATGCCCCTGGATGTGACTCTCAGCCTGTAAATAATATAACTGAAGCGGTCAAATACTGTCTGTATGTATGCTGTCAATCCCCTTCTCGAGATTGCAATAGTCTTAAGTAAACCTGTGACAGTACGCAAAGTAAGCAATGAGACCTTTTATGGCATCTTTAAGATTAATTTGTATTCTAAACTGTTTAGCATTTTAGGCAACTCTGGCTGTTTTCGTTCTTTCAGATAAAATTCTGTGTAAAATGAACAGTTTTTTGTGCGGCTCATCTTTTTTTTCTACACTATATTCTCACCATGTAACAGTTTTATCTCACTCTCAAACACAATACCCCATTCCTGCCATTTTCATAACTAGAGAGATGCTGACAGCTAACGTCAGTGATTGACAGCAAAGAATAAACCACAAAGTGCATGCTAATGTCATGCATGTCAATGACTAGCTTACTGTGGTTCATACAGCATTTTATCAATTTAATTTTCTCACAGATGTTGTTGTGACTATTGAAAATTTAACCACTTACACCCTGAAGGCATTTTTTTATGATTTCACATTTCAAGTGGCATACTTAAAAGTAATGGCTTATAACTCTACAACAACAAAAAACAAGATATATACAAGTGCATGGTCTCATTTGATAGAAAACCTTTCAAATTTTGAAAAAATATATTTTGGTCATGTTTGGAAGTTCTTATTTTACATCTCTGCTGAGAAACCTCAGAAAAAGTGATGTAATTTTAATTTTGTTATTATTGATGATTGACATGATGACTATTAGAAAATATATATATATGTATGAATAGGGATGTGCCAATCCAATACTCACTATCGGTATCAGCTCAGATACCTCCATTATTTGCAGGATTGGGTATCAATCAAACAGGACAGATCCAAATACGATATTGTGTGTATACTATTCTGTGTCATTGTTAAGCCCCAGTGCCCCACAAAAGGCACAAAAACATTATTAAGCATCATCAACGCTTCACACACTGTATTAAGTGTTCTGAAGCCATTCCATAGTATAATGTGAGGTACAGATGAATATTTAAGTCATTAAATTCAAGTTCACGTAAATGCTTCCCTCTGCTGCGTCTGTCAGTCATTCTCCATTCAGCTTTCAAATTGCGTGCCGTGTTCAGTTACGACAGTCAACAACGCAATGAAACTCTCTCCAATATGATTCAATGTTCCTGTTATTATGCTTGATCTGTAGATTTATGGTTTTGCATAAAATGACTATCTTACTGGAGTTTATTGCTGTAAATCGTGTTACTTTCTACCGGGTGTCTGTTAAGACTAGAGATTGTATTGTTCTTCACACACGGTAACTGAAATGTTAAACTGTTAAAAGCAAAGGCTCATAGAATATTGCATAGATACACTACGCATCGATATATCTTCCCTTTGTGTTGTGAACTTTTCAATGCGAACGGAGCTCTGCTGTGTTGATTCAAGCGCATCATCCTGCGCACGGCATGTGAATGCGCGCTTTGCGCCGCTCTGTATTGGAGCCTTTCATATTATAATACTTTTGCGCTATGAAAGATTATTAATAGCCTTTCTTGTTCTCCCCTATCTATATGTTGCTGCCTCATTAAAAATCACACACAATATATATATGTGTGTGTGTTTAATTTGTTTTTTTTTCTTTATAATGAAGTTGTCTGTAGATTGTGTTTAACACACAAAATAGTGATTATCAGTTCAGAAATTCTATCAGGTATAGAAATTATACAAAACTGCACAGCCGATACACTACATTTTTGGTATCGGATCGATTCTGAAAAATGGTATTAGTGCATCCCTATACAGGTCCTTCTCAAAAAAATTAGCATATTGTGATAAAAGTGCATTATTTTCCATAATGTAATGATAAAAATTAAACTGTCATATATTTTAGATTCATTGCACACCAACTGAAATATTTCAGGTCTTTTATTGTTTTAATACTGATGATTTTGGCATACAGCTCATGCAAACCCAAAATTCCTATCTCAAAAATTAGCAAAAGGTTCTCTAAACGAGCTATTAACCTAATCATCTGAATCAACTAATTAACTCTAAACACCTGCAAAAGATTCCTGAGGCTTTTAAAAACTCCCAGCCTGGTTCATTACTCAAAACCGCAATCATGGATAAGACTGCCAACCTGACTGCTGTCCAGAAGGCCATCATTGACACCCTCAAGCGAGAGGGTAAGACACAGAAAGACATTTCTGAACGAATAGGCTGTTCCCAAAGTGCTGTATCAAGGCACCTCAGTGGAAAGTCTGTGGCAAAAAAACGCTGCACAACAAGAAGAGGTGACCGGACCCTGAGGAAGATTGTGGAGAAAGGACCGATTCCAGACCTTGGGGGACCTGCGGAAGCAGTGGACTGAGTCTGGAGTAGAAACATCCAGAGCCACCGTGCACAGGCGTGTGCAGGAAATGGGCTACAGGTGCCGCATTCCCCAGGTCAAGCCACTTTTGAACCAGAAACAGGCAGAAGCGCCTGACCTGGGCTACAGAGAAGCAGCACTGGACTGTCGCCAAATTTTGCATGTCATTCGAAATCAAGGTGCCAGAGTCTGGAGGAAGACTGGGAGAAGGAAATGTCAAAATGCCTGAAGTCCAGTGTCAAGTACCCACAGTCAGTGATGGTCTGGGGTGCCATGTCAGCTGCTGGTGTTGGTCCACTGTGTTTTATCAAGGGCAGGGTCAATGCAGCAAGCTATCAGGAGATTTTGGAGCACTGCATGCTTCCATCTGCTGAAAAGCTTTATGGAGATGAAGATTTCGTTTTTCAGCACAAACTGGCACCTGCTCAAAACCACTGGTAAATGGTTTACTGACCATGGTATTACTGTGCTCAATTGGCCTGCCAACTTTCCTGACCTGATCCCCATAGAGAATCTGTGGGATATTGTGAAGAGAAAGTTGAGAGACGCAAGACCCAACACTCTGGATGAGCTTAAGGCCGCTATCAAAGCATCCTGGGCCTCCATAACACCTCAGCAGTGCCACAGGCTGATTGCCTCCATGCCACGCCGCATTGAAACAGTCATTTCTGCAAAAGGATTCCCGACAAAGTATTGAGTGCATAACTGAACATAATTATTTGAAGGTTGACTTTTTTTTAAATTAAAAACACTTTTCTTTTATTGGTCGGATGAAATATGCTAATTGTTTTAGATTTTTGGGGTTTTCATGAGCTGTATGCCAAAATCATCAGTATTAAAACAATAAAAGACCTGAAATATTTCAGTTGGTGTGCAATGAATCTAAAATATATGAAGGTTTAATTTTTATCATTACATTATGGAAAATCACAATATGCTAATTTTTTTAGAAGGACCTGTATATGAAAGCAAATTTTGTATTGATATCTTAAAGCAATCAAGTTATGGCATTTGGAAGCCAAGGTAGCCTTTTATAAAAAGTCCAAAAGAAACTCTCCAAACAAGTGTAACAAAGTGTTTTAAGAACTACTTACATATGTAAATGTCACAATAAAGCATAAAAAATATTTATAATAATATATAAGTAACAAGTAGTAAGATCCTGGTTGATGAGTGATGACTTTTCAGCGTGCTTTCCTATTCCATGGCAGATGGTACATCCAGACCAGTCAATCGGAGCGATCAGCCCAATCCAAGCGCGTTCCAGCTGTAATAGAATGTCCGATTGCTCACTACACATCATCCCTGCCCACTTTACCCACCCACCTCACCCGAGATCCAGTTTCCATTGGTTGAACTGGTTCCATTGGTTGAACTTTCAAATGACGCTGTAGTAACTTTCAAATGCCGCGAAGTAAGCATGTCTCACCAAAAACGCATGTCTTGTCACTCTGTGAGGATTTTCTCAAGATCTACTTGTCATATGTTGCATTTGGGTTCGTTTGAATCGGGACAACCCTTTATCTCAATAAAGAGGTGTGATTTAATGGTTTACTGATGTTTCACAAAGTTATATAGCAAAAAGTAATGCAAAAGCTTCATCTGTATACGGTTTTATGCATTCGCAGTGAGCCTTTCATACATGGTATAGTTTGGTCTCAAACTGAAACAAATATTATTTTTGTATTCTGCTAGTTGAGACTTTTTCAATGCTGTATTACAAAATAGTTATTTATGATACTTTTACAGACCACCTAAACAGTCATTTTGATGGCATTCATAAAAATGGTGGTCCTCTAATATTATAGCAAATTTAAAAGCACTTGTTAAGAGTTAGCCATATTAATTATATTTACTGTAAAGACAAAATTCTAAGCTTTAAAATGACACCTATTCTTCTGCTTGACTCTGGTGCCCCGTTTTACGTTTTCTTTATCCTTCTCAAAGGACTCTACTACATAATGCAGCTGGACTGAGAATGTCATCTGACCTTCTCCGTAAATTCAAAAGAACATTTTACCTTTTGAAGCTAGTTGGTAAAATGTCCACTTGTCAATAAAAACCAGATTTATGCCTGAGGCATTTTGGGAGGACTGCATCTTTCTCTCGCTTCCACTCTCTTGTTCCCTTGTACTCCTAAAGGTATTTAGAGGACACTCCAATGAGAAAAAAAAAAAAAATCCTGTAGCTAGAGAGTCTCTTAATTATATCTGTTTATTCGAGTTACATAACTCATTTTTAATTCTATTTTGTTTGATCAATAAATAAATATCAATAAAAAAAAAAGGAAATTGTTCAATTATAAGCAAATAGAATAAATAATATTTACTTCTAAAGCCACTTTTTTGTCATATCTATTCAATTCTTTCACCTTACGTCTTTGAATTATCTTCATTTTGGGGGTTTTCTCAGCAAATATTGATATGCACAATAAAATGTATTGGCTATTTCCATATGTCATTATTTTGATTAAAATATTTAATGGATTAACAACCTTATTATGCACTAAAACATCTAACATCTACTACCTGTAGAGAAACAACTGTGCGATTAACATGTGGACAAACATGTTGCTGCCAGTGTGTTTGTGTATGTATTTATGTATGTATCCTTTGATGTGCCACAGGACAGGCACGTGATGCACTAATACTGATTACATAATCATCATTTAAAACTTGTTGACAGTAGCACACCGCAGCACACTGTTGGTTAATTAATAGTGTAAAACACTCCTGTTGAACATGCACTGAGCAAACTTGATAAGAAGATAAGGCAAAGGACGATAATGACGCTTAATAAACGTAATATGCACGAAATGTTCTATTTTGGTAAATCTCTGGCAGAGACACAGACACATGCACACACAGACTGAGGATGGGGATGAGGCACAAGGTCAGCCAAACTGCAGCCTGCCCAGAGAAGACGGGGCTCAAGTGCCTTGCTCAAGGGCACAATGGAGGAAGGTTGTACAGGGTGGAAGGCCTTTCAGATACGCTCTTCGAAATAAAGGTCATTCAATGATTCTTAGATTAAGACGTTTTCACTTCATGGGGGTACTAAAGACTATATGGTTCTTTTTTATTGTTTTTTGATCCAACAAAATCTTCTTTCTCTTCCAAAGCTTGTGAGTTCTCAGATCTTCTGTACTCAGGGTTTTTCCCACATTTAAAATTAATCTTTGTCCCGCCAAAGATTTATTTGATAATTTAATATCTGCTGTTCTGCTTTACCAGTACCCGCTGAGAGCTGTCTGCTTTAAAACGGTCCTGTGAGTGTTTCTTTAAACGCTCTGTGAAGAGCATCAAAGGTAATGTGTGTTTGCACTGTTGAGCAATGTAGCCATACACAAACATGTCTGTTGAGTGTGTGAACGCCATAGCCAGTTTTAGGTTATATTACTCAGAATCAGCTCAACAACGCTCAAAATGGTGAGTTTTTTGTTGAGCATGAATGCAGCACAATTGCAAATCCTTTTATTATAATCAACAAAGTATAAACAGGAGGTCAATAAGAGATTCATTGCACAGCTTCATTGATTACGTATAACGGGAGTTTGCAAGTGCAGCTAATGGCAGCAATCTTTGCTTGCTTTTTTATTTCTAGATTTTTCAAGCTGCTTACTACACATTGCAAAGTTTCTGGATTGACAACCAGATTTAAATGTGCACCAGAATCCGGTTGACGGGAAAAATGTAAGAATGGAACAAAACAATCTGATTCTGCAGTGGTTTTCAAACCCTGGGTCACGACCCAGATTTTTAAAAAAATTGGTCGCTAGGATGATTGAAGGAAAATTGAGTTACATTTTAAATAATTTTTTAAAAAGTAAACACTTCAACAATGTCCTACTCTTATTATCTGCATGGCCAAAATGACAGAGTATTTTATTCTTTTGTTGGTCATACGTTCAAACAGTAGAATCTGTGATTCTGAATGACAGTATTCACACGGTGTGGTGACTGACAGCCCTTCTCATGACAGACGCACATTCTCCTCAAAACATTGTATTCATACGCGCTGTGCAATGCATCATTCCGTGAATAACTGCAGTTGCAGATTTCAAACAGAGATGGCGACAAAGAGGGAAAACTACGGACTGCAGACTTAAATAGTTTTAAATTCTGATCTGTTCTGAATACCGTTACATATAAATGATTTGTTGTGGAGTAAGGGGAACTAAAATAGCCTATAGCTGTGTTTGTAGTGTTTATAATGTTTGTAGTAAGCTACATTATAACATTTCACTTTATTTGGTATAATTTCTGAATGCAATCAAATACGACTTATACGTGACTTACCTGTTTTTTTTTCTCTCTCAAAAACATATATAAAAAATATTTGTAGTGTATTTTTAAGCATGCAGCAAATGATTAATTGGTAAAAAATTACTGTTGGTTAATGTTTAACCAGTTTATTAGCGTCCCATATATAGCTAGATCAAATTATATGCTGAGCTGAATTTTTGTGCCATCTAGCGATTTAATGGAGAATACAGTCTTGAAAATTGTCATGACTTCAGTCTGATCTATGTTGTCTCCGTGTTTGTGTGCTTTGTTTGTCTCGAGCACATGGTCTGTGTTGACATGTTACCGATTGCTCTGCTGTCTGTGCTCTGCCGATTGCTCTGCTGTCCAATCATCGGAGGTTTTCCTCGGTGCGCTATCCTCACGATCTTTGCGGGATTTCCCCTCTGCATGTTCATCGCGTTCATCAAAGAACTCAGTGAGACTTCGATATTACGTCAGTAGTGACGTTTGGATCTCTCCTTATTTGACGGTGCTCACCGGGCCAGTGGACATTTGTTTTGAATTCTTTTCCAGCTCCTTGCCTTCCTGTTTTTTCCCTGTGTCCGTTTGAGCTATAAATAAACTCTTCTGTTTCCTGCAATTGAATCCATACTTTTCCCTGACAGAACGGGCCGACCCTAAGATGGATTCAGCAGGTGCGGACCAGGTCAGAACCGCAGTCAGTCAACAGGGCATCCTTCTGGGACAGCATTCCAGCCAGTTAACGGGATGTTGAGTGCCTGTCAGCTCAGGTAGTGGATCTCAATCTCCAGATACAAGAGCTTCAGCGGGAGGCCATGACCAGCAGATCGGCTGGACCATATGGCCATGCTCTGCCTCATGCCGAGCCGGAACCTCATGCCAATAGTCCTCCGCCCTATGATGGTGACCCCAATTTGTGTAGGGCGTTTGTCACAGTGCTCTCTAGTTTTCGCTCTCCAGCCACGCAGCTATGTGACTGAGGAGTCCCAGGTAGCGTTTGTTATCACCCTCCTGAAGGGAAAGGCCCGGGACTAGGCAACCGCTGTGTGGGATGCGCGGGCCTCTTTCTGTTCCACGTTTGAAAACTTCAGAGCCGAGATGTTGAAGCTGTTTGACCGCTCTGCTCAGGGTGATGAGGCGGCCTCCCAGTTGGTGCGGTTGAGTCAGGGAAGACGTTCTGTTACAGAGTATTCGATCCAGTTCAGAACCCTGGCAGCTGCTTGTGATTGGAACGAGGCGGCATTACGGGCAAGGTTTCGAGAGGGGCTGGACAGTGACATTCTGGACGAGATCGTCACTCACGAGCTGCCTTCCCGTTTTGATGCACTTGTGGAGCTTGCACTTCATGTGGAGGGGCGGCTTCAACGTCGATGCCAGCGGTGGACTGCTCGTCCCTTCCGGACACTAGAGGAGGGTGGGCCCAGTGCTGCTCATCCATGTTCCTCTTCTTCTGCAGACCCTGAGCCGATGCAAGTGGGGCGTTCATCTCACCCCTTTAGGAGAAACAGGATCGGTTGGCTCGGGGCCTTTGTCTGTACTGTGGGAAGCCGGGGCATCGGGCTATTCTGTGTCCTTTAAAAGCCAGAGCCCATCAGTAATCCGGGGAATCCTGGTGGGCGCTACTCCTTATGTCAACTCCCTCATCTCACACACTCTGCTGAATGTCTCTGTTCAATATAAAGACACTGTTCACTCCTGTTCGGCATTGGTTGATTCAGGTGCCGAGGGCAACTTCCTGGATGTCTCTGTGGCTGCGCTGTGGGAAGTCCCTGCTGTTCCTCTTCCCTCTCCTATCTCTGTTCGTTCCCTTAATGGCCTCCTCATCACTTCCATCACCCATTCTACACCCCCCGTAAGTGTTATTGTCTCTGCCAATCACCGTGAGGTAATTGAACTGTATCTCCTATATTCCCCGGGTGCCCCTATTGTCTTAGGGCACCGGTGGCTGGCGCAGCACAACCCTCACGTGGATTGGTGGGGGGGTTCTGTGTTATCTTGGAGTCCGTCTTGTCTTGCGTCATGTTTGTTGCCTTGTCTCCTGGCTCTGTGTCTTTTGTTTTTCAGGTTGAGGAGGCAGATCTCACCGGGGTCCCGGCGGAGTACCGTGATCTTTGTCAGGTCTTCAGTAAGTCCCAGGCCACGTCCTTACCTCCTCATCGGCCATATGACTGTGCCATTGACCTTCTTCAAGGCACTTCTCCGCCCAGGGGTCGTCTGTACTCGCTGTCTGGTCCGGAAAGAGAGGCCATGGACAAGTACATTCAGGAGTCCTTGAATGCCGGCCTCATCCGTCCCTCTTCCTCACCTGCTGGGGCTGGGTTCTTCTTCGTTAAGAAGAAGGATGGCTCCCTGCGACCCTATATTGACTATAGGGGTCTCAATGACATCACCATTATAAACAGGTATCCTCTGCCTTTGATGTCATCAGCTTGTTCAATTGAATCCATACTTTTCCCTGACACAAATGGCCCATCATAAACAAGTATTCTTATGCTTGGCTTGACTTGTTTAAATGTAAATGGTTGTAAGCATATATTGGGGTTGCGACAATAAAAATTTTTTTTTTTTAAAAAGAGGGTCGCTCTTAAAAAAGTTTGAAAACCACTGTGGTACTGTATGTAAAATGATATGTGCAGTAAGTCTTTGAGTTTAAATGGTTAGTTCACCCACAAATTAAAATTATGTCATTAATGACTCACCCTCATGTCGTTACACAACCATACAATGACGACTTGAATGCTATATTTAAAAAAACTTGAATGCTATATTTTTAATGCTATATTTAAAAATGACTAATTTAGATAAGAGGATATAGGAATATAGGAAGTATGTTGCGATCTTGATCCACACTAATAATCAGCAGATGGCAGTAATGCACCTTGAAGTTGTATGCCAACCGCAATTTTTAAAAAAATTAAAGAAGAATTTGAAGACAATGTTGAATAAAGTCGTAGTTTTTGTTATTTTTTAAACAAAATGTATTTTCGATGCTTCAAAAAATTCTAACTAACCCACTGATGTCACATGGACTACTTTGATGATGTTTTTATTACCTTTCTGGAAAGGGACAGAATACCGTACATTTTCAATGGAGGGACAGAAAGCTCTCGACTAAATATAAAATATCTTAAAACTGTGTTCCAAAGATGAACGGAGGTCTTACGGGTGTGGAACGACATGAGGGTTTCATTTTTGGGTGAACTAACCCTTTAAGTGCAAAATAATAGACCTGCCACTCCTTCCAATGTAGGAGTTTTTAGTACATTAGTACACGCATTGTGTGCGAATCCCGTCTGTTAGAACATCGCAAAAGAATTGTCAACACACAGAAAACACTTCATAACTGGATAGGATTTGTTTCCCGTTTATTGAAAGTATGGTTTATGTCAGCTGGTCAGAGGAGGAGTCAACATTTTCAAGTGCAGTTCACACCCAGCGGTAATTAAAGGAAAACATTGTCTGATAGCGCCACGTGTACATGGATTCAGGTCTTTCCGACCTTTTGATTTTGATAAACATAATATGTGAAATATTAGAAAGCTAAGAATGCTTATTTTGAATACAGAGTGAGAGTGCGAGCGGGGGAGGAGCTCTCTTCTCGTTCTCTGTCACTCAGTTAATGCAAACGCAGCAGTCATCTACTACATCAATCATAAATCACAATAACTGATCAAATAAGGCTATGGCGGGACAAAAAATTTTTTGGCGGCCGCCAAAAAAATTTCAATGTAGGAAAAACCCTGGTTACATATGTAACCGAGACGTTAGTGTTGATGCACTTTGGTTGTTGTACTTTTTATTCTAATTGTTTTTAACATCTATTAATGAGAATCAATCGGGTCACTCACATTTGGTGCGGCTAAATATTTTTTCACAGTCGCACGCTTTAATTTTCAGTCGCAAATGTGACCGCAGTGTAGAGCCCTGCTGTATTTTGAAGCAGGGTGGGAGAAGAATGAAGCAGCTGGAGTAATTGCTAATGAGAGACAAGCGTGACACATGGCTAGATAGCAGTAGAGGTTTTATTATGCCACAGACGACCGCTTCCGCTTTTTCCTCTCATGCGTTAGAGATTAACATGTAAGAGTAAGAGTAACACAGTGCCGTTTTATCATATTAGATACATTTGAGTGTGTTATAAAGTTATGCTAATCTGTGCGTTCACTCAGCGGCTACTATGAGACACTTGCTGTACACTGCAGTAAGCTAGATCGATATTAGGAATAGTAAAACATGGTACTCACTGTAAATCATGAAAATGAGATTCAAACAATAAAATGGTGCTGAGCTATATGATTTGTTTTATGTCGATGAATGATTCCAAACAGTTGCTCACCTGTCTAATAAAACACATAATATATTAAAGCATCTTTGTTGTTTCCATGGTTTCCGGAAATCGAAGATAACGCGGTTATGATGTTATTGGTAGGCGATGCATGGACATGGTCTGTGTCCTGGTTAAAATTGCTTATTTCTCTGGATTTAAACATTCTTAGAAACATTTGGGATAATGTAAGTACACAAGTCAACAAAATATATAACATTATTCTAGTGGGGGGGGTTTATGCAAAAATATTTCATATTGTGCCTTTAACAGGAACCTTTAATTTTAAACAGTATAGAATCTCACCATGTTGTTTCTCAACCTAATAAAAAAAATAAAATAAAAAACAGGAGAATGTTCATGTACTGACATACAGTTTGGTAACAGAAAAGTGAGAAATGCAATCCTGCCTGAACAGACAGAGTATGGAAGTGAATCATAAGGGGTGATCAGTCCCACACACAGCTACTGTGGCCCAGCGCTTTGAACAGCTACACATTTCTGCATCTAATCCTACGCCAAAGCAGTCTTTGATCATGCGATGACTGCTAGACCATTATGACCAAACATGGACATTCTCTAAAGTTAAGGCTGTTCTATGAAATAGCACCTGAAACAAATAAAGACACAGTCTCTGGATAAGTATTTATGTAATTTCAATGACAAATACCAAGCATTAGGCACATTAAGCCATGCCCTGGTGCATGCTGACACATCGAGTGCGAGTTTGAAACCTGCTTGTGAATTGTACCGATACTGTTGCAGTGTTTCAGTCATCTGTGCACAACCAAAACAGTGCAACTATAGGAAACCGTTTTTACCTTCAGTAGATTCCATCAAGCCTCAGCAATTTTCAAATGTTCAGACGCGTTTAATGATGCAAAATATGCTATACCAATTCCAACAATGGCTTTGACAGATTTATCACAATAATTTTCTGCTTGAAAAAACATCTATAACCATTAACCATCTATCTATTTTTAAAAATAAGTCTCATGCTCACTAAAGGCTGCATTTATTTGTTTAAAAATCCAGTAAAAACTGACATTATGAAATATTATTACAAAAATAACTTTTCATAAAAACTGTTCAACAGTTGAGAATTAAATCTAATATGCTGATTCAGTGCTCAATAATAAATATTTTATTATTATGTTGAAAACAATTGTGCTGCTTAATATTTTTGTAGAATCTATCGTGACATTATAAAGGTCTTTAGTGTCACTTTTGGTCCAAGTATTAATTTCTTTAACCACAACACACCTTTTTTTTAACAATACTATATATAGCAGTGTTTTCAAAGGCAACTCAGGCTGATGCATGTAAAAGATTCAACATATTAGCATAATCTCCCAAACTTTCATTGTCTGTCTTTATAATTCAGTCTCTCGCACTCACACTCAAACACACAAAAAGCCTTTGGCCTTAGACAAATCTGAAAAACAGTAGGAATTATGAGGTTAAAATTTCACTCTAAATGAATTAGCCTGTGTGTCTACTTCACTATACAATATTCATAAAGTTAGTGTTGCACAAAATGCAGAAGGCTGCGGAACAGGGAATCTAAACTTAGCCCTTAAAAGCTGCTTTCAAAGGTTTTCGAGTTGCTTCGCCCGTTCTTCTCCTAAATAGACTGCCATTTCCTGTGAAGGCAGCACTAAGAGGGAAAATGACCTCATTCGGCCCGGAATACAGCCACCAATCTCCATGTTAGCCGATTGTCCTTTACAACCCGCGGGAAAGAAGCAGTGAGAGGAATAGGAAGAAAGAAAATAAGTGAGGACGAGAGAGACATGTTGGTGGTCTGCCAGGGAGAGGGATCCTTTGTGCGGACCCTCTCTTCTGATAAACCCTGAAGGAAGAAAGATGGAGAAGGAAAATAAAAGAGAACAAGAAAGAACTAGAGATGGGGAAAAGGAACGTTCACATATCGTAGGATTGCAGAGATTAAAAGAAGAGAGGACAGACTGAAACTTGACAAAGGTCTGAAAGCTTTATCTTCTAACAAAAGACCTGTAAAGCTGATTCTATAGTTCAAAGAGCCACATACAGTATGGGAGCTTTCCTGTCATCCGACTTAAAATGACACCAACTTGGCTAGGGATTTGTTATCCAGTTTCCTTAAGTAATACCTCCTATTGATACTAAACAACTGTACATTAATATCTAATATCAAATCTTTGTAAGACATTTCCATCTATGACAGCATCTAAGAACTGCTGGGAGTCACTTTTGGTACAGCCCATAATAACAAGGTGCTATCAAGGCAGTACTGTTGGGAGAGAGCAGGATATATCGGAGTATTGAGCGATGGCAGATCATTTGTCCACTGTGTACCATTCCGGAGTCTTTTAAAGCATCTTAAATTACATTCCAGCTAAGGTTCGCCATTGTAACTTTATTGTGGTGTCTGCTTGAAGCGCTGCAATAAATCACACAAAATAACGAAGGACAAGTTTATTTTGGCTTTTACAGGACTTTCACTTAAGCTGTAGTGATCCCTCCTTGGGGGCATTTGGGAACGCAAGAGCACAGGTAAAGTGTAAACAAGAGCTGGATCGGTGTTTCAAAAATGACACAGAATGCTGTTCTAAGCTAAAAAAAGACTGACGACTATTTAACGTATAAAAATCCAAACTTTATTTCCGTGCTGTAAATATTTTAGTAGTAGATACACTACCATTTAAAAGTGTGGGGTCAGTACTTTTTTTTTTACTTGATACATTTAATTCAGCAAGAATGCATTATATCTATCAAAGTCGTGAAAGAAAAAAAAAAACACAAAAACACAAAAACCTATTTCAAATACTGTAAATGCTGTTTCATTAACATTTTATACAATGAATCCTTAAAAAAATTGCATCATGGTTTTCACAAAAATGTGACCTGAGCTGGCAAAATGAGTTCAGATAATTTCAGGCAACAGGCAAAACAAGTGAAAAATGTCAATTTTGAAGTTTTCAAAAAAATTTAATTAAGCCTTTGTCTAGCAATCCCAATGTTAAAGATAGCAATTAAACATCTACAAGTATCTTTATTTGTACGTTTTCTGAGAGGAGTGCCTTTCCTTTGTCCATGAAAATCATCTTACTCGCACGCAAATACTTTGTTACCTTAAGCCGGGTACACACTGTGCAATTTTAGCCACGATTTGGCCATCTGAGACAAATTTTGCGAATCCTAAAAGATTCCTCTGATCCTAGGCTAAAATCTGAAGTCTTTGATCGTTAGTTTGACATGTTCACCGGCAGCCGATTAATGACTGCTGCGATAAAATTTGACCTCAGATGAAATTCTGGCAGTGTCAGAAGATTTGGCGCACAGTCCTGCAGTGACTTCTCCTACATCAAATTATCTAAATTTTTAAGACAAACTATGACCAAAATGAGCACTAGAGATTACTTTGTAGCCACCATTTAAATCCCGCGTGTAATGCAGCTCATTGTCACCGAACGCGTCATTCATTGATGATATAAAACTCTGGATGATTTTCTTGCGTGCATCCGTTTTAGCGCCTCAACTATCAGACAGTCTGACATTAATGACAACTTAGATCTTACAGTGTGACATGGCTTTCAGAGGGCATCCTGTTCGTACAGTCTGACTTAAAGGACTATTATAAAATTGCACAATGTGTATACAGCTTTACTTAATTAGAAATTTTGGGTATCTATACTTTACTGGAGTAATTCTTTTTCAGCCGACTTTTTACTTCGACTCCTTACATTTTCATGCAATTACATGTACTTTCTACTCCTTACATTTTAAAAATAACCCTGCCACTCCTATTTCATATCGGCTTGTTAAAAAACTATCCAGATAAATTGTGTCATCCGTACAGAGTGACTCAAAGACTCTTTATAAATCTAACCATGACTCCTGTCCATCATCATATACACACTCAGGACATCTGCAACTAGCAACACTCACAGCTGCTGAAAGAGGTTTGAATGAACAATTAATTAGTTTTGACTGGGCTAAGTGCATTATGTTCTATGTACTTCACAAATGTACTGTAGTTTTGTCAGAGCAAAGTGCAACGCAATTGACAGTTTCCACCTGGACATATTTGATCCGTATTCTTGGGAAATAGATTTTTTCATCAGCAGCATTATGGTTTAAGGAGATAAAATGGCAGGCTACTTAATAACCTTGATGGCACGGCAATAAAATAATATCACATTATTTTGGCAATTTAAGTTTTGGCAGGTATTTTTTTCTTGGAGTGGGCAGGTTTTGGTGAGCATTTTGCATTTTTGGCAGGTTTTTTTTTTCTTGGAGTGGGCGGGTTTTGGTGAGCATTTTGGGCTGGAAATCGTCGACTCAATGGCAACACTGATTATAAATGTACATTTACATTCAAAAAAACGTTTTGCACCATTACAATACTTATAGGCAACTAGTCATCATATCTCCCGCTCCATGAAACAGTAGTACACATATATGGTTCTTCAATGTATCGTACTAAAATGAGTTATATTTTCAATCGGCATATATGGGGTCGGAAGCGGAAGCGTCGGCCGAAAGTTGACCTGATAAAGTTTTAAAATATGGATATTTTTCTTACACAAACGCATCGGTTCGCTTCAGAAGGCCTTTATAAACACACCGGAGCCACGTGGAGCATGTTATTTGAAGGGCAGATGTACTTTTTATGGACTTCAAAAACAGAGCCACTATTACTGCAATTCTAATGCTTGGATTAGCCTGGCATTTTGTTATATAACTCCGATTTTATTCATCTGAAAGTAGAATGTCATATGCACCTAGGATGACTTGAGGGTGAGTAAATAATGGGCAAATTTTCATTTGTGGGTGAACTATCCCTTTAACGTTAGTAGATTAATGTTGGGGGACTTGAACATGAAAAAAGGTGTGTACTGTCTTTCCAAGGTTGAAACAGCATTTCTTTTAGTGTTCATTTGATGCAAATTAACTAGAAAGAAGAGATGAACAGATGAACATCTGTCAAGAGACATTAAAGATCCACAAAACAGTATTTATTGTTTACATTTATTTTTTGTTTTAAATGACACAATTTGAAAGTTGAGACTGTGTCCTCTTTGCTCCGCAATGTATTTTTCCCTGCATGAGAACACGACGTGTGGTTTTAGAGCGCCATGGCTTGTCGGACACAGCAACAGTTACTAAAGGGCTGTGGGTCTTTGCGAATAGTCTTTTAAGCTTAAACAGACACGTTCTTTCTTCTGTTGCATTCATCTATGCTTGTAATTAGTTTATTATTTTCTATGCAGATTCACTCCCTTAAAAAATCACCCCAATTATTCCAGAATGATTAATTATTTACAAACAGAGCTATTCAAATCATTTGGTGAAATTTTAAATCGCAATATATATTGCAGAAAAACAAAATAACACGATGTAAATTTTTGCCAATATCGTGCAGCCTTAATTGACAATATTAAGAAAGATTTCTTAAACATTAAATCAGCTTATTACAATGCTTTCTGAAGGAGGAGTAAGGAACTGAGCCATTGCAGCAAGTTTTATTGTAGCTGACATCATCAAACTAATGTCACGGTGACATCAGCAAAGTGTCCTATAAGCTGGTTCAAGATGAGTTGGCTTTCACCCTTCAAGTGGGTTTTCTGTGCGTTACTGTGTTTTTTATAGGCACTTACATGGCACCACTGATGACATCATATGATCTAATGTGCCAGTGCAACCTCAGTCTATTGTTAAACGAATAACAAGAAAATTTGAGGGTGCATGTGTGGGAGATGGATAAGTGAAAAAGAAAAGGACTCGTGCGTGTGCACATCCGCTTCTAAGTGTATGTTACATATTTAATTTATGTCAGCCCCTATATTGTGTTCCGTTCTCCCATAATGCACCTCTCTAATACAGATGGGATAAAAGCAGCTTCAATGGGGCAGAAAACCGCTTTAGGTGTTTAACTCTTCAGCACTGGCTCTCTTTTCCTGCAGTTTTTTTTCTCTGTCTCATCCACCACATATAGACCCTAAACCCATATGCCCAGACCTCATTCCAGAAGCTGAACATGCGAACCACATAAAGTAGCTCATAGAATATTCAGTCCTGCCCCCTCAGTGTGCGTTAGTGCCTGTGTGTGAGTGCTCCCTGCCCTTTCTTTCCCACATGGAAGGCGGAAACATGGTTAAAAAGCTGCGTCCCTATGCCTTCATTTTTAATAAAACGAGAGAAAGAAAACCTGGGTTTACAGTGGAGTGAAGCATCCTCCAGGACCCTCACATACACGCTCTAAAAACACACTTACGCACCCCCATGAGTGCACCGCAAAAAGACATGCAGTTGAACTTGATCAAAGCAAGCCGAGAGACAGAGAAACAAGAGAGAAAGGATGTATAAAGCTATAGAGATAAAGGCCATTCTGAAACATTTTAAAGGGATAGTTCACTCACAAACTAAATTCTGGCATTTCAAACCTGGATATAAAAAAAAACACAATTTGAATAATCTTTACATTGTTCTGTCCAACTCCTACTTGTTCAAATCTCTCCTTTTGTGTTTCATGGGAAAAAACAGCAGCATACAAGTTATGAGGGTGAGAACATTTTAAGTCTGGGTAACTAATCCGGCTGAATGAAAATTCTGTCATCATTTACTCACCCTCATGTTTCCAACATGTATGACTTTCTTTCTTCTGTGGAATATAAGAGAAGATATTTTGATAAATGTTTTAGTGTTTATGTCAACACAATGGAAGTTAAACTGTTTGGTTACCAACATTCTTCAAAATATATTTTATTTTCTGCAGATGCAAGAAATGCATACAGGTTTCGTAATTGATGTAAACAATCTTCATTTAGGGGTGAATGATCCCTTTTTACAATCAGAGTGTCTATTCAAACCAAGTGCAAATAGCATTTATTGGGTGGGGAGGGATTTATTGTCCCTTTAAGGTAGCATCAATAATTTAAATAAATATAATAATTTACACTCTATATTATTATTTAATCCTGTTAATGTACAACAATACTGAGGTGCAAATAGTATCTGTCAAAATTACTATTTATATTGCAAAAAACTGCTACTTTTATATTATGTAAATAGAATATATCGCTATTTTCACTTAGTAAATATCATCTATCGCTATTTGCACTTATATCGCTAATGTTATTTTCACTTGGTGTAAATAGAATCTAGTTGCTATTAAAACTTGGTGTAATATATAGGCCTCAATGTATAATCAAAATAAACATACATGAGAACCAACAGAACTGTCAGTCTGATCAGAAAGACCAGAAACTTTGCAAGCTGACCTTCATGTAACAGTCAGAGGATATTATACAGTATAAATAACTCAAACGCTGAGAAAAGGCTTACTGTAATTGTTTACAAATAATATTTGGCTTGATATTTTGATACTGAATGTGAAGAAATTATGCTTTTTCGTGCCAATGTAAACTACCATTC
>CM040914.1:7265664-7478164 GCA_023029165.1 Gobiocypris rarus | reverse complement strand
AGAGGATTGATTGAGATTGAATGCACTGAAGTGTTGCAGCCTTGATTTAATGTTAGAAACTGACAGTTAAGGGATTGAATATTTGATGTTAAAAATGGCAAATATCTAATCTCTCATTTAACACTGAACAAATGTTTTAAACATTTTAACATTTAGGAACCCATATACAAATGTTTTGTCAAAAAGTTTCAGAAGAGCTGAAAGCTACACAAACAAAAAAGATATTCAATGACTTTGACCGATTCCCAAGAGAATTTTTAGGACAATGAGTCATATTTTGACAAATAAAAAAAAGCTTCTCTCATTATCTTTGCTTTTTCCTCAGACAGAAATGGAGAATAATTCCAAAGCTGTTCTTTGATTCTTTGGGGATCAAATCATAATGTAACTAAAGCATTGTTCAAGTGCACTCATCTAAAATTCTGTGAAAAAAAACACTTGAGAAAAAAAGATTAGGATTCTGTTAATTTATCTTCAAGTGCCCATTCTTTATAAGCAAATCAATGGTGATTATATTAAAAGAAAAAGACAATGAACCATCTTTTCTAAACACAGTGCACATAATATTCATTATGAACAAATTTCAGTCTTTTTTGTGAATTTTGTGAAGACTGTATATCCTGAAGGCTCTATGGTTTTTCTATAATATTGTGGGCACTTGCTTGGCTTGCCTAAATAAACAAGTTTATCCTTGACCAGTCGTAATGTAAAAATGCTATTCATGCTCTCCAGTAAGCTAGTTTGCAACTTAAAAAAAAATAAAAAAATAAACTTAAAAGGTGAAGTCTATAATGTACGCGCCAGCAGCATGAAGTGCCACAGTGTTTACACTCTTTGGGGAAATAACCGTATAAATGTCTTGCTTTAATAGTAGTCTCTTCACGTTAATCTGGGATAGGAGAAAGTATTTTAAAAACAAACACACTTCACCTTTTCATATAGGCACTTAAATGACTCATTGTGCCTCAGTTGTGAGCTGGCTTCTGCATGAAAAAAAGATATTCGGCTTATTCTAAGCCATCTTTTTACTTTTCAGTCTAATATCCAAGCACATAAGTCCAATACACATTCACACAGAGGGAACCACTGGAGTGGTTCTTGCGCTTGCAATTCCTTCAGAAACCTTCTCACATATAAATCTTCAAACGTTTAAATGCTAGTCATTTCCATGTTGGTGCCTGTCTGAACGAGGTATATTAATTTAGACATGGTATCTAGTATTTACTTGAATTGAATAAACAAACAGACAAAAAAAAAAAATCACTTGATTATCGAATCAATTATATTTAAACGTTTGTAATGCTAAATCAGTAAGAAAATCAGAAGTCATCCATCAGGGTCTTATGCTTCATGTGTCAATTTTTTCACTACATTCACAGATTGTGAAAAAAGCTAATTATTTCCTTAGCACGTGAATAATGTGTATTATTAAATTAAAACAACAAACCTAGACACACACAAACGAGTTAATGCTTACACTCACGAAACAATAATAACAGCTGAACGCAGACTCACTGAAGCTTTACTGCAGCTCTAATTAAACAGCCTGAGGAAAGTACCGATCAAATAACAAAAACTTAAATCCAATTATTGCACTGTGTGTGTATGTGTGCGTCTGAGGGATTACCGAACATTTTTACAACCCACAAAGGAAGAGCATTAATTAAGAAAGATAAATTACATTTGCAGGTACACCATTGTAAGAGTATGCAGTTTCAAACTAAATATGCATTTTGCACCAGATATATTACAGTAATAACACTTGGTTTATCATACAAAGACCTGTCCAAAAGAACAAATGTCTTCTCATTTGCATAAAAAAAAGGATTATTAGCATCTTAAATCAAACGGATAACACAGTAATGTCCAAACTGTATGACAAATAGTGCAACTATTGTACTATTAAAACCTAATGAACAGTGGAATACTAAATTATCTCAAGTGAAACTTGATACCAGTTTTGATTCAACAGTAAAAAGTAATATGCTATTGAATATGCTGCTGAATATGCTATTATTTAATTTATTAACATTGGTAACACTTTACAATACGGTTAAATTATTTAACATTAATTAATGCATTAAGTACCATGCCAAAACAATGATCTTCCAAAGAATTTACATTTTTAAACATTTTTACATATAAGAATAAAATCATTGTATAAAATATAGCTGCAAGCAGTCATTATCGGGGGCAAGCACAAAGACGACGATAAGACATGCCAACATGGCTGGGAGTGTCAGAACAACAATGAGCCATTAAAGACATTTTAAGAAATGAAAAATCATATATAATCACTAATAATGATGATTTAATCGTTTATCTAAAATTGGGTATCGTATGACTCGAATTTTGGCCAAAGCGTTCAGAGTAATAAGCAAAAATAGCCCTTTTTGTATCTCATGACCACTAGGTGGCACTGTGCCAAAACGCAGAAGGTAGCCCCAGGTCATTATTGGCATAACCCACACCAAGTTTGGTCAAAATACGCTAAAGCGTTGTGGAGGTATAGCCTCAAGTTCATTTTGGCAGGCACTTCAAATTCGTTTGCGCATTATTTGATTATTGAACATTACTGACGAATCAACTTGAATTCCATAACTTTTTGTTAGCAAGTTCTGAAGATGATCAGGTTAAATTTTTGTGAAAACTGGAGCAACGTCCTAGGAGAAGCTCTAAAAAGTAGGATTTTCAAAAAATTCTAAATGGTGGAAAAATTCAGGATGGTCATATATTCTTTATTTGGATCCCCATTAGCTTCCACAAAGTGGTTGCTAATCTTCCTAGGGTCAACACAGCCATACAAGACACACACAAAAAAACAAAAAACATACAAATAAAATTAATTATTATTACCGGTACACTAGTCAAATCATCACACTATACAAATTACACATCAAATATACAACACACATCTACATATTTGTAAGCATTTTTATTTTACATTGTCTTCTAAATACATATACGAAAGAGTAAAATTATGTTTATTGTAACTATATTCCAAGCAACAGAACCTTGATAAAGCAGTTTTTTCATGAAATTTGTGTGCTGAGCCTCACTTGACGAATTCTATAGTCATGTCTAAAACCCACATATACAAGTTTTCAGAGAAGAAACAGGGTGTGTGATACTTGATTAGCTTATAAAAATATATTTTAACAGTCATAAATGTAGTTTATCCTTCACTTACAGCCATGATAATTTTATATGCATATAAATAACATGATAAATAACGATGGCCTGAAATGGATGATGAAGCACTAACCTAGCTGCTCTGTTCTGAGCCATCTTAAGGTTTTTTTGTTTTTTTTTCTCAGATGCACTTGACCATATAATTGGGCAGTAAACAATATGAGATAAAACTGACTATTACACCACATCTTTTAAAGCTAGAGATGGAAGAAACACAGAACATTTCCTGGCACCAGCTACACCTTTTCCCATATTGCTTACTATATGATCTATATGTTCAGACCAAGACAGCAAGTTTCACACCCAGCAACTTAACACTTGTTACTTGTTCCACTGGAGTCCTAACAATAAATAAATTAAAGACAGCAACCTTAGTAATATTGTTTTTGTTACTAAAAATGATACATTTATTTTTTTCTATGTTAAAATTAATTTATTAGTTCTAACACTTAATTGTTTGCGACTACTCACTTAAGTTCTTCTGAAGCTCAGCCAATGTATGTGCTGCAGAAAACATTACTGAATCATCTGAATACATAGCTAAATTAGCATTATCAACAACACATGGTAAATAATTTATAAAAATAGAAAATAAAAGTGGACATAGACAAATACAGTGTGAATAACCAAGGAATCGGAGGAAACAATTGTGAAAAAGAATTGTGTCTCTAGCCCTTATGGTTCAAAAGTTATTAGCATGGTTATTATCAACAGGTGGTGACGCTAGAGGGATTGAGTTAGAGACAGAATTTGCTGTGGTGAAGGTTTGGACTGTCCTCTGTCTGTGTGCCAAATTTCATAACTTTCCTGCAAGTGATTCTATGAGCTGCCATAGACTTCCAGAGAGGATGAAGAAGAATGCCATCGATTACAATAGGTGCTTGGCCCCCAATTAACATGAACACAAATTAATATTGAACAATAGTAGGAATTATAAAGTAAGCAGCATTGCTTCAAGTTTAAGAAACCATTGAAGTAAACAGTATGCATCAATAAACAAAAGTGCACTATAAAAGAAACAAAAGTGCATAAAGGTGTATTTCAAGGCATTATGGATTCACTCACATATACTGTGCAATCTGTCTGCAAGTGCAAGCATTACCTGTTAACTCCAATCTTACTTAATCAACTAAAATTATACCATCACATCGCAGGGGCTGACACTCAACATACTAGCGTACTTGTGATCAGCAGAAGTGCACTGATGGTAATTTCCTTGATTAAGAGTTATTCTAGGTAGCTGTTTTTCTCTTCTTCTTGCTGTTACAGTAAAAGCGCCAATTTCCTATACTGAAGGAATGCCATCATCTGCACACACCTCAGCAATACAGTCACTGACTGAAGAGAACATGACCTCCTGCAGAGACTCAGATGCACCTGAGGCTGTATGAGCTGCTGAGCTGGTTCAGATGAGGTTAAACACAACAGCAGTTCTTCAGATGCCTGACCTCAGCCTTGGGTTATAAAGTCCCTCTTTCGATTTTCACGCTTCTCAGAATTGTGAGTCGAACAACAACCCCCCAACTGTGGTACGAAGCTTCAGGCTCTTCAAACTATCACGCCTTTCTTTTCTGAAAACCCCTATAGTTTTGCCAGGGAAGCCCTTCAAAGTTATTCAAAATGCCATTGATGTCATTGTTTTATAATTTAACAAAAGCCTTTGATTGCTGGTATGTTTTATCTACAACATCTGCTCGGCTTTGTCACAGAATCCTAAAATGTGACCATAAAACCAACACATTCAAACTCAGACTTCAGTAGAGATACAATCTAGTCTCAAGTTTACCTTGGCAATTTTTTTAGCTTCTTTTTGTAATTTCCACTTTTCTTCTAGTTTGCAAGTACGTTTGTAACTACATATCCCACGTGTACAAAATATGTCATGTAACATGTCCAAATTTGCCACAAGCCAGGCATACACAGAAAATTTTTTGCTATTGTACAAGCTGGCAGGCGATTTCTCTTACAATTATGAGAAATCACATGTAATTCATTGGTGTTCGTATGGTGGAGGCTCGCATTGTGTGAAAGGAATTACAAGCTGAGCTGAGTATGTTACAAACATCTCCCAATCTACAGATCAACAAGTTTTAAAAAATTCTGTCCGATTTTGATTAGTGAATAGGCTGTCCCCTATTGCCGAATCATACACAACAAAGACACATCGGCTGGATCTATGAATATTATTATAGCCCAGTGGCTGCAATCCCACAGCATGCACATACACTGACAAACACAGATACATTCACACACACACACACACACACACACACACACACACACACACACACACACACACACACACACACACACACACACACACACACACACACACACACACACACACACACACACACACACACACACACACACACACACACACACACACACACTATATGTAGTTGTTTTTGTTGAAAGGAATGGCTGTTATTTTTTTTCAATCCGAAGCTATGGCAGCAACATTGAATTGATTCGATTATCAGATTAACTGATTCGTAACGTGCACAACCACCTGAGCGTCTGAGTGTATGCTATGTAGTTATAAACTTGTTTACATATGAACATACCTTAAACAGTAATGAATCCTCCATATGCTCAGCGTACACAGAAGTGAGCCGGTACTGGTTCTCCACAGTGATGTCGATCTGGTACCCGGTCAGTACGTAGCAAGCAGTGCGGAACTCTTGAATCTTCTTCTGGAACACTTCCTTCAAACGCTGGTTCTTCAGTTCTGCACTTTCCATCTGCTTACGCAAGTCTGAAGAACATGTATATCACATTAAGTCATAACCAGAAGAACAAGAATAAGATCTGAATAAGTCAATTTAACAAGTAATCCAACACATGAAATTATAAGTACTGTATGTATTTGATTTATGTTGAAGTGCTTGGGACGTGGCTTTTAAGGGTGAGCCTTTTGTCTTTGCAATCAGGCTCTCCAAAAATGATATCAACACTTGAATTTATATATTAGGCACGTTTTTCTTTACAGATAAAATTAGCCAAAAAAGAGATTTAACTAAAAAGATTAAATGCCCATGAGAAGGATACGATTGTGTTTTTTATAGGCTTCATAGACAGGTTTTCTCCTATCCGGAAGTCCGTTTTGCAGAGATGGACTAAAATGACTCCAAAAACTTACTGCCAGATTCTGAAAGATGAATTTTTCAAACAGTGGTACAAGAGGATGTGGTGCTGGTGCTTCAAGAGTCACTCTCAACCTATCTGTATATAAAGCCTTTATAAAAAATGTATTTTACAACACTTCAGCTTGTGATTCTTATTAAGTGGGGGTAATTTTTTAGGATGTTTTTCAGGTAGGTCTAACAGTAGTTTAGGTACAGAAATTGAATAAAGTAATCAAATGTAAAATAACACTGCATATAATCTTCACTGTATAAATTAAATAAAGATTAATCCTTATTAAACTCACAAAAGTTATTCAGTGAAGATAAGCGAGCGATTTCTTTGTCTTCTGTAGTTTGATTTACATTATATTAGGGGTTTTCCTGGCTCAAAACGAGGCAGAGGTGGTAAAATTCTCGACCCGCGGCTCGAGATTATGCCGATTAACTGTCAGTTCTAAGGCTGTCATACATTTTTTGTGTGCTTTGATCATTAAATAATTATGAATTTAAACCCTTTTAAGTTATCATTTTGCAGTGTAAGATTACAGCTAACACCTTTAAAATAACTGGAAATAACTGGAAAAGTAATAAAAGTAAATAACTGAACGATCACAAAAAACTGGCAAAATATAATGTTATAAATGTATCATTCATATATTTCTACATCAGTATACATCTGTGTTTTGGAACTAATGATCACTCTTTTATCTGTTTAACTACCCAGAATCCACTAAGTACACACTACTTCATTATAGCGAAAACAATAAATGAATACAAATATATAATCATAAGCTATGACAAAAATATATATTAAACTAGGTGAGTGGATTGTAGGTGAGTGGATAGTTACACAAATTGCCATTACAAATTACAAAAAGTAGGCTAATTCTTAAAAATCTTAATAAAAAGGTACAAATTACTTTGTGTCCTTATAAAATACATTTACGAAAAACAATTTATATTATTATATTTATATATGAATGTACATAATTATATATAATTTTATATATAGAAGCCTACACAATATAAAATTACAAGATGTTTATTGCAAATGTAATGTGCAGCTTTTTAATTGATAGATATGAAGATATGATAGATACGAGATAAGGCTTTTAATAATCTTTCAGTGCACAAAACCATGATAATATGAAACGCTTCAAAACAGAGCAGCACAAACCGCTTATGTGCATCCCAGGTGCAGAACGAAGCACTTAAAGCAACATGGGAGTTAGAGTGCGCAGCGCTGAGCGAGTGCGCATTGAAAAGTTCATGGCACAAATGAGAAGAGATGTCGAGCGCACAAATACTAGTCTATAACGTATATCTGTCCAACAAGTTTACTGATCATTTGTTTCTTCACAGTTTTAAATTCCAAGTTTTGTGTGATGTGTGTAATTAACAGTCCTTGTGTTGTCACCCAGGAGGGAGCAGTTTGAATGCTGAATGGATAATGATTGACAGCTGCAGCGGAGGGAAGACGAGTTTCTGTGAACTTTAATTTAACGATGTTAATATTCTTATGTCACTCACATTCAGCTATGGAATGGCTTTAGATGACTTTGTACCACCAAATCAGAAGAATGATTGCTGAAGGATCATGTGACACTTGATATATATTTCTGATCATTATTTAAGTATCACGAAAGGCCTTATCTGAGCAAGTGTTTTGTGGACAGATGGAGGTGGCAAAATTTGACGGAGGCTGCCGCCTTGTAATTCTCTATGGAGGAAAAACCCTGTTAACAGACAGCAGCAACAATATTAGGCAGCTGTCACTTGAAGAGCGAATGCATGGATCCAATATACTGTTACACATGCACTGTCTTTCTCAACTGTTTCTGTTCACATAAGCCATACCAGACAATGTTTACACGAATACCCGCTACAGTCCACGCTAAATTTGTGTGAAATTAAAATTGAAGCGAAAGGAGACCTGAAAGAGAAGTCATTTTATAATTTGCACTCTGAAACATGCAGCTTTCTGTGTTCAGACACAAAAGTTCTCACACAGTGTGTGCAAGTTCTCTTTATGGTTTTCTTGCGCTTTATTTGTCAAGCCTTGAAAACGCATGCAAATTATAAACTTTTGTGACCATACAGGGAAGATGCTTTTGGTTGGGGGCGCTGTTTTTTGTTGTTGTTTGTTTCATATTCACCACATTTGAATAAGAAACAATATTTAGTCTATAAAACGTGTCAAAACTTCACAAAGCGCAACAAACGTATCGGTGAGGACAGTCGTTTAAACAACATACACAAAAAACCTACCTGCCTTACACAACACCTAAGGTGGACCTGCACTCAGGAGTAGAGCGGATGGATTCTTTCTACCCTAAAGTTCCTTCAACTGTCTGGATCTTCTTTCACGCTGAAAGGCACACCTGCATCTGCCATGTTAAGCACTTTTGTTCAAGTAAACAAACAAAAAACAAAAGAAAGAAGAGAAAAGGTATACTACCCTCATCAAGGTCTTATCAAAGACTTCATTTGAATATTTAATTAAAGAACAATGCAAAATTGACCATTTAAATAAGGAGATAAAAGGCAACTGTATCTTATAGCTTCAATATAAGGCTTATGTACGTACAACAGAGGCCTCAACAGCAGTTGTAATTCCCTCATGGGCCTTCATGAAAATTTAATTACAAACAATTCAAAAGTTCTGCAGAAAAGAGAGTTAAATGTTCTGCTACTATGAACTGTAATTGCACACTAGAACAGTGCAGTTAAATTGTGAAAGTTTCAGTCATCACATAACTAAATGTGTTGATGTGCTGCACACTAGAAGAAAATGGCCTTTTGTTCAGTTGTCCTTTTCCTTTAACCGTTCATCAGGATCACTTTTAATTATATATCATGTTAATGTCTCTCCTTTTTGTCTCTGCTGGAAGCTTTTTAAAATCGTTATCACTTTGTTCGATTTTCGTAGAGAGAGCAGGATAGAAATTACACTAAACTCTCAACACAATCATCTTTAAAATGAGCTGCAATTAAAAGGTGCTGTAATGTGGCCCTCGTCTACATTAGTACACTTACAATTACCATGTCATGAACTTTGAGGCTGCATGAACTGTGTTAAGAGATGATGCCCTGCTGGGAAGGGACTAGTTTTTCCTTAGGAGCTCAGTATTCAATTCTGACGAGATTAAATCAATTTAGTTTGTTTTTTTTACTTTGGAATTCTCCCGTTTTTTGTATAAATCTAAGAAATCTTCTTTTGTTTGGATAGGGATATTAATGATAGGATACGTTTCACTAAAATACATTTTGTCGTCTTTCTGCACATCATATTTATTACTCTCTTGTCCTATATTTCTAAATGATAAATGCTACTGGTCTGATATTTTATGTAACACAAAGACATTCATACATTAAGTGTAGCTTAAGTGTACTTAAGTTAACTTTCTGCAGCAGTGTTAGTAATGAGCACACATTAGTTTCGGTTTCTGTTATTTGAATTGTTTCCAATCCCTGTTAATAACTGATCGATTATTAAATTAAAAGCAATATAAAACTCTATAAAAGAGTTTGCGGTGCTGTGTTTGAATATAAACTCAAAAAGCTGTTTATATGCTTATGAGAACTTGTTCTTAGTATTATTAAAGACAACAAAGTTGTGAAAAAAATGACACATTTAGCTACTCATTTTGAACTAGATTTGTGCAAGCATAAAATCCTGTAATCAAACATTTGAGGTGAAAAAAAAGAGGTCATAAAATGAAGGAGGATCAGTGAATAGCAAATAGATACAGAAAAAGTGCAGCGGCCAATTTAAAAGCAGACCTCAGGGTGTTTGTTTACTCATGGGCCTGAGTCCTAATTAGACTCTTGCCTCCTTAGCCAAAGAAAAGAGAGAGAGACTGGGGGAGAGAGACAGAGAGCATGAAGCAAATAAATGAGTCCCAAAGAAATACAGATCGTCAGCATACACCACTCGAGTACATTTAAACATTTTATCCAGGTCTAAAATGTATAAGTCAGTTTAGAAATTAGGAAGAATCTTTTTCTTTTTTTTCACAATCCATATCAATGTGTCCAAATTACAATTTTTATTTTTTGTTTATTTGCAAAGTGTTTCATTAAGATGAGGACCGAATGTAAAATCACATCTGGTCACTTGCATTTGACAGCTGGGCAACACTAACACAATCACCCAACCGGAAGAATAACTTGTGATGTCCAAGTACTCAAAGCCCAGTTAAAATTGTTACATTTTGGGCTGGAATAAGTTTTTTTATTTTAAATATATGGAGATTATATGGAAATTAAAGCAATGCAAAAATGATCAGTTTACTCTGAACAACCTCAATAAATAGACACTTGTTGTGCTGCTGCCCCGATCTTGTTCTAATGTTGTTTGGTGCTACATGTACACTTATATTTGTGCATTTCCTTACAAATACTTTGTCAGGGTTACTACTCTTTCATGAGCACCAGATTCAAGGACTTTTTAAAGCACCTTTTATTTTACATCAAAAACAATAAAGACAATAAAGGTTGGTTTGTTACTGCCAATCTGGACAGTATCAAAGACCTACTGTACTCGAGTCTGTCATTGCTGCAGTAACGTTAAGGGTTAGATGACCTTTTCAAAATTCAATGAGGAGACATTTATTTCACACTGGTTTTAGTTTTCTTTTTTTATGAACTATTACTTGATTATATCATTGTAATATAAAGAGAATATTATAATTTTCAATTAAATGAAATGCATATAAGGTCATTGTTAGGCATTAAAATATATATATTAATTGTTAACTACCTGTACAGGGTATCTGCAGGGCTTTAAACTACTACAGGGCTTTTTTAAGAACTTTAAAACCTAAACATAAACATCATAACCATAAAACCATAAAATGACTGTTTTCAACAAAAGTTCAAATATAATACAAGTTTTGAGAAAGTATTTTTATAAAAAGATAGCCTATATTGGTGTTGTTGTAAAAACACATTTCAGACTTTAAAGAAAACAATTGGGTCAATATTATAATTGATTATACATATTAATTTCAAATATTTATATATAATATTAAAAATGCCTTATTATTCTACATTTAAAATGTATTATTCTACATTGATTTTGAAAGCACATTAGCTCCTTATCAATCCACCAGATAACATTTACACCCTTGTATGCATGTAAGCTGTGAGAGAGAAAAAAAGGGTCAATCTTCACATTGGTCTGAACAAAAACTTTTCACAGACTTTCCAGGGCTTGAATCCATGTGTCTGAAATTCAAGTACTTTCAAGAAGCATGGGAACCCTGTGACTCTACTGCTTGCACATATTCGTCATCCAGCAGAATAACATGAAATACTCTTTCTTTCACGTGAGACCCCTGAGAACCTGAGGCAGGACTGTATATAATCAACTTTTGGTTTGGAGAAAAAAAGAAAAAAGAAAACTCAACAATGCCACTGAACACAGATAAAGGGGATGTTTCCTTACCCTACTATTGAAATGCATCACCTAAAAAAAGTATTTACCCAGTATTTCCTGTGAAGGCGGGATGATGAGGGTAGTGTCATCTGTTGACATGCCACCACCCGCCTCAATTTTCCGAAGTCGTTCTCTCAAGCGCTGACACTCCACCCTCAGCTGTTCCACATCTTCAGCGCGCTGCTGCTTTGCAGTGCTGGTCGGGTTCATTTGCAAGTGGATCACCTTTGTCTTCACAGGGTCATAGTCCCCCTAACGCATGGAAAAGATGTTAAAAGAATCAGAACATTATAATTAATACACTTTATTAAATCAAAGAGGAAAGTTTATAAAACTTTTAAACAAATTGAGTCTTCAAAAGAAAAGAGTACAGACAACAGGCCTCAATGTAAAGATAATTGGCATTCTTTTTTAACATTTTGGCATGTCAAATCATTGTGGTTGTAGACTCTGATCACACTAATTAACATTAAAATAAAAGTGAAAAATAAATAAATAAAAAGGATAATACACAATGGAAGAAGTCTGGAAACATAACATGCTGTTTTCTAAAATCCTTAAAACACATCCAATCTGAACATCAGTGCTTTTGAATTGTATTTCGTTTTTCATAAGCATCCAAATTTTTCAATCAAATAAAAAAAAAAGCCAACTGAATAAAACACTCATTAGCACTTTAGGACAAAACAAAGTAATCTGAAAAAAAAAAAAACCTGAAAAGAAATGTGTTAGTCAATAGCTCATTTGTTGAGCCAATAGATAAACTTTTGTTGTAGTTCAACAGTCTATGATTGAAAAACAAGTTACCATAAAGGGTTAAAATCAAGTCCAATTTTGTCTGAAGGATTCACCCCTTAAAAAATACATTTATCCGAATTACCCTCCAAACAAAAGGGCCAAAGAAGTGATAGTTCATCCCTGTCTGAGACGAAAGGCTTTATCTTCTGGAACGATTCTTCATTTGGGTGTAAAACTTCAGGGGTTTAAAAGCCATTACTGAGCCTTCTGGTGAATTAAGGGCCCCATCAAAGAATAATGCCTCGATCTGAACATCTCATTACGGAGCAAATTACATCACCCTGAGCTGAAGACAGAAAAGCTGAGAAGAGAAATAGAGACTGAGGGGTAAGGAAGAGGTGACATAACTGCAGAACAGAAGGGGATGAAAGAACAGAAACAACTAGAACTACTAAAAATGAAAGATTTTGTTAATGGGTTAGATGTAAATTTGAGGAGAAAGGGTAACAAACTCAGAAATGCCTAAATAAATTGTACTCTGATACAAAATCAATAAAATACATTTTATTTATTTTCATTATGTTTAATTATAATCATGTCAAAAACAAGTATAAAAATCTGCAAACAAGATTTATTTAAGAAATACTTGATATTATTGTGAAATTTCACCATTATTGCCATGGACTAATGAAATGCTAGTATCGTGACAACGCTAATGGTTCGTATAGATGACAACTCCATGCGTACATCTATCTAACCTTCAAGATGAATATAATACAGCTTGAATCATCAATGACTCACGGACAACAATAAAAATACATGAACAACAGCAAAGGTTAGCAGTCCTTGGGCCAAAAATAAACCATCTTAAAACCGACAAGTGTGGAGTGGGTTGATATTATTAACTGTATGTTTGAAGTCGCTTATTCTTACTGTGACTCTTGAAGCGTCATAGATAATGGCTAGAGAGGAGGACTATTAATATTAGAGCGGAAGTCTAAGCACATTAAGAAGACTGAGTGATTGAGAAAGCAGGACGAATGAGTGACGCAGTTCTTGAATTCCAGACTTTTCAGTTTGTTTTGGGCTGGCACCAGCGTTGAGGTCTAATGGAGCATATCTGACTGCATTTCAGCCCACTGATCGCATCATCGACTCAGGAAGTGAAAAGAAAGGATAAATGGATGGGAGGCCTCTGATAAATATAGATGCATCATGAAGATGATGGAAAAGTGGCGTAGCCTTACATCTTCCCATTACGTCAATGGCTTAACAAAAACTTGCCTATAACAGGCTGTTTACCCTATAACATGTGACAACAGTGCAGTGGAGCCAGGAATGTTAAGGTATTTGCCAATATAGAAACTAATTTCATAAAATAAATGAAAAACTAAATTGTAGTAAAAAAAATTAAAAATGGCCAAAAATGATGTCCAGAGGGTTTTAACGACCCTATAAGTTTGATTAATCAAAATATAAGGAAAATATTATATTATTATATTATAAGGGAAATATCTGAAATACAAGGGAATTTACTATGCAAAAAAGAAAAGACAAAAAACAGAAAAAAACTATCTCACAGGAAAAGAGATTAACAACCACATTTGCAGTTATTAATATTTTGTTGGTTCTCTGTTGTTTTTGCATGTTCAAAATTTTTATTTTCCACACAATTGCATGTTTAATTGTGTTATCACAAATAAAACTATTGACATTAAGGACAACTGCATAATATGCTTACAAAATCTTTAACAATATTTGAATAAAGGGTGAAGATGACTCCCTACTGTAAGTGTTTTGCATTTTATTTTATATTTTGTTCACATATTAAAAATTTGAAGCTGTTTTGGCACTGATAGCAGACTTATTTATGTGTATAATGCAAATAACGAATCTTGTCTTTGTGATTTGTGTTCATCATGTTTCTAATAAAAAAAAAGATTACTGTAACAAATGAGAGTCACTGGATTACCCAAAAACATGGATTAAATAGAATTAAGGAAAAATTAAAATATTGTAATACAACACAGTACAGGTTATTTTATATTGCAGTGAGGATTTTAGACGTACCCCTTTCCCTAGTATATATAGTATACCAATGCACAACCGCATACCTAAACAACGTAAATATTTAAACAGAACTTATAGTCTGAGTTTCCACTAAGTGCCTCTACATTATTTATTGACTAACAGAAATAAATAAAAACACCACTGTGCTATTATTAAACTAATATTTTTAAAAGAATATTAAAAGCTAGCAATCCTCAGCATGCCAAGAGTAATGTGTGCAACCATAGTTGAAAATCATACATGTGACGAGCCATTAAAACTCATTGTTGACCCATAAGGACCAGTGTTCAGGATTTATTTGAAGTCAACATATATGGATTTTTCTTTCAAATACTAGACCACTTTTTTTTAACTATAAGTTGATGAAGAGAAGGAAAAAAGCAGGATGAGAGTGAGGTGGTATTTCACTAAATGGAAAAGATAGAAACAGGTTTTTCAGTGATTTGAAGAGGACTTGTAAGTATGTGAGGATTTGCTGGCAAACACAATATGGTCTTAAGTGCCGATTTAGGCTTTGGTGAAGAAACACATATGAGTTACTGTGGAAACCAGAGGCGCGCACACACACGTCTGGTTTACTATCTTTGTGGGGACTCTCCATAGACTTAATAGGTTTTATACTGTACAAACCGTATTTTCTATCCCCCTACACTGCCCCTGCCCCTAAACCTACCCATCACAGGAGACATGCTGCATTTTTACATTTTCAAAAAAACTCATTTTGTATGATTTATAAGCTTGTTTCCTCATGGGAAACAATGAGGAACACGATTATTGCTCCCTGTGTCTCCCTAACCATTTCCTCCTTATTTTTATGTTCTCCTTTTCGCTGCAAATCAGTGCACAGCATTAATCGACCAAAAATTATTAGTCAGTTAGTCGCAGAAAAAAAACAATTGGTGGCGAAGTCTCGCAGTCTGTGAGGTAGATCGTTAACGGCATGTCCTTGGGGTAATTACAGTATGTCGGGCAGGAAATCCAAACGTTTGCATATCACCCACTGAATTCAAATATGGCTTATCATTTGAAACATGTAAGCAACATTACATGGCCGTTCGGTTAACCGAGATAAATGTGTAATATTAGGTGCTTATCCAAGCATTTGTGTGGAGTATGGAAACTGAAGTAACGCTTCACGTGGAGGCACTGCAGCAAGCTTTATGCGTGCGATCGAGCGATGACTAGGCTACATATAGGCAATTAAGGCTTATTATTATGATTTATTTGGTTCATTAATATAAAATAGATAAATCGGTGCTATTATTAGGCGCATATCCAAGTGTTTGTGCGGAGTGTGCAAGCTGAAGTATAGCGGTCTTTACTGCATGACATGGACGTGCCGGCGTGATCACATGCTGACAACAGAGGAAACAACTTAAAATACTCAATTTTGGTCATACAGATAAGAGTAATGCATCATTCCCAAACGTAAAATGTCTATTTTATTTATGTAAACTCACAATAACAACAAAACATTGTGCCTTTGTAAAATAAAGAAAACAAAAAGGAACCATTTTCTGCCACCTCGGTTTCTGTAAACTTAAGCATGTCAAAAAATAAACCATAACTCAATGTATACTGGCCTCACATACATGAAAAATATATCTATAGGAAGCTTAAAATGTTAAGTGACTGTCAATCAATTCAAGTGAAAAACAAATATTATCAAATTATATAATCCATATAAAACGTGCATATAGGTGCGTCCACTAAAATCACATTTGTCAACTTTATCTCTGCAGCCGAAAACACACAAAATTAACATTTTAACCATTTTCAGTCTCCTTTCTGTTTTTTAACGACATTCAATATGTTTGCCGGTGTGTTGTGGCAAGCTTTATGCGTGCACTTGAGTGCTGCTTGGAATTAAAGGCTCATTATTATGATTTATTAATATACATGGCTTATTAATACTCTATACATGTGCGATTAGTCTGGTAAATCACTTAAAAGAACGAATCCTAGCCGACTAGAAATATCTTTAGCCCAATTTTCATAAAACCCAAGTTAGAATAGCTGATTTGCTAGTAAGGCAAGCCAAGTTTATTTACGCTGATCAGATAGCTAAAAGCATGTCTATTCATGAAGTACTATTAACTATTGTGCAATACTACATTTTTTTTCAATGTTAAAACACCTATCCCAGATTAACACTTTTTGACAGATTATACTGTAATTGTGGATTATTTCCCAATAATGGATCACTGTTATTTAAGATCAATAGAACTCATATTTAAATATTGTGTGTGAACAAACTGCATTTACTTATGTAGGCTGCACATTCAAAAATGAGAACCACAACGGTGTTGCTAAAATACTTTAATAAACCATGACAATGAACTCCATATTAGCCTTCTTAACAGCATGTGGTAGGGCTGCTCAATTATGGCATAATCATTATTATTTTGCTCAACAACGTAAACACAATTATTTAAGATGATTATGAGTGGGCAAAATGACTAAAATCTCAACCGATTATTGAAGAAAATAAACAGTCAGTTTGGTAACTGTTCAATGTCTTGCTCTAGAGGCAGTCATATGCAAATGTGTTTGCCAGTGTGATGACAAATCCCACAATATCCAAAACAAAACTTCATTAAATAAATGCTTTGTTCATAATAAGAAGGACGTTGTAAGATATGAAATTTGCAGGATGTTTTAAGGGTGCAAAGACCTGTTATATGTCAAAAGATAAGGGCAAAAGTAATGTCATGACCCTTTTAAGACATAACTGAGTGTTTGTGACACCTGGAGAAACCCAACATTGACATATTTTTTTGCATTTGTGTGACCATAAAACCCAAAAGCAGACCTTGCTTGTTCTGCCCGACCTCACACCATGCAAACAGAAAAGCGCCTGGTAAACAATCACAAGTTGTTTCGTAGTTTAGTGCACTTTAAATAACTCTTTTAATCTTTTAATATCAAGCATGTCCCACAGTAGACTGCAAATGATGAAAGTCACAATATATGATTTGACTAACTTGGACTTTAAAAAGTACTTTAAAGTAGCCTTTTAAAAGGTTGCGGTCTTGAACAGTGCTTGAACCACTGTAGTTACATGGACACATGAAAAACGTTTTTCCTACCTTTCTGGGCCTTGAAAGTATTAATTAAATTGCTGTCTATAGAGGGGTCAGAAAGGTCTCAGATTTCATCAAGATGAACGAAGGCCTTATGGCTTTGGAATGACATGTGGGTGAGTCATTACTGACAGAATTTTCATTTTTGGGCGAACTAACTAACTTTTAAGGAGTTGCAAAAAATAAATTAAAATTTGATTAATTACACAGTCCTAGCATAAGGAACTAAACTGTTACTCAGATTTAAATCAGAACCCTATCCCAATATGATGTAATCCCTGAAGCCGTCACTGCAAGTTTACACAGTTCCACGCAACTGTTTGAGCCATACAGTTCAGCTTCAGCTCACCGCATACATGGTTATGGACTAGGGGTTGAACGTTTTCTGATTTTTTAAAGTCGACATTTATGTGATGAAAGTCGAGTCGAATAGTCGCTGATGACGTCATTAATGAACAAATGAACCTGAACCTTGAGCTGAGACGCGAACAGTTTTCTTGTATATTATCAAACAATCTCTCTGAGTATGCATTTGTCATCTTTAACTGTTGGCAACAGAGCCTGTGGATCGGAAATGGCCAGCGACTAGTTGACATCAAGCTTAAAGCGTCATGGCAGAGCATTAAAGTCGACTAGTCGGTGCAACACCTATTATGGACTCCAACAAATATTATTTTTGTAATCAATGAAACTGTTAAACAAGACCTGTCAAATCACCTGAAACAGAAACAGAGTGTTTAACATCAGATAAGTTCCCAGATAAGCTGCACAATTAATCGTTAAAAGAGCAATCTCGAATTCAAACACCAAAGCAATCTTATAGCTCCTAAGTGACAATGATTCCGCACCGTTACACCTGTTTCACATTGCAAGCGTCAGCGGGGCATGAACAGTGCGTACTTTGTCGCTGCCCATGTTAATGAATAAGAGGGTCGTCCGTCACGCTTCTGATGTGAACTCAATGTGAAGTAGTTGAATCCCTACTGTAAAAATGTTTTAGGTACTGGAAATCTAGCAGAAAATGAAACTATCACCTGGAGGTTATGCCTCTCTAGTCTCATCTCCAGGATGTTGTTTTGCTCTTCCAGTCGCTGACGTTCTGCCTCCAATTCCTCAATCTTCTGTCTGAAAAAAAAAAAACACACGCATACATATATAAAGTCATTTTTGTCCAAACATAATTCATTCTCCCATCAAACTTTTAAATCACAAAAATAAACATCTATTGTTCAGTCAAGCATGTGAAACAACCATAATTCAATATGTCCAACTCAAGTTCTGGAGGTTGATTGCAGAGTAAAACATTTGGCCCCACTTTATATTAGGTGGCCTTAACTACTATGTACTTACATAAAAAATAAGTACAATGTACTTACTGTGTTCATATTGTGTTGCAAAACACCTTTGCTGATATTGAGGTGGGATACGGGTAGGGTTAGGGACAGGTGTGGTGGTATCGGTACGTTTAAGGGTAGGGTTAGGTGTAAGGGAAGTGTCAACTGTGTAATTACAAATGTAACTACAGAAATTAATTACAGATGTAATTACATGCAGGCATTTTTTTAAAATGTAAGTACAATGTAAAAACATGTATGTACACAATAAGTGCAATGTATCAAATAATTAATTAAAATGTTAGTACAAAGTAGTTAAGGACACCTAATATAAAGTGGGTCCAAACATTTTATAAAAAGCAGGGTCCAAAATCTGAGAACATAAGAAATCTGGGATTTTATATTATATATATATTTAAATATTTTTATATATTTATATTTACACATATACATGCACTTGGTGTAATATTTTTGATCCATTGTATCCTGTAGAAATTCTCAGAAAGTTGGACAACATTCAGGTTGGTTTAAAAGATTACTATGTGGGGTGTCTTGGACTTGTATTCAATACAACAAATATTCAATTAAGGTGTAAACAGCTTAGTGAAATGGTTCCAGGAGTGATTAAATGAAATTCTATAGAGAATAATTACAGGATCAAAAAGAAAGTGTAAAAAGGAGGAAATAGGCACCGAATGAAAGCGTACTTTCCAACAAGGCCACAAAAGCTAATGTAGTATAATCACATTTGCATAGTAATTAGGCAATGCAACAGGCCATGAAAAAACCCCCACAGACTTCAGTTTCACTCAGTCTGAAGCCCAGCTCTCAATGCCAGTGACTTGCAGTGACAAAGTGGCATGAACATTTCAATGAGAGCTGATGATTTTCAGTGACATGAGTTGTAGCTAGGACTGTGCAGGTAAACGTGACAACCGCAGTGGCTGAGTAGCACCGGTGGTTACATCGCAGCCATGGAAACATAACATTCATGCCGAACGAAAGAGGTAGGTAGGCTTTGTGAGGTGAGCAAAATTTAAGCTTTGCGTTTTGCGACCTGGTCACCCGATTTTCCACGAATTGAACAATAGGATTATTCCATTTTATTCTACTCTGCATGGAATGTCTTATTTTCCCAAATCTTCATTTGCGTCTCTCACAGCAGATTGTTTTTTTTATTATTTCTCACACAGATAAATGTTTCTTCCTTTCGTTTGCTTTTAATTACGAGTCTATTCCCATCATGTCCAGTGGCAAAGTAGACAACAGTGTAGGATAGATACATTTTACTTCAAATTCTATTATTTTGTAAGTTTTATAAGTTATACGTTTATTATTAGACTTAAGGTGCGTCAAGTTTATATGCATAGCGCGTTTCATCAAAAGCGATGCTCTCTCATGCTCGTGTTCAGCGCAATGCGGCACGCACGTAGGCTACCTCTGAGGAGAAAAAATTATATATATATATTCACAGCCGTCACAGCCCTAGTTGTAGCAACCAGCAGAAACAGGCTTCAATAGATCACAAGTAACCATAATTAACCAAAGAATAAAAAAAATAATTACTCAATTGTCAATATGACTTTGTATCCTACAGTGTGATTTTGTACGCAGAAACAGGCTTCCAGAATGATCAGATTAAACTTGATAAATGTTTTAACACACATGAAACATACTATGAGGTTTCACTTATTACATTTCTCTGTTACCTGAGAGAGCTGATTTCTTCTGCTGTTGCTAAGGTGGTTTTCTCGGCATTAGACATCTGCTGCTCTTTTAGAGCCTCAAGTTCAGCAGTCACCTGAGCAAGTGATAAAAAAACTCAATGAAAGACAAAAAGATCAGCACTGTATGTCAAAAACAGTGAGTGACTGTAAATCTGAGCAAAAGAAACACCTGTGACCTAGCGGCAATGTAATTCCTGTCTAATATCTTGACTTCTGCCTTATGTGGTTTTTCATTTCTTGCATGCATTATAGTGCAAATTTTAATCAATATTTATGATCGAAACGGTAGCTGACATAATCGTATAAATGCCAAAAGGAATCTCCCATGGTGATGGATATGACTTACCATCTGAGCTTGTAATTTGAAGGTGCCTGCTTCCTCCTGGGCTTTAAACAGTTGAGTCTATCGGAATGAAACAGGTTATTATAACCACACATTTTATAATAAATTCTTATAAATCCAGTAATTCTCCTTCTAAAAGAGTATTCAAAACGCTCATGCTACATCCTACCAAAGACCTCAGTTATGCTTTATTTTTTAAGTGGAACAACACGGAAGGCGGTCCGGCGGAAGCTAGATAATTTACATTATAATGGGTTAAATATGGATATTTTCCTTACACAAACCCATCGATTCGCTTCAGAAGACCTTTATTAACCCCCCGGAGCCATGTGGCATACGTTTATGATGATTAAAAAAAAAACATAGACATACGAATGCACAACCCTGCGGCTTGTGACGATACATTAAAGGGTTAGTTCACCCAAAAATGAAATTTATGTCATTAATGACTCACCCTAATGTCGTTCCACACCCGTAAGACCTCCGCGAACAAAGATTCGAACGGTTATGAATCAGCGCATTGATTAATGATTTGGATCGCGTGTCAAACTGCTGAAATCATGTGACATTGGCGATCCGAATTCTGAATCGATACGCTGATTCATAACGGTTCGAATCTTTGTTCGTGGATTGAAAACAAACAATGTTTGAAGAAGACAATGATGAATAAATGCTTCAAGAGATTCTAACTAACTCACTGATGTCACATATGGACTACTTTGATGATGTTTTTATTACCTCTCTGGAAAGGGACAGTATACCGTGCATACATTCAATGGAGGGCCAGAAAGCTCTCGGACTGAATATAAAATATATCAAACTGTGTTCCGAAGATCAACGGAAGTCTTACGGGTGTGGAACGACATTAGGGTGAGTCGTTAATGACATAAATTTATTTTTTGAGTGAACTAACCCATTAATGTCTTAAGACACGAAACAATCGGTTTGTGTGAGAAACCGAACAGTATATATGTTTTTTACCTCAAATACAACACTATGTACATCAGCCGTCCCAGCGCCATCACTGCCTGTAAGTGAGGTCAAATTACACAATATAGCATAGAGATACGCACAAGAGATCACTTCCGCCACTTGTGTCCCATTGAGATACGCCGTATCGTATACATTTGACCTCACTCGCAGGTTTTGTACATAGTGTTGTATTTGTGTGAGAAACCGAACAGTATTTATATTTAATTTTTTTACCTCAAACTTATCGTTTCGTGTCTTAACACATCAATGTATCGTCACGAGCCACAGGGTTTAATATGGATTCGTATGTCTATACTGTAGCTCATAGCTCTCATACTCTAAACTGTTCTTATTGGCATGCATTATATGACTCACTGGCACACTGCAAAGGTTAGAGTTAAAAATCTTCATTTGTATTCTACTGAAGAAAAAAAAAAAAACCTACATCTTGGGGTACCCTGGGGGTAAGCAGATAAACATCACAGTTTCATTTTTGGGTGAACTATCCCTTTAACTTTTAAATGCATCATGCATTAATATTTGAGTCTCCACATGAAAGAAAGACCCATGACTGGCAGAACATGCTTCTGCATTTCTCTCCGATGCATTAGGAAATGAAATGACATGAAATGTGGATGATGTTTACTGTGACAAGATGATTGGCAGATCAGTTCATGTGACAGGATGCGTGTAACCAAGCGACAGAGAGCAAAGATGCAATTTTATGATATGATAGTATGTTCCAAAGCTTGTCTACTCTTCTGCTACAATCAAAATTATGTAGGTTTTCTTGACAAAAAGAGTACATACTTTTAGGGCACAGTATAAGTTGGTGAATTAGAATGCAGCATAACTCCTAACCCTACCCCACACCCTAACAGGCAGCTTTTGCGACCGATTGTAAACGCCCCTACCTTTCGTCACACCCATTACTCCGACCTACAGATACCCAGATTACTTGCACAAATCATTGAATCAGTATCTTGACCATATACATTCAAAAGAACTGCTTGAGTGTGCATTATGGGTAATGAAGTTCTCACCTCCATCTCAGTGTTGTGATTCTGGACTTTCTGCAGCATGTCCTCTGCCTCCTTGACCCGGAGTGTGAGCTGAGGGGAGTATTCACTTGTGGCCAGCTCACTGTCGTACGACTCTAATATGGCCCTCATTCCATCGCGCTCCTGACCCACATACAAAAGCACAAACTTCAATTCCAGAACTCAATTCAGGCCAAGCTAGGTCAGCACAATACAAAGACATCATGCATACAGTTATCTGTGTGGAAGTAGAACTGTCTGACATGCTTGCAGAAGCATAAACGGATGATGCTGATTTCAATTGTAGGGTGAGCATGTAAAAAATTATTATAATTATAAATGAAAGAATCTACTCACTGTCTTAATGTAAATTTAATTACTACAGCTTGATTGTTTCACTTATTATTTCAACTATTTCAAATGCTTTACCGGTCAACCTTGTAGTACAATTTAATAGGCAGGCATCAGTTGTAATGTCATTGTATTGCTCTAAATACAAGAGGAGCGATGCAAGAAATATTAGAGAAGAATTAATGGGGTGAACGAGCTCCCTTCGGAGTCTGAGTCATCTGTGTAAATATCTCATTTTAGAGTCGATTAAACCGAAATTAAATCTAGTCTAGTCTCTAAAGCCGAAAACAGCAGGATCAATAAAACATTCTGATTCATTATCCAGAGTGTCAACTGAGAATACTAAAACGCCAACAGACACATGCACATACATGCACCCAAACTAGAAAGGTTGTGAAGGTTAATGTTGAATAGAACATTCACTAACAGACCTTTATCATCAGTTTAAAGGAAAAGTTAATGATGCATTTGTGGAGCTTTAGTTAAGTTCATCTGACGTAAAAATCAATGTGACTGACGTCAAATCACCTATGCAGATTTAGCTGTGAATTTCACAAAAGTGTCACATATCTTCCCAAAATCATAAGAAAAAATAAAATAAAAAGCAAAATATATATCTGACAAGAAAATTTCACTGTGATAAAAAAACACATATTTTAAGTTTATTTTCAATAGGTAATTATCATTTATGTCATTTTTAAAATGTACAATATGCAAGCAGAAACGGAAATAAAATGATTTTTTTACCTTTTTAAATCATAATACAATATGGTGGAAATTTAATGTAAATTACAATTTAAAGTTTGTGCATTATAGTAGTTTAGCTCATCTTTAAAGCACAATAGAATAGTTTTTTCCCTATCAATTTTGGAATTATGGAAGTTATGAAAATGTTGAAAACGTTGATGTCATCGCTTTAATTTGAAGCTCTGTAGTACTTTTTAAAGGTCAAAAAGATATCCGTTTGTATTATCTGAAGTCATGAAAACAGTTCAGGTCTTTCTTTTAATATGAGTTATACCACCTAAGGGGTTCAACACACCGACACATATCAGTATATTACACACACACACACACCTTCAAAAGCTATTTTTCTGCTTTTATTGTAATGAAATTCACCCGTGTTGTTATCTTAAACTCACCTCATTCGTCCCACAGATAGCAAACTGTCATTTAGGAATCTATTATTTTGGCACTGGCCTCAGATTTTCTGCGCCGAAGAGAGAATCTATGTGGGGGAGTGAGTGAAGAAACAAATCTGTGCCGCACAGCAGTTTTTTTTCTACCCCTATGGATCTTCATTTACTGAAGAACTTGGGTCAATGCTACAATAAAACCTTTTTATCATGGCTTTTAATCATAGCTAGAAAACTGTTAATCTTCTGAAGACAGCTGATGCATTTTCCTGGTTATGCAGCAGGCAAAGTGCTAAAGCTGCCAATAATGGCTAGTGACAAACAGCCTCCAAACTTTAGCTTGTCAATTCTATTTGTTTTATGGAAGTGTGTGTGTGTGTGTGTTTGTGTGTGTGTGGGCATGTTTTTGTGAAATATCAGGACACAAATGTGTATAATGACATGGGTATGACATGGGTATTACAAAAAGAGGGTGAAATATGAGGACGTTCCCCATGTCCTCACTTTTCAAAATGCTTATAAATCACACAGGATGAGGTTTTTTTCACAGAAAGTAAACTGCGCAGTCTCCTGTGATGGGTAGGTTTAGGGGCAGGGGCAGTATAGGGGGATAGAAAATACGGTTTGTACAGTATAAAATGCATTACGCCTATGGAATGTCCCCACATTTCACAAAAACAAACGTGTGTGTGCGTGTGTAAACAGGCTTTATCATATACCGTACTACTCAAAAGTTTGGGCACTACTGAATTTCTTCTTGATCTTAAAAAAGCTCTTTATCTCATGTTTAAATGCTATTCTGCTTAATCAGCTTTGTAGAGAAAAAAATTGTGCACTGTGCATGTATTAGTATCCATGCAAAACTTTGAGTTTACTGGACAAACTGATTTGTTAATAAACATTTTACTGAGCACAATTTACCATCAACGTAATTAAGAACTGACCAGAGAAATATGAGAGCGTGTTTGCTTATCCTTACTCTTAATTACTTGTTCTGACAGCTCTAATTTTCCATGTGTGTTTAGAGCAGTTTCCAGACTGGAAGGCTAGAGGTGAGGATGCTCTGAATGTCTCCAGTGTAGACATCATTACACCCAAACATTGACCTCATTAAAACAAATACCACCTATTTAGGATATATGTTTCAAGTTTATTGAAGGCTTTTATTAATTACCAATTAACCAAGCTGTTGACAAACAAAGAACAAGAGTATTATTCACATGCACAATAAAGTGGTGCTCCAGCAATTTATCTAAATCTCATTCTATCCTTATGGAAAGAACTTCAAGTCAGGAAGTTGGACCCATTCTAGATTTCTACAGGAGTTACAGCCACTCATACTGTCTATGCTGATTGAGGAGACAACAAAGATAATGGATCATATCAGACTTGTTAATGACTATTTTCCCTCCCTTATTTACTCATCCTCATACCGTTTCAGACCCATAAGATCTTCGAAACACAAATTAATTTATTTATACAAAATCACAAATCGTGCCCAAGTAGTAGTGCTTCGCCTGTGCTTCCCCATAATATAGTCCCAAGTCAATATCTGCCTAGGAAATCGCCTAGTCTTAATCTGCATCGCTATTTGTATTTGTCGTGAATACGCAGGCCACAAGAAGTAATTAGGTGTTTTTTTTATTTTTTTTATCCCTTTTACTCGGGACATGCTAGCTGGCAACATAGGATACCATTCATTTTGCTAAGCTAAGCTAGCAGCTATCCTGCCAAACTAAGACAAAAATGCATTTGCCCACATATCTAAATGTAGGAAATATGATGAATAAGCCCTATTTCTTAAAACAGTGGAGTGTTCCTTTAATAAAAGGTGGTAAATGTAATGCAGTACTTTCTTAGTTGTTGATATATTGAGCACAATTACATTACAAAACATCTTGTTTTAAAAACGGGCAAAAAGAAGTACCCATCGATTGTTCTAGAGAAAGATATAGACATTTTGCAATGGGGAGGAATTATTTGTTTATGAAACTCATATATATGTTTACAAAGCATGAATCTTTTTGTTTTGACGAGATCACCTTGGTGAGCAGTAGGACTCTCTTCTGCAGGCGACGGACCAGCGAATCCTGGTTCTCTCGTTTCTTCTGTTCTTCTTGAGCTTTGGCACGCAGTTGAGCGATCTCGGGAAGGAGCTCAGCGCGGGCCTTCTCCACAGAGCGAACACTGAAAGAGTCAGATAAAAAAAATGCCAGAATAACATTAGGATGGAGCAGCTCTGGGGAGAACAAAAACAACTGCATCCTCTATATCCTGGAAGGTCATTTCCTTATGAAAGCTGTCTGCTTAGTGTTCACAGCTGAATATACACTCTTTGTTGCTAGGGACAGCATTCTGGGAAATGAAGCATAATGTTTGGAAGACAGTGAGCCATAGCCAGTATATGCACACCTAGCCACGTATTATCCCAATGATGCCATAGTTACTTGCCAACATTGAAAAGTTAGAGCTGTTATTGATATTTGCAGGGTAAAAATTATGCTTATTTTCTTCCGCTATGACTCATCAGATATAGCATTCTGCACGCTATTAATCAGACACGAGAGATAAGCAGGGCATTAAGGTCAGTGTTGGGGGAAACGCAGATTACTTTATTCAAGTAACTAGTAAAGAAACATTACTCTCAAATTTGCAGCAAAATATCAGAGTTACTTTTTCAAAAATGTAATGCAAGTTAAATTGAAAAAAAAATGAAAAAAATGATTCTGCAATCCGAAAAAGGCACAGCTGTAAGGTTTGAGCTGCGCCCTCTACTGTACAAGTTTGAATTTACATTTCCTTCAGACTGAGGCTTAATCATTTCACTTTTAGTGTGAAATGGCCCTTATATTTGCCAAAAATATTTTTTTTATTAACTCCTTTACTGACGACACCCCACTTTTTGAGAATAGACGTTAAAAAAAAAAAATTCCAAACTGTAATTCAAGAATGCTTTGGAATACAGACCTGTTTGGTCTTGTTTTGAAGACGACACTGGGTAGCCTGACAAGCCAGACCCACATCAAGATGTTTGGTCTGGGAACTCACCATTGACACCATTGAACTCACCGTTTATCACGCCCCTCAATCCGAGGGGCGGGATAAACGATTGTCTTTCAAATTCCCCCTGCATGCCATTGGATAGCGCTGCAACCATCCAGAGTAACATGAAGCAAAGCTAGTTTAAAGATTAAACTTTCGCAGTATCCGGTCGGCAAAACTCCGAACACATCTTCCCTTCTTAAGAATGACATCAGAGCTTAACTCCAAGTCTTCCAGAGACGCGGCCAAAGATGATTCGTAAGACAGCTGTTTGCCAGCTTCTTTGTTTACAGGTAGCACACGGAACCTCTACAACTCTGCTGTCATTATATTAAGCCCGCCCACCAACTCTATACACGATGTGATTGGCCTGACCAGAGTTTGTTTTGTCCAGCTCGCAGGTCTACCGAGAGTTGCTAGACTACACTGGTGGCAAATTAGATTTGCTGCCGCTAAGGTGCGTCTAGATTTCTAGGCTTAGACACTGGGCAGATTATTGCTGAAATTAAATGGACTGTACACTTTTTTATATATATAAAATTTATATTTTACAAAATATTTTTTTTACTCTACAATTACTATAAAATCAAAGCCATATGTCTAACCAAATTTTGTCCCAAATTTGAAGTTGATATCACTAAAATGTAAGTTTCCCTGAGATTTTGTGAGACGCTGTAACAAAAATAGCCACCAGGTGTCATCCACCTTCCATTGATTTTTTTTATTTTTATTGATGCATTCTTCTGTAAAAAGTCATATTTGGACAAAAATGTATTAATTTATCACAAAAGAGATACATTTTTGATCTATCTATTTTCGGAGTACCAATCTTTGTGTGATGTCACTTTTGCAACAAGAATGGACATCTAAACAATAAGTAAAAAGGCAGCATGTATTTACATGAGAGGAAGCTGTTTGTTTGTTTGTGTATGTGTGCATTGTGTCTTCTGGAGATAAAGGAAGGATGTTTGATACAGATAGACTCTGACTGGGAGAGCACTTTTCCACTTGACCTTGCATAGTGAGAGAAATTACCCACAGCAAGAGTTCAATTCCATCAAATTTGCTGCAAAAGTGTGTGTGCAAGTATTTGTATCTGCTGGATTAAAGGGAGAGAAAGTGCTAAGACTGTACGGGTGGATGTAATTGTGCTTTCTGGAGGTAGTTGACAAGGGAAATTTGTTTGTGGGGGGGAGGGTGTTTATGTGGGCCGGCATTTGCAAGAGCGAGTCAGCATGTGTGTGTGTGTGTGTGTGTGTGTGTGTGTGTGTGTGTGTGTGTCCTCATAGCTAAATTGATTAACTCCTCATCTCTTCCAGATGCTAACTATCCAGCTCAATTTGAGCTATAATGAAAATCATCATGGCCTGCCGTGGAGGGTCAATAAGACAATAATGCACAATCTAATCACAAAACCATACTCGTCTCCTATCAATATGACCTCAGCACATACTGAGGCTTATTATGCAAATTGCCTCAATTCGTTAGTGAATAGGGTAATTGATTTAGTTGGCCCAGTTTCTCAACACCGAAGGAGTAGCTTAATGGAGTGATTCAACCAACTGGACCACATGAATGCACGCCAACACACAGACATGTATGTAAGGCAACTATAAGCACTTGCATTATAATACAAAGAGGGTCATTTTACGGTCCATCACACTATTCCATTACAGAAATAACTCTCACTAGACCAGCCATTGCAAAAATAATAATAATAATAAAAAACAAATCACGAAAACAGCCTTAAAAAGAGAAAGAAACAGTTTTAACGAGGGTACATTCTCCATATATATCAAGGTCTGGTCATATTGTAGCCAATTATGGAGAAGATTCACCCATGTATCTGACATGTAAACCAACCAATCTTGTTTTTACATATTTATGGACAACAAAATATGGAATGCATATCATCACACAATAACAGACATTCATGATGAAACAAAGTGGCTCATTCAGTTGTAAAAAAAACAACAACCTGTTTTTATACAAGCAAATTTAGATTGGGGGGTTGCCAATGTTTGTTGTAATTACATTTAAATGACAGCAAAGCAGAAATGTGCATTATCTATTGACACGATTTTAGAACTGACAAACTAAAAGGCATTAGGGGTTGAACGACTTTAGATTTTCTTCAAGTCTGTGAAAGACTTGATGAAAGTTTTTTCAATTTATGTGATGTTTCAATTTATGTGATGAAAGTCAAGTCGACATTGACTAGTCACTGATGACGTCACTAATGAACAAATAAGCCTGAACGCTGGCCACAAGATTATTGCTCCTACATAACAGCTTATTTTGTATCAGCTCTTTGTCTTTGGGTCATTATATTTCTCAGATTTCACCTTGCTCTAAATCAGATAACATTACAGATAAAGTAACATTAAATATTAGCCTACATTTATATGAATGCATTAGTGATAGTGAGAGCGTGATTGTCTGTGAATTAATTCTACCTGGCAGCATCTCTCTACTGATAGTCAAGCTGTGGGTTTTTAGTTACTAAGAAATATATAGAACTTTTCAGTTTCAAAGCTATTTTATCGATAAACCACAGAACAGTGTTGACAATACATTTCTGCGCTACTGAATGATTATGTGCGCGCATGATATGTAAGCTATAGATACCAAGACGACACACTTGTATTTCTATGAATCAGGGAAACTGCAACAAAAAATATGGTGGCTCCAGGTGGCTTTAGTAATTCAAGCCACACCTTCTGAATAAAAAAAATAAAAAGCCAATCGCCAACTGGTAAAGTCACTGCATCTCTTCAGCTTCTGTTCAGCTCCAGATCCCATCCAATATGTATGATTTTCAGCACTATTTGAATACAAGAAAAATATTTATGACAGTTCATGTCAGATTTCATTGTTGATATAAAATGTTATTTAAATGCGAGTTTGGCCAGCAGTTTTTCAGATTTCACTATTTCCCCATTCAAATAGATAGAAATTGGTCTTGCAAGCCTAAAATAGCTGACTGGAGACTTTGCAAATATGGTTGCAGATTGAACTGGATTTCCTTGAAAGGGACTTTGAGAGTAAGCAGCAAAATATATGATACCATTGTTGTCAGATTTCATTCCTGATATGAAATAAGCTATTGGCACATCATTTCAAATGATGACAAACAGTTACATAGAGTAAGGTATTTCCCTGCTCAAGTAGATAGGAGGTGTACTTGCATGGCTGGAAATATCTGCCAGGGGCATTACAAATATGGCCATAGAATGAACTGGCTTAATCTAAAAGGATGCATTGCTCATAACTTCAAAATGCCTTGATTCAGAAAATGCAGGGATGCACCTGCAATATTTCCTATTAAATTAAGGGTGTGTTCACACTTGTAGTTTTTGTTCTCTTGGTTCTTTTAGTCTGGACCAAAAAAGAAAATGATACATTTCACCCTGGTTCGCTTAACATTCATGCTGTCATTTAACACCGAACCTAAAGATACAAAACAGCTTTTATGAAGTACAATTTGTTGGAACTTACAGAACATCCAAAACAAACCTGTGTGCTGGGCTAAATGCGCTTCTTGTTTCAAGAAGTCAAAGCAGCGGCAGGAATTCCTTTGCTACACACAAATGAAGATGATCTGCTACAAAGAGACAGCATTTTCGGACACTTGTACCGAACTGTAATGGGCAACACATAGCTCTTATAATGAGAAGAACCAGGTATCCTTGAGCATTCTGTCCTTTTAAGGGTCTCGTCTTGTGATATCACAACTTGTTTTTGGTTTGATTAGATGCCTTTGGTCCGGTGTTGCATTCATAAGTCAAACCACACCAGAGTTCATATGGAAGCAGACCTCCTGAAAAGATGGATCTCGGTTCACTTGTTTGGAGAGCACTAGGGTTCGGAAGACAGCGTTCACACTTAATTGAACCAAACCTGCCAAGCGTGAACACACTCTAAGACTAATCAAAAATATTTAGGTATAGGAACAGTTAGATTGAAGATTCACTCATATTATTAAACCAACTCAGTCTTAGACTAACAGTTAGGGTTCTTGCTATAGGTATTGTGGTGCTAGAAATGTATACAAGTAAAGCATGGGGAAAGGTTCTTAATTTAATTACTGCAAATTCATCATTTTCTATATATGGAGTCTCTAAAGGAAATGGTGTAGGGAAAAAATAGGAGATAGGAGGAAAAATTACATGTCGATGTTTTGCGTTCTCTTGCAAATGTTTTGTGTTCCCCGAGAAGCTTTTTCATTTTTTGCGAGCGAAACGTAAAGTTTCTCAGGGGACTCGAAACCATTGAGTCATATTTTTTCCATTACCATGTCCCTTTAGGAACTCCATATCTATTCGTGTTATCAAAATGCGTCAACAACAACATAAATGTACAGTTGTGCTCAAAATTTTACATACCCCTTGCAGAATCAGCAAAGAAAATTATAATCTTTATAAATAAAGAGTTTTTATTTTATTTTTTATTAGTTAAAACCATTATTCTGCAAGGGGTATGTAAACTTGAAATGTATGAGGTCAATGGTAAGCCATTGATATGGAATTTTTTTAATCTAACGACAGCCCTGGTTTAACTGCATCGGTCAACTGAAAAAGTGCCTTTGATGCTGATGGTATCGATTAAGGATTACTACTGAGGTACCAGAGCCAATTATTGTTTTGGAGCCAAAATGTTATAGGACATTGATCCAAGCCTACTTCAAGTACTGTCTGCAATTAACAATAACCAAAGATTCACAAAAAGTACTGTTTTCCACACACCAGAGGTAAGTTGCATTGCAAATAATAAGGCTAAATCTGACACACATTAAAAAGTAAGCAATAAAAAAGAAGGTTTTGGGGGGACACAGCCCCAATTTCCTCCATAAAGAACTTGAGAAAGCAATGATAGTACACTCATTACTTTGCAAAGCTGTTTTAGACGACATGATAGTTCATAATTAGCCCAATCTCAAAACTCAGCTCATTAGTGAGATCTGATATTGTCATAGTTTCGTTTGACTTCAGTGTTGAAGTGACGAGCCGCGCAGCGCCGACACGCACGAACACCCATCGACCAATTACCGTCTGACAATTAGAGAGAGGGAGAAACCAGAGAAAGACAGAAAGAGCATCAAAGAGATTGGCTAATGCTGGCCGGTGAAATTCAAGAAAAGACCCCATTACTGCCTTTGAAAGAACTGCACAGGATGAAACGAGACCCACATTAGAGACCTTGTCAAATAATGACATTTTTAAGCACAAAAACAGACATGAACCCACATAGACTGTCATTTGAGAGAGAGAGGCTGTCCCAATCTATTGCTTGAGGGACAGATCACATGCTCTACAGCTGTCGCTCACGAGTGAAGGTTCAATAGAGACTGTCCATTTCAATTCTTACAGGAGATGTCAAATTTTAGAAACAACACAGTGATAGCAAGGCTTGACTATAATCAATTATTTAATATAAAATTGCTTCAGCTCATATCTACAATGAGCTCTATGATATAAAAGAGATATATTTATAATGATAATTTAATCGTTTCAGACTCGCTCAAGTTGTTCCAAACCTATATGAATTTCTTTATTCTGCTGAACACAAAGGAAGATATTTGGAAGAATGGTTGGAATTATGGAACTATGGCAGCAATTGACTACCATAGTGGGGGGTCAATGGCTGCCGAGATCTGCTTCCAAATATCTTCCTTTGTGTTCAGCAGAAAGAAATTCATACATGTATGAAACAACTTGAGGTTGAGTAAATGATGACTATTTTTATTTTTGGGTGAACTCTCTCTTTAAATCAAGAGTGATGAGTCAAAATTCATGACCCACCAATGTCAATGGTCCATATTTTTTAGTGCATGTGAATGTGTGTATATTTACCTGCTATTGAGTGTGTAGTTCTGCTGTTTCAGGTTAAGTTCTCGCTGTTGAATCTGTATCACCTCCCTGGATAAATCCTCAGGTTTCCTACAAAAAAAAAACATTTTTAAAGTGAAATAACAGATATAATCCATTTATAATCTGACAGATTCTTAAATACTTAATCTACTAGCACAATGAAAGATGAACAGGGTATTAAAAAGGGCCTGAGAGGTCCAATAAAAGTTTTTTTTTGTTTTCAGCAAATGCTCACTGAAAGTAGGTGCTTCACCTTCAGAAAATGCTGATTGTTCACTTCTGGAAATCAAACTGTATTACAATATTAAATGAGCCATTGTATACTTTATAGTTATTGTATACTAAGTTTGACTTTCCGGGAACCCCATTTATAAAATGTTGGCTATGGTAACCAGGTTGAGTGTAAAATGTGACACATTGAAATAAATACCACACACTTGGTAGTTAAAGGCACCTATTATGCCCCTTTTTACAAGATGTAATATAAGTCTCAGGTGTCCCCCGAGTGTGCCTGTGAAGTTTCAGATTAAAATTACTAACTGATCATTTAATATACCACTTTGAAAATGGAAATTTTGAGGTTGAAGAAAAATGAGCTGTTCTGAGCGTGGCTCCTTTAATGCAAATGAGCTGCTGCTCCCCACCCGAGAGGGCGGAGCTTACACATCTCTTTCACAGCAGTGAACGCGAATGAAAACGAAAACATGATATCTGTTTATTTTAATGATCATATCTATTTCAGACACGTTCATGTGACATTGCAGTTCTTCATCATCCTGAAATATCTGCATGCGTAAAGCCTTATCACTCTCAACTTACACACACATGCTCCTGTCGTATGCGCACAGAGCTGGAAGTCAGCACGTGTGAGTCGTCTATTAAACTAGACTAGTTCTCTTGCATGTGTTATTGCGATTAAACTGTCAAATGCTCACAAGGTTAAGTCTGAAACACAAAGTTCACATGAAAACAGTTTGTTGTGTCTGTGCACATATGCAGCGATTAAGTTACAGAAATCGTGTGTGTATATTAGATCTGTCTATCTAACTTAACTATCTACTAAAGTGAAAGCAGTGTAATACAGTACCTGCTGCTCTATCTGCTGTTAATATGAATCAAACAACAGAAGAGAAACAGAAATTCACTCACTGCTCTTGACTGACTGAACTTTAGTAGCTTTAATAAGAACACATTTCTCACTTGAATGCTGCTGTTAATGCTCTGGTGAGGAGATAAACATGGCGGACTGTGAACAGCTCAGGTACAGCTCTCCGAGGGAGGGGTCTATGCTAGTATGTCAAGTGTCGATCAACACGTGTGGGCGGGGCCTCTGCAGTGTGACGTCACAGGAATCTGGATACAGCTTGTTCTGAGACACTGCTTATGATTAATGGGGATTTAAAAAAAAGGAGTGGGTGGATTTTTACCATTATAGGGTGGTTGTGTACACACACTGCCAACATACATTTATGTTCAAACTTCAAAGTAAATTTTGTATAATAGGTGCCCTTTAAAACTAGTTAATAATTATAAATACAGTGTATCCGGAAAGTATTCACAACGCTTCACTTTTTCCACATTTTGTTATGTTACAGCCAGTCAAATTATAATTTTCCTCAAAACTCTACAAACAATACCCATGAGGATAACGTGAAAAGTTTGTTTGAAATCTTTGCAAATTTATTAAAAATAATATTCTTCTTTGCAGGACCTTTCAAGCTTCATAAGGTTGGATGGGGAGCATCATTTTCAGATTTCTCCAAAGATGTTTAATCGGGACAGTTGACCCGTAGCCACTCATTTGTTATCTTGGCTGTGTGTTTAGAGTCATTGTTCTGAAGGAAGATGAACCATCTCCCCAGTCTGAGGTACTGTGCTCTGGAGCAGGTTTTCATCAAGGATGTCTCTGTACATTGCTGCATTCGTCTTCCCCTCGATCCTGACTAGTCTCCCAGTTTCCACTGCTGAAAAACATCCCCACAGCATGATGCTGCCACCACCATGCTTCACTGTAGGGATGGTATTGGCCAGGTGATGAGCGGTGCCTGGTTTCCTCCAGACATGACGCTTGCCATTCAGTCCAAAGAGTTTTATATTTTGTTTTTCATCAGACAAGAGAATCCTGTTTCTTATGTTCTGAGAGTCCTTCAGGTGGCTTTTGGCAAACTCCAGGCTGGCTGTCAAGTGGCTTCTGTCTGGCCACTCTGCCAAAAAGGCCTGATTGGTGGAGTGCTGCAGAGATAATTGTTCTTCTGTAAGGTTCTCCTCTCTCCACAGAGAAATGCTGGAGCTCTGTCAGAGTGACCATCTGGTTCTTGGTCACCTCCCTGACTAAGGCCCTTTCCCCCGATCGCTCAGTTTGGCCCTTGGACTTTGGATTCTTTGGACTTAATTGCTTGGTTTGTGCTCTGACATGCACTGTTAAGTATGAGACCTTATATAGACAGGTGTGTGACTTTCCAAATAATGTCCAATCAACTGAATTTACCACATGTGGACTCCAATCAAGTTGTAGAAACATCTCAAGGATGGAAACAGGATGCACCTGAGCTCAATTTTGAGTGTCATGGTAAAGGCTGTGAATACTTATGTACATGTGATTATTTTTTTTTTTTTTTTTAATACATTTGCAAATATTTCAAACAAACTTAACGTTGTCATTATGGGGTATTGTTTGTGGAATTTTGATGAAAATAAGTAATTTAATCTATTTTGGATGTTCCATCATAACAAAATTTGGAATAAGTGAAACTATTTTCCGGATACACTGTATTGGCCTGTTGGTCGATCGCGAATACTGACTTTAAAACTGCCAACATTTTTTGCAAGGTTAATTATCTAAAACAATACACATTTAATAGTTCTCACAACTGTCTCTTTTTGTCTGTCCTAATGGTGCACCAATGTACCTTATTCATGGAAAGATAAGACTACAAACTGTAAACTCTGAAAACTCATTCTCAAACTCATTCTCTAAAAAATACTCATTAGCAGCTGCTAATGAAAACAAAAATTAATTTGTGCATTCAGAATCTGCTTCCTAATAGAGATGAATACATTTTCAAAAGTCCAAATCTGTATTGTGCTGAAACATGTTCTCTTTTTTTTTTTTTTTGCTTTTTGCAAAAATACATTAACTTTTCTAACTCATCAGCCTCCCATACTCCAACATTTTCCATATTGTTCAATAGTGTTTTTAAACATCTAACATTTTATTTACTTTGTTGCCAGCCATTTTATTTAATTTGAACTCATTAAATTGCATTATTTTCTATTATAATCACTGGGCTGTGATAAAAAAAAGAAAAAAAGGCTTTCTGATTAAAAGCAATCTTCATTTAAAAGATTATAAATTCTTCGAATCCCATACTGTTACGCAGGGCTTTATTGTTTGGTGTTGTTATTCTCCCAAGCATTCTCATAAAAGCAAGTTGACATAATTATGCAAATTTGGTTAATAAATGCTACGTTATGCTTGCTGGAAGTACTCAGCACAAGAGTTCACCAGCAATATATTAAAAAATCCTAAAATATTAATATTTATTTCTATATAACATACACAAATAACTACTGGGTCATGCTTCAAATGATCATAGGGCATGTTAAATTACATTTGCGGTCTATGATTTGCATAATTAACAGAGCTGTCAACATCAAACAAAAAGCTCATGAACTTAATAACACCCACAGACAGAAAGGTTCCGAATGCATTTGCTCAAGTTTGACAATTTTTCTTTATATTTCTATGATGAAAGTGCTATCTTATGGTTGACACCTTTGTTCTGTATTCAAGATGAAAGCTAATTCTGAAGACAATTGGTTCAGCGTTCAAACTGTAGGAATATCGCCGCAAAGGGAACATAAAGGAAAGGAATCATAAGACAGAGTATGAATTCCTCTTTCCCTCTTCATTTTTCAGGATGTTATCTCTCGTTTCCTTCACAGCGAGACGAAATGAGTCTACGGTACAAAAACGGAAAGTCCCAACCGCTGCACTTTTCTTTGCTGAGACAAAACATTGAGAAGATATGACACCGGTTTCTTTTATTTGGAGAATCCCCGCGAGAATAACATTGCTCACCCAGGTAAAACATGAGAGAGCAGAACAAAACTACTGCCTGACATATTTATACTGCCGGTGAATGTGGTGGTTCATAGGCCTGGGAGCAGAGAGAGCAGAATGAGAAATGTTCAATCATCAATCAGAATCCAAAATCAGATTTCTCCTCCACCAAAGCGAGACGGGCACTTTATGCTCATTCGCCGTGCTATTGTTCTTTCAAAGCAACAGAAAAGCATTGAGTAGAGTTTGATTACATACAGTGTTTTACCTAGGCGAATGTGAGCGTAATCAGTTGAATCCTGCATTTATAAACCTCACCCAAGGCCATATCACACTTCAAAAGACAGGAAATGCATACAAACAAGAACAAAGACCTTTGCTGAGGAAAATGGACGTCACAGTGAAGAGGGAGAAATGATATGAGGAGAAAATATCTATATGGGAATTAAGATTTTGAACAGATCCAAGAACAATATTGACTTTATACAAAACTCTGACCCATGATGTGACATTTGAAGTTAATAATCATTACTGGGCAATTTATGAATGCTCAAAGTGGAAGGTTTATTCTCTACCACATTCAAACACACATACTGAAAGCAATCATTCACAACACTTCTGCAATGATTTTGTTGGTGATATAAAATTAAGCACCATTGTGAATAATCGCAATGATTTTTATTTGCCCCCAAGTGCCCTAAAAATGATAAAAGCCTTTATTGTCTGGTAAATATTGCCATGTATTGATATATTGGTTCATATAAAACGGAAACAATTAAATATTGTTCCATTTGTTAATTTAATGAAAAACATTTCTTGAATTTTCAACTATATTTCAACCACAAAAATGTAATTGGCTGCAGTTTCTGTTTGGTAGAAATGATGGTTCCTCTGATAGCCATAGCTAAAAAGTACTTGTGAAGAAATTCTGCTCAAAGCTTTTCCGCTCCAATCCATATGATGTGAAAATTATCAGAGTTCTGCTGTTGAAGATTACAGCACTTACACAACATTACAAGCATCTGTTTTAGTTACGTTGACAGACAAATAACTGAGCTGTCATTACTGCAGTATATGTGAAAGAACAGTTCACCCAAAAATGAAAAAATCCTAGTTGGAACACTCAAATGAAACTATGAATGACTAACTTATGGTTGTCCTAGGCTAGCATATGGCTTAGTTCAACCAAAAATGAAATGTGTCATTAAATAACTAACCCTCAAGTTGTTCAAATTAAGATATTTTTGAAATTGAGGATATTATTAGGAGCTCTCTGATTTCCAAAATCCCAGTGGTAAACACAACATCAGAGGGCGTTCATGTGCAATGTTTACCTAGGAAACTCGTATAAACCATAGCAAAAAATATGGATGTAGTGTCCGTGACGTCACCCATATGTCTGAAGAGCTGTTCTGACGCGTAAAGTAGGGTCGAGCTGGCCATTGCCATCTTGGCAGCGAGTCACGCTGCACTCCCGGATAACAGAAAATGAGCAAAGAGGCGGGATGTGGGCGGAACTGAGGTGACGCGATGACTAACAGACAGCAGATAAATGGCTACCCACCTGCTAGCACTCAAGAGTGGCCACGCCCTTAATTATGCAGAACTTTAAGGCTTAATATAATGTAAACGAATGAGTTATACAAAAATTCATCCCCCTCACAGTTATTATGAGGGGCAAAATTTGCCGTTTAGACTAGGGCTGGGCGATATATCGAATATTAGCGATACTATCGCAATAATTTTGACGACGGTGTAAAATTTGAAAATATCGTGAATATCGAATATTTCAAATTCAACATACAAACTTTCCCAAATAACATTAACAGATAACTCAGAGGTCTGCTTCCACCATTCACTAAACATCGGAAGCAGAAGAGTTAAATATATACGCCCAGCGTATGAAAAAGAAAGCAACAGACACATGCGCGCATGAGAGAAATAATAGCGCAGCGCGGGACGTGCTCGCGCTGCCGGACTCTGACCCTCTGGCACACGCCTTTCAGACAACATGCGATTAGGATTCAGTTCCTTCATGGATTATTGGGTTTCAGTGGTCAAACTTATATATATATATATTTTTTTATATTTATTTATTTGATTTTGATTTATTCCTTGACTTGCAGCTGTTAAATAGACCCACTGTAGGTGAAAATAAAGCACTGTTTTACTTGTTTTTTATGTTTTTTTTTTTAAAGATCAAATTAAAAATCTATGTTGTAATTATAAATGTACATTTAAAAAAATATTAAATTACTCGTATCATGATTTAAGATTTTGGTCATCCCAACCCGTTACCAGTAAACGTAAACATTTTGTATTTAATTTGGTTCTATCTAAATAGTTTTTTTGTTTTAATGGGGGCAAAAGAAAATATTTTTTTAAATTTAAAAGCAATTGCAAACATATCGAGATATATATCCAATATCGTCAAAATTTTGAAAATATCGAGATATATATATTTTTTGGATATCGCCCAGCCCTAGTTTAGACCAAAACTAGAATTTGTATCAGGCTGTAAACATGTTTTTTTTTCTGCTGTAAATTTGGGCATTTTAACTTGGGGCTCAATGAGATTCTGCTCCCTTCTGGAGCCTGTCCCTAGTGGTCCTTTGATGAACTGCAGTTTAAGTCACTTCCGTATTGGCTTCAAGAGAGACCGTGGGAGGTTGCAGCTTGATAGAAACTTGATAATTCCGATAGCGTGTGAAGGCAGCATAACACTTTCAAGACCCAGAAAGGTAGTAAAAAACATAGTTAAAATAGTATTTTAGTAAAAACAATTTTACTTATGTTTTTACTACCTTTCTGGGCCTTGAAAGTGGTCATAATAATATATTGTTAAAATCATATTATATTCATATTATAATATGTTAATTTGTGTTCCGAAGATGAACAAAGGTCTTAAGGGTTTGGAACGACATGAGGGTGAGTAATAAATAACAGAAATTACATTTTTGGGTGAACTAAGCCTTTAAGCTTGGAAAGAAGAAAGTGTAGCACAATGAGAGAGAAAAAATCTAGTTTCAATAAAACAGTAATATTGTGAAATGTTTTAAAATGTCAATTATTTGTGTGATGGTGATGGTAAAGCTGAATTTTCAGCATCATTACTCCAGTCTCCTGTCTCATGATCCTTTAGAAATCACTAGTATGCTGATTTGCTGCTCAAGAAACATTTCTAATTATAATCAATGTTTTAAACAATTGTGCTGCTATACTTTTGTGGAAAGATTTTAATAAAAGGATGACAAGCTTCAGTCTTGTAGTGCGCTTGGCTTAAGATTTAATACTGTGACAGGTTGTCATTCAAATGTCATCATTCTGTAACCTACATTGGGTTAGTTTTCATTTTTCTATAAATAAAATATAAGTACTGTGGATATGCATAACACTGAAACATGCTCTTCACCACTAAAACATTTTTGTATTAATATTCTGTACTTTTGTTGTGGTCAAGTTTATACCACAAAAAGATGGAAAGTGTAGAAATAGGGAAAAAACAACCATCCTGAGGTTAGCCAAATGATATATACATATTAATAACTCCATTTTCACAGTTTGAATTAAGAATAACATTTTTTTATTATTTATGATATGGAGCTAGCCCCCAATTGCATTACTTTTGTCTTACATGACCATTTTCCACCCTCTCTCTGACAAGACCCATCTCACCAAAAATAACACTTTTGTTTGTTATCATTTAGCAAACCTGTATGCTTTCCCCCCCTTCCATGGAAAACAAAAGAAGACATTAATGATTTACTGTGATCACAGTATTATTATAACATGAAAATCTTTCACATCTTCTGAAGTCTCGTGATAGCTGTGTGTGAAAACAATCAAAATTGTGTGTGTTATTCTTCCCCTCGTTTATGATTTAGTTGAACTTGAAAATCAGATCAGGAATGATGATTTCAGACCAGACTAACTGATTCATTAAAAATAAAAACAAACAAATTTGTTCATGAACTGATATCACTATTTTCAGCGAACAGCTTCTTAAAGGACCTGTTTACAGCTAGTCACTTCATGTATTTTCTCTGATCGGATAGCTACCATGTCACTTCCCTACAAAACGCTTTCAAGACGAATTTAAATCCAATCACTCAAACCACTTCAGGAGGTGGTCTGAGACGCATTCCAGATGAAGCTGGACAAGTGTAAATGCATGCATGCATGCTAAATAAATAAAATATATATATATATTTTGGGAGGAGTAAAATTTACATCTGTGGTTTAAACAATCAAATGCATTTACACTTGTGCAGTTTTGTCTGGAATGCATTCAGATATACTGCACCATGCATTGCCAGAGATATGACCTGCCACAGATGAGTAGCCTACTCTTCAGCAAGCCAATGCTCAACCACTGAAAAATACACTGAAAGTTTGGCATTGCATCCTGAAGCTCAAAGTCATCTTCATTAAAAGTAGTGACACTAAATTATATTACCAGTGCTGATGCCGCTCTCTCTCTTAATGCGGTCTTTATTCTTGAAATAAGCTGATGATAAATAAAATTAAGCCCATATATCGGTCGCTTTAGTTGACGTGACGTTAATTTGCATATGGCTTGGGAATTGAAGACATATTTATGTGACAATGTGTAAATGCAACAGTTTTAACTAGGGGTGAAATGATTCACTTGCGTCCCGATTCGATACTATCACGATACTAAACTCACGATACGATATTTATCACAATATTTTAGGCCATATAAAGAGATGTTTTTCTAATATTATTATTATTATAATCAGGACACACATATTCCCCCATTGCATTACTATGCATGATATTCAACATTATATATAATAGTTTAATGTAGTAATGTCACTGAAACTGTTGAAGAATTTTCTTCTCGTAAAAATCACTTCTCAACGGATCGTTTTTTTTTCAGAAAAGGCTTTATAAAAACCAAACAAACCAACCAGGCCTGAGTGGCTTTTGCAAAAGACACTCCGGACTAGACATGTGCCGATATTCGGTAATGCGATATATCACGGTAATGAATAGGCACAATATTGTTATCGCGGGCACTTCGAAATACCGTAAATAATAATTTATTAACAATATTTAAAAAAATGTAAGCATTAAAGAATACTTTGCCCATCAACCAATAAAATGTTCAACACTGCTGTATTTTGCGTGAAAGGGACATGCGCTCAGATGTAAACAAGCCCAACGTGCATGACATGAGAAGCACATGAACGAGTGAAGGCGACGCACACGCTGAATGAAGTGCATGTTCAATGACAGCAGAGGGCGCTGATGCAGCGGTTACCCCGGAAACCCCGCAAATAAAGCAATTGCGCTAGTGAAGTTCTTAAAATGCTCCAAACAGACATTCATTTTTTGTAATCTCAGTGTTGTTCATCACAGCACCAAATACTTAATACTTTAAGACTTAATAGACTATTTATTTTCAAACTTAAATTCAGCTGTTACTAAATGCCCTAATGATTAGACATTTTCTGATTATTTGCTATTATTCAGTAAAACTTAGAGACAAACGGCTTCATTAGTTAACATGTTAATTCATTATTACCAAACAGTTGTATTTCTTAACTAACATTAACAACAACAAAAAATACTTTATGTAACAAATGTAGCTATTGCTCAATCTTAGTTAATGCATTAAATAATGAGACCTTATTATAATGTATTACCTGTTGATCTTTAAAGCCAAATTCTTTTGCACTTGAATCTGTTTGAACATTTTACTTTTATATATTTTTGGTGCATTGTATTATTGTATTTAAACATTCAGAGAGTTATTTTTGTTATTACAAAAATAGTTCTTAAACCTGTTATACTATGACAACACTTTTTTTGCTACTTATTTCAATATCGTGATAATACCGTATACCGTGATAACAGCTTCAGCAATTAATTGCAACATGAAAAACTGATACCGGCACATGCCTACTCCAGACCTCTGTTCCTTCAACAATATATATACCATAGCTGCTTTCCCAAAATAGTAACTCATCCTACGGCTATATTTCGGCTGTTTTTCCTCATCTCGTCTTACATGTGATAACATGCCAACACGTTTCATGTTTTTTGCGTAGACTTTCCGTCATCTGTCTCTCGACCATTAACAGCTTCAGAAAGTCCACTAATATCAATAATCAGAGTTTATAATAGTGTTTTTACATACAGAATATTTTATATTAAATGATTTTTAAATAAGAAACTCTTCTACAAAATAGTTATTTTTCTCACACAGACTCTCCCCGTGCTTGCCATGTTCCACCTCTCCTGCTATTAATGCACTATACATATAAGAATAAACCATCTAAAATGCTTCGAATAATCACACTACTAAAACTACTAAAATGTGATATAGTGATTTAAATTATGTTTGGGCTTTAACTTTAAGGAGTGCCGTTGTGGGAGCGCACACACTTCAGATGATCAATGTAATCAGTCACAGTTCTAGTCGCAAGAATGCGTGTCAAAATGACTATTCACAAACTGAAAATGTTTAGGTGCATTTACTCATGTTTTCGCACATCACGCAAGCTTTTGAACATCCATGTTTACTACAGTGTGCGCGTCATTGTAAATCTGTAAATCCATTGTGTCTCTTCAGAAGACTTGGATTAGACCACTCCATTGATTATTTTTAGGATGCCTATGACATATTTTGGAACTTTTACGTTTGAGAGGACTTTAAATGGAGGTACAGAAATCTTTCTCTGGTTTCTTGAAAAATATCTTAATTTGTGTTTTGAAGTTAAATGAAAATCTTACAGGTTTGAAGCGACAAGAGGGTGAGTACATGATGACAATTAAAATTTTTAAGTGTGAATTATACCTTATAAATACAGTAAGCTGAGCTTTGGATAAAACTAACTGTATATGGTTTACATCACCATACATATCGTCACATTTTTAAATCGCGATATACAATGTATTGTTACATCCCTACACTTTTAACAAATCGGATAGCTATGAAGGCATGAAGGTGACCAGGTGCAAACCAGGCCAAAATGTATTCTGTTCCTCACATGAAGCTATCACATGTTTCTTTTGCATCTGTTCATCCACAATGACTGCAGAAAAAAGCAACTAGTACATTATTCAGAATTTCTCCTTTTTGTGTTCCACAGAAGAAAGAAATTCATACAGGTTTGGAAGTATTCATCTGTCCAATTTCTAGGCAGATGTTTAGATACTCATAATACCAACAAATATTGGTAACGGATGTGAAACTGATCATTCCCTCGCACTGATGTCTGATGTTTTAGGACAGTGATTGACCAATAAGAGACTCAATATTTGTCATTGTGAGGGGTACTTCAAGAGCAGTGTGTGTGTGCTCTACCAAATCCCCATAAGCCATTAAACAGACAAATGTTTATACATCTTTCCACATGACTGACAAAGCACATCTGCACTTCACACGATCAATAGAACACATGCATACGCAAACACAACTGAAACTAGTCCACACAGACATCAGCGATTGTTTTAGCATATATAACAAGCTGACCTTGAAAACACTGCAAAACCAGAGAGCATGTTGAATTTTCAACCAATAACACTGACTGACCCAATACAAGTTAATAGACCTACACAGGTGCAGAGAGAGACACAACCTGTTTCTTAAGATTGGAGCGCCCTCTGGTGGCTATGTAATCACCACATCACCCAAAAAATTGCTTTAGGTTTCATTAAATTCAAAGTGCTAACTAAAATAACTATACCCTCAAATATGGCTCCATATTGAGTGTCAGATATCTATCAGGCTTTTAATGCAATATTTCCACAAAATTCTATTTTTAAAAAATATTAGAAAATACCCACCTAATATTAAGTCCCGTAGCCTGGCCAATGTTTTCCCAAGCCTGCAGGGCATGCTCCAATTTCTAAAAGATAAAAATCACACATAATTGACATTAAAAGCCAAAACAAACACCACTACATTTTGAGGCAAGAAATCATACTTGGTTGTTTTATGAAAATGTATTTTCTTATTTTTTCCTTTTGATTTTCGGGTGGAATATCATGCACATGATAATTTAAAATCAGAAAGTCAACCATTCATAGTTGAGCTGCATGATTAATCATAAAAAATAAGAAGAAGAATTCAAGATCGCAAAACAGACACCCACGCAATCTTATTCCTAAATGACAACGATTCACATGTGTCTATTTAGACTTTGGCAAAATCACTCCAGAACATTCATATCTATGTTAGCGCTGCCGCTGCGCCAGATAAACAGCTATTATGTATTAGTAGGAAACAGCTTTGCCAACAGCCTTTTTTTAACCACACTGCATCGTTGTTTCTGTTACAAATATTGAAATTAATCACAGAAGTACTAGGATAAAAGTTTATAGTTTGGATATAAACACTGATGTCCACGGAAGTGATTAAAAATAGACTGTATTACTCTATCATTTGAATGTAATGGTAATAAATAAAGATTGTTTTAATTACATTGTTATGCCAGTATGTGGCAACAAGTGACGTAAAAAATGTATTTGTCATTGAAACATTCATTCAAGAGATTCATTCGAAAATGCTGATTCATCCAGTGATGAAACAAGTAAAGTCTTTAAGAGTGAGTCATTGAATCATTCATTCAAACTGATTTTTTAAATAATTCTTTCAAATTAATTAAAAAAAATTAAATAGACTACAGCAATTAACATTTTGTCAGACCTTCTAGTAAATTATGTTATTTTGTTTAGTTGTCTATTCAGAATCCTGATATCTATTTCTTTCTTAATTTATCCAGAATTGTGCAGCTCTACTGCGTAGCATCTGCAGTGCAAAAATTGTGAAGTAAGAAATAATTTTGTCAGAACTACTACTTCATTCAAGCGGTTTTAGGCCATGATCGCCCATAAAACTGCAGATACAATACACAATATTTTCAGAGGAGAAATATATTAAACGATCAATGACAAACTACTCTGCATGTGTGTTTACCTCTTTCTCCAACTCCACTTTGAGTTTATCCTCCATCACTCTCTCCATTCTCTCCAACTTCCTCCTCAACCCCTCCGTCTCTTCTTTCAGCAGACTGCTGTTCTCCTTTGTCTCTCTGGAAAGGAAATTGAGAGATGATTGAAATGATGATAGTTATAAATAATGATTTAGGTATGCATCCATCACAGAAAAAGTGAAAATGACATGACATGAAGGCCAAGTATGGGAACCCATACTCAGAAATTGTCCTCTGCATTTAACCCATCCAAGTTAGCGCACACACATTAGGAGCAGCGAGTAATGACACACACAGAGCAAACTGTGGACACACACTCCCGGAGCAGTGGGCCTGGGGAGTGATTGCTCAAGGGCGTTTTTAGATTATCAGTCTGACTCTCTTACCATTAGGCCACACTGCCTCACAAAAAGTTTGCTGATGACAATGTTGATACCTTAAGAAAGAATTTTCCTCCCGCAGACGTTTCATTTCCCGCTCCAGTTCAGGCAGTCTGGACACTTCAGATTTCATGTTCTTCACAATCACAGCATCTTGCTCCTGAAGAGCCAAACGCCTCTCCAACTCCTGCAGATGGACAGCACCAAAAAGATGGGTCGGGTCACAAATAAAAGGCAATTTCATGATTCAAAATACACGTTTGATTGTTTTTTTTTACAACTAACTTGGTACTGAAGTAGTTACAGTGGGTACGGAAAGTATTCAGACCCCCTTAAATTTTTCATTCTTTGTTATATTGCAGCCATTTGCTAATCATTAAAGTTCATTTTTTTGCTCATTAATGTTCACACAGCACCCCATACTGACAGAAAAAAAAAAATGTTGACATTTTTGAAGATTTATTAAAAAAGAAAAACTGAAATATCACATGGTCCTAAGTATTCAGACCCTTTGCTGAGACACTCATATATTTAACTCAGGTGCTGTCCATTTCTTCTGTTCTACACCTTCATTTGAGTCCAGCTGTGTTTGATTATACTGACTGGACTTGATTAGGAAAGCCACACACCTGTCTATATAAGACCTTACAGCTCACAGTGCATGTCAGAGCAAATGAGAATCATGAGGTCAAAGGAACTGCCTGAAGAGTTCAGAGACAGAATTGTGGCAAGGCACAGATCTGGCCACGGTTACAAAAAAAGGTATGCTGCACTTAAAGGAACACTCCACCGTTTTTAGAAATAGGGTACATTCAACTTCTTTCCCACATTTAGATATGTGGGCAAATGCATTATTGTCTCAGTGCATACATTGTTTTAGTTTGGCAGGGTCGTTGCTAGTTTAGTTTAGCATAATGAATGGAATCAGATGCAGATTAAGACTAGGCAATTTTCTAGGCAGATATTAACTTGGGACTATATTATGGAGAAGCACAGGCGAAGCACTGCTACTTGGGCGCAGAGATTTCACGCAACACATGCACAACATACGCTGGTATGTTGACGGAAGTTTGGGGATTTCATGTTTTGCGTGATATCTCTGCGCCCCAAGTAGCAGTGCTTTGCCTGTGCTTCCCCATAATATAGTCCCATGGTAATATCTGCCTAGGAAATCGCCTAGTCTTAATCTGCATCGCTATTTGTATTCGTTGTGAATACGCAGGCCACAAGAAGTAATTAGGTGGAGTTTTGTTTTTTTTATCCCTTTTACTCGGGACATACTAGCTGGCAACATAAGATTCCATTCATTATGCTAAGCTAAGCTAGCGGCGACCCTGCTAAACAAACAATGATGCACTGAGACAAAAATGCATTTGCCCACATATCTAAATGTAGGAAAGAAGATGAATGAGCCCTATTTCAAAAAACAGTGGAGCCTCTCCTCAGTGCAAGACACATGAAAGCCTGCATGGAGTTTGCTTAAAAACACCTGAAGGACTCCAAGATGGTGAGAAATAAGATTCTCTGGTCTGATGAGGCCAAGAAAGAACTGTTTGGCCTTAATTCTAAGCGGTATGTGTGGAGAAAACCAGGCACTGCTCATCACCTGTCCAATACAGTCCCAACAGTGAAGCATGGTGGTGGCAGCAGCATCATGCTGTGGGGGTGTTTTTCAGCTGCAGGGACAGGACGACTGGTTGCAATCGAGGGAAAGATGAATGCGGCCAAGTACAGGGATATCCTGGACGAAAACCTTCTCCAGAGTGCACAAGACCTCAGACTGGGCCGAAGGTTCACCTTCCAACAAGACAATGACCCTGGGCACACAGCTAAAATAACAAAGGAGTGGCTTCACAACAACTCAATGAGTGTTCTTGAATGGCCCAGCCAGAGCCCTAACTGAGCCTCACTGGAGTGACCTGAAAATGGCTTTCAACCAATGTTTACCATCCAACCTGACAGAACTGGAGAGGATCCAGGCGTGAAAAACTTGTTGCATCTTTCCCAAAAAGACTCAAGGCTGTATTAGAGCAAAAGGGTGCTTCTACTAAATACTGTGCAAAGGGTCTGACTACTTAGGACCATGTGAGATTTCAGTTTTTCTTTTTTTAATAAATCGGCAAAAATGTCAACAATTCTGTGTTTTTCTGTCAATATGGGGTGCTGTGTGAACATTATAATTTAACATAAAAAAATTAACATAAATGATTTTAGCAAATGGCTGCAATATAACAAAGAGTGAAAAATGCAAGGGGGTCTCAATACTTTCCATACCCACTGTACTTCTGACATCTCTCAGTGCTCCAAACTTCATAGAAAACAAAACTTAAGACAGAAACAGAATTACCTTCATCTTGAGTTCACTCTCTGTGCTGGTGGAATGCGATGACTGGAGATTTTGGTACCTCTGACTGATGTCCTGGAACTTCCTATCAGCATCAGATGCAAAAATACATTTTGTTTTTGTATTTAAAAGAGAGTATAAGGAATAACAGTTTGGGCTTTCACATTGGGTAGTTATAGGACAATATAGCAACAAGGGGCCGGATTCACAAAACATTCTTAAGAATAAAATTCTTCTTAACTGAAAATTTCTTCTGATTTTCTAACTAATATTTTGTATTCTCAAAAACTCTCTTTTCTTTTTTCTTAAGATTGCTCTTAAGATAACATTTAAAAAGTATTCATATTCCCGAAAAGAATGTTCTAAAAAAATCTTAAATGATGTAATGTAAGAAGTTTAATAAATGTATTGGTTTGTTTCAAATATTAACCATTACAACATAACAGTAGCTAGCTATATTACTAATAGTACCATGAATATGGACGAGTAATCTGAAGTGACACGGATCCATCTTTTACACATATATGATATACGAATACACTGACTCAAGCAAGAACTAGCAAGGCAGCACAACACAGATACCGGACATATTTACTCTAAAGAGCACAAGAACGACTGAGCTCAAATGAATGAGAAAGACAGCTGCATCTTGAGACAGACATTTAATAAACACGATGCAGAGTGATTGACTCCTGTCAAGCCAGTCACGACAAAAAAAGTTTGAACACTTATGATATCTATGGTAATCTGCAGGCAGCGCAAAAAGACCGGCTTTGGTGTGTTCCTCATTCAGCGAATCTTTAGCAATACCTGCCTTGCAATAAAATAACACCTTTCTTTTTCTTCTTAAATAAAAAATAAAGATGTTCTTAAGAAAATATTTGAGAACTTCTTAAGAATCTTAAAAAGTTTTCTCATGAAAACGGCCCCTGGGCGGTGGCCCGAGAACTAAATTCTCCCCTAGGGCCAATTTTCTAATTACATTCGCACTACCGGTATGAACGCTGGGGTGATTTTGGGGTGACTCAACAGTGACATCACTTAAGCACAGCCTTCAACCATGTTCGTTGATAAAACGCTTTCCATGTTTGTGGAGTAAGTATATGTAAACTGTGTGTTTACATGTGTTTTGTATGGCATGCATTCGACCAATCAACGTACACTTACATCGCTGATAGTGCCCATTGTGCTGGGTTAGACCCTACTAGTATGAGCTATTATCCACCAAAAGGCATTCCTATAACTAAAATCATTCCCAGTTCCTGCTGTGCCGGCACGCCAAAAAGCATGTACTTCCACCAGTAGTTACAGGGACTATGAAAATGTTCCCCTGGTGTGAAAGCCACTAGTGTGTGCCCATGTGAGTTCATACTTGCGCTGCACATCCAGTTGTTCCTGCAGGGCCTGGATCTCCAGGTTCTGGGTAGAAAATTTGGACTCCTGAATCTGGATCTGTTGACTGAGCCTTCGTGTCTCGTCTTTCAACTCACTGATCATCTACAATGAACACAATACTTTAAACACCTCATGTAATCCAAACTGGATTAACAAAACTATAAAAGGTTGTTTTAAACAAAAATAGATTTGTGAACAGCAATTGTCATTACAGTTTTATTTTTGTGTATGCAATTGCACACTACCATTCAAAAGGGATTTTTTTATTAAGAAATTCCCTTTTAGTCATCAGGGATGCATTAAACCGATCAAAAGTGACAGTCAAGTAATTTATTCTTTTACAAAAGACTTCTATTTCCATTCTATTATTCTGAACTTTATCTTCATCAAAACATTCTGAAAAATATGCATCATGGTTTGCTCAAAAATATTAAGCAGCACAACAGTTTTCAACATTGATAATAATAAGAAATTATTCTTGTGCACCAAATCAGCAAATTATTGCCACTGAAAACTAAATAAATGGCTGCTGGAAATTCAGTGCATCTGCTGCATGAAATGGTAACAGTATACGCATAGATAACTTTATTGCGTTTTATCTGCACGCTCTGAGGCGCAAGTCATTTATTATATACAAATTATTATAGACAGTGGCTTTTCCTACTGCAGCAACTTCTTAGTGATGTTTAGCGGCAGTTTATCAGGAAGTGACGATTCTGTTCTCTTTGGCTCAATGGATTGAAACGGTGCTTTATTTTTCAAATGTTTTATGCAATATTCCCATATTGAGCACAAGTTAAATTTGCAACTTTGGATGGAAACATAGCTAATGTTATTCCGTATTGTCCCCGTCAAAAAAAACACAAAAAAAACCTCAGACTTATTAAAACATGTTCATATTCGCAGAGGCACATGCCAGTTTTGTTGTCGAAATAAAACTCTTACTACAATTGGAAATGACTATAACTAGCAAGCAACAAACCGGCTGTGAAGCAATCGCATATTGAAAATCAATTACATGATATTATATTATTATTATTATATTATGTTCCAATAGAAAACAATAATGCAATAATTCATCAAACCATAATATGGGGGGCAATTTTATCTTACTACAAACACCAATACATCTGAACACACCTGGTCCGCCTCTGCAAGTTTTCTGTCCTTTTCATTTGTTTTCTTGTGGAGTTCCTCAACGTTACGCTTTAAAGACTTGTTGTTTTCCATTTGTTCATTAAGAGCCTGATTTGCTTTCCCTTCTCTTTCTTCCAGACGTCTAATCTTCATCAGTAATTCCCTGTTACGGTCAATTTCCCTCTGTAAATGTAATCAGACAGACACATACACACACAAACACAGGTCAAATTAGGTTTTTCCAACAGCAGAGACTGAACGCACCAAATAACATCCTAATAGGTTTTGTCTGCAGTGTCTTTTAAACCCTGTTTTAGGCTGCTTTTTTCTTCATATTGCAGGAATACGGTCTGAGAAGACAGTAAAAGAAAATCAACAGAACTCATGATTTTTAGGACTATCCAATCCATCACTCACCTGTAAGTCTCTGGAGCTGCTGTGTGCCTCTTTCTCCAGCTCTATGCGGGCCCGCTTGTGACTGAGCTCCATCTGTTGTTTCTCTTGCGTGAGCTGCAGCAGGCTGGTGTGGGAACGGACACGCTCGGCAGCCTCCTCCAACTACCGTGCACAACAACAAATTCAGTAATCTGCTCTACACATACTCGATAAGAGATTAAAAGATGTCATATTCATGAGATCACTGATTTGACATTTAGATATTTCCATAAAAATAAGGACCAAAATATGAAAGGAGACTTGCCTCCACTCGTTTAGTATAGATCTTCTGAAGGTCGCTTCTTCCATAGGCTGGCTCCGACTCCAGCAAAGAGCGATCTGGACACGATATCAAACTCTTGAAAGATTTGAGCGTTGAGAAGATTGTGGTGTCATCCTCGATATTGTCCATTTTGACAAAGTCTTGACAGTCTCCTTTGCAGATGTAGAATTTTTTTTTTTTTAATAAAAGTGTAAAAAAATACATAAAAAAAACACATTCATACTCTATCCTCATGAAACCTACTATTCAAACCAAAGAGGAAATTACACAAACACATGTAAAATAATGACCAGTTCTATGGTCAGTTCAGTTAAATTAATAAGGCGGTATTCTGAACCACTTTAGGATGCTATTAACATGTGGGCAAATGATTATTCGAATATTGAAAGTTTATAGTTAAGATTAAGAATAAAAGTATATTTCCATGATTAAATATCAACTACCATTAATGTCGAAAATAATGTCTCTTTCTTTGTTTTTATTCGTTTTTTTTTACATCAAAAGGGGCCTATCTTTCAAAAGATGACACTGGCTCACATGACACACACAATTAATGAGTTTGGAAATATTTTCCTTAACATAACATGGTAATTTGCTACAGACCAAGGTAAAGGTCTACCTTATTCATACATCATTGTAACAGAGACAGTAGGAACGTAAAGATAACTGTGTCCTTCCTTTTCACTTGGTTCACCTCTTGGTCCACTTCAAATGGTCTGAGTTCGGTTCTTTTAAAGAGGACCAGAGTGTAAAAACACCCTTGAACTGTCTACTATAGGGTATTTCAACGAATACTATGGTAATCTGGTATATGGTCTCTCATAAACTCTCATGGTAACGTTATATGGTCCAAAAAATTGTATTAGATACTTTTTTTAAATTTAACACTGGTCATAACAATTTATTAACGCACTTATTAACACTAAATTAAAAAAATACGTATTCGCGATGTAAGCATGCAGTTAAATCCCACACGCTTCAGTTAAATGTAACGTTAAGTTAGCAACCGTTCAGCTAACGTCACCTCAAAACATTCTTCAGGGAATCCATTTTATTCAAAGAATAAACCGCAGACGAATACATATTCAATAACATACGTGTCCTTCCTATAAATTGTAATATACGGGTCGGGATGTTAATCCTTTAACTCACTTTTCACAACCGTCTCTATCTTGGCGCTTGACTTGAGTCTCCGGTTTGAACTTCATGCGATTTTGTTTTCGTTGGTTGAGTAGCCGCTAGTTCATTTGCACGACAGCGCCATCTGTATGGCTGGGCGGAATATATTCACCCATTCTATATGCCACTTACATCGAAATACCACAACGTACCGCGTACATCCACTCGGGAAATTCCAGTTTAGACCCTTTGTTTATTATACTGCTATATAAAAGCAATAACACGAGTGTAACACTATTGCTGTTGGTTCATGGGCACGTGGACTGTGACGCACAGCTCACGTCCAACAACACGGAAGTTGTGACGTTGCATTGCTGAATGGCTGAACTGAAACTCTCATGCTGACAGTTTGAGTCTTTGCAAAACTTATTTACTGATCGAAAACTGATTTATAAAGTTTGCAGGTATTAAAATGGCCAGTTCAAACGTGGACCCGACAATACTGTGTCTGTTTGATGTAGACGGGACTTTAACAGCAGCTCGCCAGGTGAGTGACTAAAGCTGAAGGTTAGTTGGTTAATCTTTTCAGTAATTGTATGAAACTGAATGATGATCTCTTTAAATGTTTTATAAAGTCAAATATGTATTGTGAATACAGTTTCTTGTGGAGGTAATACTAAATAATGTCATCTTTGTCTTGCTCATCCTAAATGACAGTCTCAATCAGAATGAGCTTTATTGGCCACATGTTCTACCTGCTAAAATGTTTTAGTGCTCGGCATAACTAAACAAAAATGTATAAAATTGTGAAAAGATCATTTACATGATTTTTGTCTAGAAATTCATATGCAGGTTTTCCAAGATATCATAAATCCTGGTTCTTCAAGAAGGAAAGAGTGAATTAAAATAAGAAATATCATATTTTTCTGTAAGACAAGTCATCTTGAGGCACATTTGGAAGTTTGCTGTGGCACAGAAATGAAAGATTGCAAGTTTTGCATGCATTTCAACCATACAGTCTATGATTTCAACCCAACAGAATAAGAGCTTCTGTTTGATGTGGAAATGGGATTGTTGTTACTATATTGAGTAAGTTGACAGTCGAGAAGAATAGTTCTGCTTTACATTGTATTTCAAAATAATAAGTAAGTAAAAAAAAAAAAAAAAAGTATCCATGATGAAAGAATATTATTAATGCGCTGTAGAATGTACTTCTTAAAGTAATAATAATAATACAATTTATTAAACATTATTTTTAAAAGAATATCAAACACATTTTAATTTGAATAGTAAACTTGCCAAAAATAAAAGGAATTATTACATTTTAAAAGGTTACTTCAGCGATTAGCATTAAGCTTTGTATCAGTAGAAACCCAGGAGTATATTCAAATTATCGTACTTTCCCCCCTCATATGACCCTGAGACGAGAGAATTATGTATTTTATTTCTGGAAAAATTCCTCCGATGATGCAAATATCATCATTTTGCGTCATCAGAGGAGTTTTTGTCCAGAGGCTGAAGACTACAGCCAGCAGAGGGTGCTATTTCCACATGTTTTCAACATCACACTCATAGCACTCGGCTCGGGGAGCTGCAGAGATTCATGTAAACGGAGCGCTGGAGAGCAAAGTGAGTGTTTCAACTTTTTAAATGAATTCCTATGAAAGTTAATCGTCCAAAGACATGACCTGAAAATGTGGCAGACTGATCACGTGCTGTGAATGCAGCCGCAGCCACGAATCCCGCGATTACCTCAGCTCATGTGATGAATGTAATCCGATCCTGCTGCGTTTGTGCCGTGACGCTCAATCAACTCACTCATAATATATCGAACAGACACGTTCAGTTTTTAATTGTAGTGTCTCTAACTGAACTGATTTTATGAAAATGAACGCTGTGGGCAAGTAAACCATGTCGTGCCTAGCGTAGGGCACCGAAGTGCATTCTGGGAATTGTTGTCTTTCATCCCCATGAGACAAAAATACATTTTCTCAGTCTAGAAGGCACCAAATTCAAAAATTATTTCACATTTCTACTACATTAATGACCAAGTTTAAATACATTTTCATCTTCCCAGCGCTGAAGTACCCCTTTAATTTGATTACATTTTTGAGAGTACGTTTTTATATTCTATGTTCTCCCCTGACAGTAAAATAAGCCATTATAAACTTAAATAAAGGTCCAGTCATGAAAAGAAATATATGCTGTTAAACCACCTGAATCTTAAAAAATACTGTGATATAGAATTTTTTTAAATGTACTACCTGCACTATTTAAAATGTATATAGACTATTTAAGGGATTTTCAGCTAAATGTAAACATTAAAACCATTTTATAATTTTGTGTTTAATGGAATGTGTTCGTTACCTCTTTGCCTGTCTTTAGAAAGCAACTCCTGACATGCATCAGTTCTTGAGAGACCTGAGACAGCGCGTGAGAGTCGGGGTAGTTGGAGGATCAGATTTGGACAAAATCAAGGAGCAGTTGGGTGATGATGGTGTGTATAACAAATAGTTAGAATATGCATGCAAGTATAAGCAATTCAACAAGTAATTATAAGTAATTCAAATGTTTCATGTTTTACAGTGATTGATAGAGTGGATTATGTGTTTGCTGAGAATGGTTTGGTAGCATACAGGTTTGGGCAGCTGCACTCTGTACAGGTAGTTTTGATTCTCTGTTTAATTAACTCACACACACTCTCACATACTGGCCAGCAAATTATACGAATTGCCTTTCCATTGTGATATATTTTTTATTTATTTTTTCTTTTTAAATCAGAGTATTCAAGCTTACATGGGAGAGGACATTTTACAGGATTTCATCAATTTCTGCCTCAATTACCTTTCAAAGTTAAAACTACCCAAGAAGAGGTAAGGGGGGGGGGGACATTTTTTACTGCTTCATTTTAAAGTTTGTCAATATTAAAGTTAATAAAAAATTTCTCTTAACACCAGTTACTGCATTTAACTGTATTAAAAGCTATTTAAAACTGTGATCATGAGATGCGGTATACGGAGTGTTCTCAATCAGAATGAAACGAGACATCCTTCGTAGGACACACAGGCAGGAAGTATCACGTTGCTATGCCAACATGTTCAGCCTCGTTGCGCTCTCACGCCAGTTATATGAATGAAAATTATTTATAACTTGAAAATGACTATGAAATGTTTCTTGCCTTGACAGGAATGTATAAATCACTTAACACTTGTTATCCTGTTTACCACACCTGTCTGTTTGAGGTAATACAGCTTAAAAAAAAAAGCTTGAAACTACTTACATTTAAACACCACATGTACGCTTGCAGGTATATCTGGCGCCAGTGCCATGTTTTCAAATAATATTTAAAAAATTGGACGGTTGTTAACGGTGAAGCAAATAAGTGTGGGTTATCTGCAGCAGCAAAGGCTACACCTCATGCACAATTCCTGTAAAAAAGGGGCGCATTCAAAGGTCGCATTTGGAGTGTCCTACTCTCTTTTTTTTTTTTAAATGAGACAGCCTCATGACATATGCAGCCTTCGAATGCGCCCTCTGGAGGACGCAGCCTTCCGAAATGAGACCGCTCATATTGCCAAAAGTATTGGGACACCCCTCCAAATTATTGAATTCAGGTGTCAAATCACTTCAGAATTCAATCACTTCCATGGCCACAGGTGTATAAAATCACACACCTAGGCATGCAGACGCTTCTACAAACATTTGTGAAAGAATGGGTCTCACTCAGGAGCTCAGTCAATTCAAGCATGTTACTGTGATAGGTTTGAAAAAGTCCATTGGGGAAATTTCCTCACTACTAAATATTCTATGGCCAACTGTTAGTGGAAGCAATTGGGAACAACAGCAACTCAGCCACAAATTAAAAAAAACCTTCTCATATATTTATATATAAATATATTATGTGTGTGTGTACTGTATATCAGTATATACAAAACACCATTTTTTGTATCTGCTTTCATGCAACCATAATGTTTATATTTTTACTGTCATCTCAGAGGTACATTTATTGAATTCCGTAATGGAATGCTGAACGTCTCCCCAATTGGCCGAAGCTGTAGCCAACAGGAAAGAATCGAATTCTTCGAACTTGATAAGGTATAAACATTTTTAGGCATTCATCAACACATGCAATTGTCACATGCCAAGAATGTCATTACAGGTTGATTGACCTTTTTAACATTCTTTTTATGCAGAGGGAGAAAATCAGAGAAAAGTTTGTCTCTGTTTTAAAAGAAGAGTTTGCTGGGAAAGGACTAGCGTTTTCCATTGGTAAGTAACTTTGTGTACATGTGGTTGTCTAGCCAATAATATGTTTGTGTAGTATAGATAAAGTACATGCATTTTTTCTTCAGGTGGGCAGATCAGCTTTGATGTGTTTCCAGAGGGCTGGGATAAGCGCTACTGCCTGGGAATAGTGGAGAAAGACTCATACAAGTCCATCCATTTCTTTGGAGACAAAACAATGCCTGTGAGTCAATTTTTCCAGTATTCGTGCACATACACTATGTACATTGCAAAGAAATTCCAAACTTCCTTGAAGCCGTTTTTTGATGTTATTTTTTCCCAAACAGGGAGGAAACGATTATGAAATCTTTGTAGACCCCAGGACAATCGGTCATGAGGTGAAGTCACCAGAGGACACACAACGGATCTGCAAGGAGCTCTTCTTCAGCTGAGACCCTGAGCATGACCTCTGCCATACAGAATAAAGACTGCAACGTCCAAGACCTGTACAACTACGAACGGAAGTCTCACTTGACAAGCCCAAGCCATTATTGTCTTTTGTGTATTTAAATGATTGTATATCATGACAGGTACTCGATAAACATATACATACAGAACATGTATTAAACACTGGTCCAAATGAAAATGTATCACAGGGTTTCTGTGGGTCTTAAAAGTCTTAATTTGACCTACAATTTATGGCCATACAAATGTCTTAATTTGGAGCAGAATTTTTATTTACAGTATAATGCGGTATGTCACAGAATTGATCGATTTTTGGATGAATAAAAAATATAAACCGTATATCATAGCGCCCTAATTATTATTAATTTTTTTGTAAAAACTTTTAATACTTTGCGGTTAAATTGTATGTTTCATTATTGAAATTAGTTAGACATGCTTTTTGACTAATAAAATGTAACTTCACCATTAAAACAGAATAAAGCTAAAACAAAGAGCTAAATCATAGGGCCCTAAATTAAATTGCACACACTGCAAATAAAAAAAAAACTACAAATATCTAAACATCCTTAAATCAAGATACATTTACTTGACATGCAAAATGATGAAATTAAGTCTTGTTTTCTGAGAAACTGAACAAAATTAAGTGAGTTTATGCTTAAAACAAGAACAAGTATTTGTCAATGGGTATGAAAATTACTTTTTTATTTGAATTAAGTCGATTTTTCTGAACCCATTGGCAGATATTTTTTCTTGTTTTAATCATAAAATAGCTTTTACAAGATCACAAGATTTCTTGTCATTTCACTTCTCAAGTAAATAGAATCTTTTAGATTGTAGACACTGGAAACCATGATAATACTGAAAAAATAACTTTGTTGTAGTGTGTTTGGGAGATGAGATTTGAACAGCTATTTTTATTTTTTATTTTATTGGCTTTTTTTTTTTTTGCAAAATTAAAAAGTAATTGAGCTCTGGTGTTATTTGTATTTTGAAACTTTGAAGTCCTGCTAATACAGCTCATTGAGTGCTTCCTAGACATTTACATTTAGTGAACATATTGGCTTAGGTTCCGTTCAATTTATTCCTTACATTTTCTTTAATTGGTCTTCAAAAGGTCTTTAAATTTACCTGCAGAAACCCTGTATCCGATATCACTCAGTAAGGCCAGAAGTACAGGTGGGTTTCATAAAATGTTACATGTTGTGTTTTTATTTTTTTTATTAGAAGCAAATGTGATTAATAAATACAGGTGTGGGCTGGAATAACTAAAATTAGGGGGTGGAGGAGCAATTTAGAGGGAATGAAAAGACATTAGGTCAAAGGGACTAAAGGCTCTATTAATTTTTGCTCTGATTTAATAATTACCTGCCTGACTGCTGAAGTGAAATAAGTGAATCAAACAGCGCGGCTATAATGTTTAAAGTGGCTTAATTGTGTGCCAAAAATCTGCTTTTCATTGCTAAACATGAAATATACCTTGATTGATATGACACTGTTGCATTGTGCCAGTAAAGGACATGATGTATACTTTACATATATGAGTTAAAAAGTATAAGAAAGGTTACTGTACATATTCTGAGCTAAACACATAAAAGAGGTTAAACATAATAAAGATGTTCTTGTTTTTTATTAGCAATTTAAAAAATGAAATTAAAACTCTCAACATTCATAACCTAATCACATGCCTATTTTAGTTTAAAGAATAATTATTTCGTTTTTTCTATGTCACTAATTGCTTTTTGAAATGTTCCTTTATGGGAAAATAGTGGCATTTTAAAGATTTTCAAAAAAAAGTTTAATTTGCTACTTAACTCACTTTTCCAAAAATATATTTGATGGTATGACTGCTTTTTTCAGCTGAAATAACACCGTACAAGCGCTTTTTAAAGTCCATATCAAACCTGAAATAATGATACGATGTATATATCCAATGTTTGAAACACAACACCATAAAACATGGTCAAGCCAACCATGTGACTACAAGTACATTTCAAACAAAGACTTTTTGAAGGTCATCAAATATAAAACATAACAAAAAATAGTTGTTCTCATCCCAAGAGGAAGCAGAGTAGTCCAAAAGTCCTGATTTGCTGGTTAACGAATGGGCCGATATGGAAAGGCCATGGCAGCAGGGTGAAAGGTGTGTGGAGAGAGAGAAGGGTGTGCGGTGTGTAACGGACGATGTGGGGAGAGCGCTGGATGTGTGGGGTGCGGTGAAAGTACGGGGTGCGGGCTGTGCGGGGAGGGGAGAGCGGTCTGGTGTGGGCTGTGGGGAGAAAGCGGGGAGGGTCGACCCGGGTGAATGTGTGGGTACATGTTGGGCTGGAAGGCTCCGCTGTGAGATGGAGGCTGCACCACTGGACCGGACATCACAAGCTGTAACAGACTACAACACAAAATTAACAGTTACTACACAGCTCACAAATCAACATACATTTTGTTAGTGATTGTGAGATATGGTTTTTGAATGATTGATGGAGATCTCTAGAGAAAAGGGTGGCTGAATAGATATACATCATCAGTATTATACTTAATAAAAAATAATATGTACACCCCCATTCAAAAGTTTGAGGCCAGTAAGTAGTTTTTTATTTGTAATTTTTTTTTAGAGTTTTACTTAGCCATCTTAGAGGCACATTTATTGAATTCCATAAGAGAATGCTGAACGTCTCCCCAATTGTGATCAATGACTTACTTGTTGTGAGGAAGTCTGGAGCACAAAGTCCGTAGGTCCTCTGAGGAATAAATGACATGAGAGGAAATGACATCACTGAAATGGTGCTCTTATAAGATCAAAACCCAAAAAGGCCATTGTGAAGTAAACATCACTTACCTCTGGCACACAGAAGGGCTCCTGTTGCCATGGCGACCTGAAGAGCTTGTGCCAGCCTATCCAGAGCCAGCTGGATATGATTGGCAGCAGAGAGGGACGTGAGCTTCTCACAGAGGCGGCTGACTTCCTCTACTAGCGTGGCAACAGACTCCACAGGAAGCACAGCTAGCCGGCCAATCAAATTCTGTTCTGTCAGGTGGACCTGCAGGAGTTAAAATAAAAACGCATTATATATTCTTATACTGAATGGAATCCTCAATGCCTCACAAAATTGTACTAGTTAAAGAGATAAAACACCTGCAGCATGAGAAAGACTTGAAGAACACTGAGGTGCAGTTTAGAGTACAGCTCTTCATATGCTGTTCCTTTTTCACTTTCTCCATGACCATTGGTCAAAGCCAACTTTCGGCCTCTCTGATAGGCTAATGGAGCTTTCACACACCAGCGGAGTAGACCCAATAGAGGCGTGATCTCGAGGCAACCTAACGGCAGGCTGGAATTGAGGGGAGTGTTGATGAAGGTGAGGAGCAACAGTCTGGGATCCTCCGTGATCCAACCAACCAGCATCTCCAAGAGTGCAGGGGGAGGAGTCAACTCTTCTACAAGCGACAATATCATATATATCATTTTTTTTGTTTATATATTATATAAAATGTTGCTTATTTTTTAAAGAACTCATTTTATATTATTATTTTTTAATATTATGGTAATACTATTTTATATTTTATATAAAATTTGAATATAAGGTTTATAAAGACAGAGAGAAAAAAATGTTGTTGTGACAAAAAGGAAACCTGGTACCTGAGGAGAAGTCATAGAGTGCCGTTATTGCTGTGATGAGCTGGCAGCAAAAGCGAGGACTGGCTGAACAGATGTTTTGCAGGGTAGAGATGGCACATGGCACCAGTGTGCAGTAATCATCCATCAGCACCTGAGCCAAACGCACACACCACGCTGAGTGTGTGCGCTAAATCAATCAAAAATATACATGATAAATGGTTGAAATGTGATCCAGGTCATAATTTACCCAAACTCAAAAAATAAGCAACTCCCCCACTTTCACAGACAATTCTTAGGCCTAGTTCCAGACCTAAGTGCATGTTTGAGCTAGATGCAAGATACACACCAGTAGTGGGTTTTTTATATATAAGGCATGATGATGTTTATAAAAGCAGGGTTTGTACAGATACTGTACAATTCAATTCAAGGATGTTTCAAGCACTTGATGATTTTAAAGGACTACAATCAGAGATCTCACTTATCAAACAATATATTTATTATCTTTCAAAATTCTAAAAAAGATAAATAGGTAAATAAAAAGGAAGATAATAAAAAGAGTGTTTGTAACCAAGCAGATCTCGGCAGCCAATGACAACCACAGTATTTAAGGCCTAACCCTGGCTTAATCAAAGCTCTGTCTGTGAAACCAGGCCTAAATTTAGTAACATAAAAGAGTATTGAGCATTGTTTGCATTATGATTATAAAAATGTATGGGTTAGCATGTCCTTCTCCAGTGCTTTGTTAATTGTTAACTTAAACTAAAACTATTATTTTGTAATATTATATACAAAATAATAATAATAATAAAAACAGTTTTCATTAATTGAAATAAAAGATAAAAGAAATATATATAAAAAAATAAATATTTAATGAAAAACAAATGCTACCTTGGCAACAAACTGAAATAAAATAAGTTGAAGCTGAAGTACTAAAAAAAATAGTACAAATGAGTACAAGATATATCGAATGAAACGTATAAAAATAAAAAAAATAAAAATAAATAAAAGCTAATTCAAAATATGAATAAATACTATAATAGTATATAAATAATTCTAAAATACCATTCGGTTTCATTCACTGTGTATGAACATTTTTATGTTCTAAATATTATTCTAAATTTATGAAAAAAAATGTAGTTACAACTGAACACACACTTGCGCAAATATCACAATCTGGGTGGTCTTATAAACATGATAAGATGAAGTTTTATATACATTTCATCTTAAATATGCGTGTTAAATGTGCGGTTATTGTGTTTGAACTGGTTTTGAGGATGGCACACTTGGCATTGCTCAAGGATATTGCTGCGTGTGCTCTCAGGCAAGAGCGTGTTCTAGAGAGTGGAAAGTCCTTATATGGACCTGGTTGTGTTGTGAATGAGGCAGAATTTTTCGTAAGAAATTCCACACAACTATTAGTGAATGAGACCCATTGTTCTTGACATTTTTCGTGAAACTCACAATAAGCATTTTGACCAAAGCAGTTAACATCCCTTAGAGAAATCATTAAAGGCACAAAATCAAAGTAAATGCTCTAATTTCACATCACGCACCTGTAGCCAGGTGGCTGCACACTCTAGTATGGGCACCCGACACACGGCTATCGCCATAGAAACTAGCTTCCCAAGCATGGCCATGCGGCTCTCGTCAGCCTTGTTGCCCTGGAGACTGAAGAGGGCGGAGAAAATGATCTGTCGGATTGCGTCTTTGCTCTGCTCCTGGAAGTAACTGCACATGATCTCCAGCAGCTGCAGTTCTTGAACGCAGCTCATCCTCTGTGTCAAACACAACACACGATTCATTCAAAGTCCACTCATATGCATCGGACCACCATATTTAGAATGGTAATCCAACAAGAATACCATGGTTATAGCAGTTTTCTCCTAGTCAAAACAGACGCTCCGGTTCCTCACCTTAGGCTGGATGTTCCTGTCTTTGGGGACATGAAAGATGAACTCCTCCACCAGGTCCACCGTGCTCTTTTCTAATCCAGACGTGGGGCCCGTGGAGCTCTGCAGAGCGCTGCCCAGCGAGATGTCCAGATGATACAGAACCTCTTTAGCAGCACTCAGCGGATCACGCCGCAGCAATGCATGTCGAATATCACTCATCTCTGCTGTGGAAGACAAACTACACCATCAGTTCAAATACAAGCATCTGACAAACTGTATAAATGAGAAATATAAAATACATCAATCAGTCAGTAACATAAGATTAACCAAAATATATAATTGTATGCATTATTTATAGTCATGAAGCAAGGTAATACCATGAATTTGATACACGTATCATGTCAAAGACAAATTGCAACATTTCATTCAGACTTGTCTTTAACATGTAAAGACAAGTCTGAATGAAATGTTGCAATAGTCTTTTGTTCACTAATTTCGAGTTTTTCTTGAACAAGCAAAAAAAAAAAAAAATTAGAGGACAAAAGACTTGATTTTGCCCATGGATGATTGTGGTTTGCTATTGCTGTGTCCCGCCCTTGCGCCAAAAAACACGTCATCAGTGAAGAGATGTCATTGCAAGAGGGAGGGGAGGCTATTTAGATAAAAGATTACGAGAGCACATTAATTTAGAAAAATAAAGATAATTTATAATAACAAATTCTGCAGTATTGTTTAGAAGAAGAAAAAAAGATTAGTCAATTTTGATACTTCGGACATGCATTATGGCAATATTTGGGATAATACTAGAGTATGTTTAAAAGTACCATATTTTACTATCACTGTAACGTTACAGGTATCACACTATTTTGCTGTATAGTGAAACAGAACATCTATGTGTAGAAAACCTAATAATTGTATCGTATTATAACTCTCTTATTCAGTTATAAATTGGTTAATAGGAAACTGTTAACCAGTACACACATCACCCACAATAAGAGATTATTCTCTATGGCAAACATTGACTAAGCGATGCTGTTTACACAGTGCATTTGCTGCATCGCCGGTTGCTTAAAATTTAAAATGTTTCCTTGGTTCAAACTGTATAGATATTCACAGTTAAAACCCCCTTACCTGGGTTAATAATTAGACTCGTTACATTAGCTTCTCTCAATCAGCAAATGAATATCTCCCATAACTCGCAATGTGAAAGTTGTTCATTACAAAATAACTACGGGACCCCGTACAGGACATTGTAGACTCGGTTGAGTATAGAGAAGCGCGGCTGATCAGCGCCACCTGCGTACTGGAGTTAACGTACTATACAGTATTGCTAAATATTTCGAATTAAAAGTTAATCATTTGTTTTCAGAAGCCATTTGCTTGTATTTTTTTTATCTAATGCTATGACATTCAAACATTTTTAATTATGATTTAAGATTCAAAATAATCTATTTGAAGCTATGATATAGCCTACTATATCATAGCTTACTATGATAGGCCTACTCAAAAATAACATTTACCTTCTCCTGACCTGAGGCAGTGCTATTGTGGTATCATCGATTTTTATACATTTTTATTTCAGTTTTAGTTTTAGTTATTTTTGTAGCCTACATACTTTTGGGGTTAGCCTACACACAATATTTTAGGCCTATTTGTTTATTTGATTTCAGTTTAAAAAATAATAATAATACAATTTCACTAAAATTTTATTTTAATAACATATTCTTATAAGTTACAGCACTTAAAATAGACACCCTTATACATTGATTTTGTGTCGGGGAAAAAAGGGTTTGTGTGTGTTTATGTTATTGTCACGTTGAAGCACACTTCCAATGTGTGTTTTTATGGAAGCTTGTTTCCGACACGGAATAAAACCGTTTAACGATAAATCACAATTCAGACTTTCCCCCTCAGAATTCCGAGATATAACTGGCACTTACGTTTTGTTTTGTTTTTTTGTTTTTTTTTGTTTTTTTATTGGGAGTGTCAATAGCGAGGTATAAACAATTCTGATGGGGAAAAAGCATAGGAAAAAGTCAATCTTTACCCCCTCAGAATTAGACTTTAGCCTATAGCACGCAATTCTGAGGGGGAAAAAGTCACCGTTGGGACAGTTTTTAAGGGGAAAAATTGTGAGGGTCAGGACATAAAAAATTTTGTGGAATGGAAAGGTTCTGTGGCGTTTTTTTATAGAATGTATCCATTTGATTTTCTACAAGTAACAATTTGAATCAATCACCACCAGGAGGCGCTATTTTATACCTGATTATGACACGCAGTCCAATGTAGCGCCACCCCATCGATCGCCTCTCCTCTGATGGGACACCAGACTCTCCAGCAACAACATCATCCAGTTCTCTTTAACTTCACATCCAGAGCAGACGAGCTGCTTTCAACATGACCATCAACACACTCAGTCAGGATGGAGTGCAGCGACAGCAAATGCCCTGTTTGACCAAGGTAAGACCCGAAAACTGTAATTTCATTTAGCTCTACAGTCATAGATCCTGCTGTAGAACAGATATGGCAGAGGAGCCAGAGATGCTGCAGCTGTTGCGGTGTAAATCACAGTGTATGGGAACTTTTCCTCACATAACTGAACATGTGAAGTCCTAAGAGACGAAACTAAAGTTTGTTTACAGAAAATGTTCTGTACGTGCATGTGTTTGGATTTCTTAGGATACTTGCATAACTGATTTATATAACAACATTTCCTTAAAAAAAATCAATAAAGTTATCCCATTCCTCATATTACAGTATATTTATTATTTATTATTATTATTATTAGCTGTTTTAGAATTAAATCACCAAAAATAATGTTAGAAAATGTATATCATATTTGAGTATAATGTTTCTAGCTGTACATCTTGTTGATATTTAACTCTTTATTAAATCCATGATAGCTGACAAATAACATGGTCATTTTTTATTCAACAAGATATTTATTTATATGGGAAAATGTATCTTTTTAGATTATTGTTTACTATTTTAATCACCTTTTAGATTTGGTTCAATTCACAAATAGTTATGCATTGTGATAAATATATATATATATATATATATATATATATATATATATATATATATATATATATATATATATATATATATATATATATATATATATATTTATTACAAATATTTCCTGTGTATCCACATACAGATGGAGCGCATGATCATATCCATGCAGGACCCTGATATGGGCATCAAGTTGCGCAACCAGCGTCTCCTCATTACGGTCATACCACACGCCATGACTGGTGAGTCTCTCTCTCTCTCTCTCTCTCTCTCTCCATGACTGCATCAAACTTCAAGCTTCACTCTCTCTCTCACTATAATCCCATGACATGACTCTTCCGCTTATTTTCCAGCCTGTGACATGTTATGGCACGATTAGAGAGACAGCAGAGACACAACTAGAATAGTTTCTCATTATTATTGTGGAACTAGTGTGCATATATCCATGCATATCTCGGAAAGTCTTTGAGTGCGCATGAGCACAGTGAATCAATAGAAGCTTGCGCAGTGAAATTAGACTCCTGTGTGTGCTTTCGGTCTCTGCGCTCATTTTTCTTGCTATTAATTAGTCTAACAGTGCGTGTTTTGCGCCTGCAACTGTCTCTCGGAGGACACCGGGCTGTGATAATGAACAAATGTCTTTTTCTTTTGCAAATCAAAGAAATATACAAGTTAAAGTCACTTCATCAAAGGCGACACTTAATCAAAGGTTCAGCCTGCTTTATATACCGGTAACAGTAGTTCATAAAAAAAAAAAAGTCTCGAAAAAAAAAACATATTCTATCCAAGCTAGTGATGGGAACGTCCTGCTAATATTAATAATAAGTTGGTAAATTCTGCTGTCAGACAGACAGACAGACAGACAGATAGATAGACAGACAGACAGACAGACAGACAGATAGATAGACAGACAGACAGACAGACAGACAGATAGATAGACAGACAGACAGACAGACAGACAGATAGATAGACAGACAGACAGACAGACAGATAGATAGATAGATAGATAGATAGATAGATAGATAGATAGATAAATAGATGTTTTGTATCTGCATGTGCTTATGTTGACAACAATCCTCTTTAATTTTATACAGGTATAGACATTGTTGAATGGCTGATTAAGAAGTTTTCTATCTCTGATGAAGGTAGGACATTAAAATAACTTATTTTAATATATCTATATTTGGTAATACTTTATTTTAGAGTGTCATTTTTACATATGTAATAACAGTAAATTATGAATAATTGCATGCAACTAACCCTCAAGCAAACACCAATCTTACCCTTAACCCTATAGTAAGTACATGTAGTTACTAAATATTACTCAGTACTATATATATATATATATATATATATATATATATATATATATATATATATATATATATATATATATATATATATATATATATATATATATATATATATATATATATATATAGCCTGTGTGTGTAATAATTTCCATGCTATCTGCTGTGGTGTATTTCTTTGCGTGTTTAAATGGAGATGGCATTATTCTCCATGTGCTCTCCTGGGGGATTTCAAAACATATACACACAACATACAACACTTGGGGAGCTAAATTGCTTATTACAGTTGCTTTGGCACATTAAAGTCAGATTTTATGTCAACTGAGCTGAAGTGTGTGCAAGATTTTAATAATAAATGCTCAAATGTCACAGTCAGAGAACAGGCTCAGCTCTGAAAGCCCCAATAAACAAGTAGTGCTGCACACACACAGCTGTGTCTGCATTAAACAAGACTCCAGAGAGTTTGGCAGCTCTGTGCACTGCAATGAGGGAACACCTTGTGTAGGCAGTGGTTAGATTGAAATGCATACTGTCAACCACTATTTTAGTTTATATTTCATCTAGAAAGCATTTGTGGGTTTTCTTTTGACTCTAGCTGATTTAAGCTGTGTTCCTGTAGCACAAACATTGCTAGTTCAATGCTATGAAGATGAGTTTGAATCCCAGATAACGCATGAACTAAAAACCCATGCAGTGTAAGTTGCTTTGGATAAAAGCATCTGTCAAATGCATAAATGTAAGCTTGTCTTTAGCTGGATCAGCTACAAAGCAGTTAGGTGATCAGGCTGGTTTATGGAATATGTCAGCCAGTTAATGACCAGCTTGTATAAATCTGTTGTCAATAAAGTAATATATATATATATATATATAAAAATATATATACAAAATTAAAAAAATATATATATATATATATATAATTTATTTTACAAAAATGTGAGTATGATGTGTGAGTATACAGTATTGTTCAAAATAATAGCAGTACAATGTGACTAACCAGAATAATCAAGGTTTTTAGTATATTTTTAGTATATTTTTTGGGATTCTTGAAAATAGATTAGCTTCACACAGACGTCTTCTAACTGTCACAGTACTTACAGGTAACTCCAGACTGTCTTTGATCATCCTGGAGGTGATCATTGGCTGAGCCTTTGCCATTCTGGTTATTCTTCTGTCCATTTTGATGGTTGTCTTCTGTTTTCTTCCACGTCTCTCTGGTTTTGCTCTCCATTTTAAGGCATTGGAGATTATTTTAGCTGAACAGCCTATCATTTTTGGCACCTCTTTATAGGTTTTCCCCTCTCCAATCAACTTTTTAATCAAAGTACGCTGTTCTTCTGAACAATGTCTTGAACGACCCATTTTCCTCAGCTTTCAAATGCATGTTCAACAAGTGTTGGCTTCATCCTTAAATAGGGGCCACCTGATTCACACCTGTTTCTTCACAAAATTGATGACCTCAGTGATTGAATGCCACACTGCTATTTTTTTTAACACACCCCTTTCAACTAATTCAACTAATTGCCCAATTGCACAGCCTTAAGAGCGTGCATATCATGAATGCTGGGTCTCATTTGTTTTCTAAGAATCTACTGAACCTACTGGTAACTTGTTTGCCACGTAGCAATAAAAAAATATACTAAAAACCTTGATTATTCTGGTTAGTCACATTGTACTGCTATTATTTTGAACAATACTGTATATTATGTATGTGAATCATTATTATGTATGTGAATTTTCCCAAATTTTTATTTAGAGGCATTGCACATTGGAAACCTCTTTGTGAAGTATGGATACATGTACCCTTTAAAAGAGCCCAGAAACCTTATTCTGAAAGCTGATGATTCACCATATCGCTTTCAGGTATATATATATACACACACTTTCCCAATATTGATTCACAAACCTGTATCACCATTTGCTAAACTTCCATATTCAAAAACATCTCATCTCAGTTAATATCTGTATTTATCAGACTCCATACTACTGGATGTCGACATGCTGGCCTGCTTCAGAACTGGACTATGGTGAGATCTTACTTCACATTAGACATGGTTCAAATAAAATAAAACGTCTGTCCTCATTTACAAAGTTCTGTCATGAAACTCTAGATGGCGCATTCAGCTCAGAATATCTCACGTTGAGTGTCTCTGCCGACCTCTTGTGTAAAAAAATAAAATAAAATAATATGATATTTCATGACTCTTGCCACTAGATGGCGTTAGGTCTATATGGAGCAGATGAGCTGTTCCGCTGGGTCCTAAAGTTAGTTCTTGAATTTATCTCTTCAGTATGCATTCAGATCATAGACTCTATAAAACAATGGACGTAGTGTCCATGATGTCGCCCGTAGGTTTCTGAAGGGCATTTTTGAAGCCCGAAGTGGGAAGACCCGGTGTCGCCATCTTGGCGTGTCACTCCCAGATAGCGGAAAATGGGTAAAGAGGCGGGATGTGGGTGGAGTGGAGGTGCCTGGATGAAAAACGGCTAGTAGTGACATTCACCCAACTGACCACGCCCTTAATTATGCTTAACTTTAAGGCTTAATATAATTTAAACGGATGAGTAATAAATTCACCCTCTCACAGTTGTCATGAGGGGCAAATTATCTATATAGACCAAAACCACTTTTTGTACCTGGCTGTAAAAAAAAAATGTTCTGCTGTATTTGTTAGTTTGAACATGGGGGCTCTATGGGATTGACTCCCTTTTGGAGCATGTCTCTAGTGGCCAGAACGCTGCCCCTTGATTCAGATACACAAATTAATTTTAAGCATTTTTTAGGTTTTTCTATGTATACTGAAGCATTCCTCGCATTCCATTCATTCCTAATGGGGTCATGTTGACCCCCAAGGGACTGTTTTGCTGCTTTTTGTCATTTCACAAATTTGTGTATTCGTGGTTCAAGTGCGCCAAAAGTCCTAAGGTGTTGGACCATTCCGATGAACACTCAATTTTTACATTTTACAATTGTTTTTGCTAGAAGAGTTTCATGGCCATTAAAAATATATTTTTTAAATATATGGCCTGTAAATTTTCCAAGACTAAACATATTAACATTGTCATATCCATTACCATGCCAAACACAATGCAAACAAAGAAATGCAAAGTAGATACAGTACTGTGCAATAGTCTCGCTATTATTTTTACACACAAAAAGTGGGTTTAAGCCAGTTATTTATATATTTTGCTGTAGTGTGTCAGTAGGAAATATCAGTTTACATTTATAAATTCATTTGAATAATCCAGTGAGATTTTTGTATGCATAAGGAGTCTGACAATAGTCTTAATGCTCGACATGGAGATCTGATCGCATCTTCATTGAATCTGTCTGTGATTATATGAAGAAACATAAAAAACTGAGATGGAATAAATCCAGAAGAACTGTGGTAACATTCCCAAGACACTTGAAGAAACCTTCCTGCAAAACTACATGAGTAGGTGTAGGAATAGATGCAGGTGACAAAAGCCGTTTTCAACGCAAAGGGTGGTCACCCCAAATATCGATTTGATTTAGTTAATAGAAGTTAATTCATGAATAAAAGCTATTTATGTTATTATTTTTGACAGCATTCTCACTTTAAAGCATTCTGACGAGTGCCTAAACTTTTCACAGTACTGTAGTTTTGCAGGAAGGTTTCATCAAGTGTCTGGGAGACGTTGCCTTAGTTTTTCTGGATTTAGTCTGTCTCAGTTTTTTTCTGTTTCTTCATGTAATCACAGACAGCCTCGACGATGGTGAGATCAGATCAGACCGGCTGCTATCAGACTTCTTGTACATAAAAAAAAACAAAAAAAAACATCTCACTACAATAAAATATATAAATAGCTGGCTTAAAAACATTTTTCGTGTGAAAAGACTTTTGCACAGTACTGTATTCTTCTTAAAGTGAATATATTATTTATATATTTATAATTTGTATGTGTTCTAGCAATCTACTTGGCCAAGAAGAATATCCGAAAACAAGGAGAACTAATTGAGTATGAAAAGGTATGTGGGCAAATGCCAATCACACCCTTCGTAAGAAGACTGTACAATGAAGTCATGAATCCATGGAGCGATCTGTTGTTCAGTTCTCGATCTCTGTCTTTGTTAGGAGTGCTATAATGCTTTACATAAACGCATCAACCACACCTGGGACTTTGTTGTGATGCAGGCAAGAGAGCAGCTAAGGTAACTATTCTTTTCCAGCACAAAAGCACATCTTTTCTACACACACACTGTTTCCTTCAGCCTATTACATTTAACCCTCTATTCCACATTTAGTTAAAATTGGAACTGGCTTCTAGGATGCATTGAGTTTTAAGCAGCACAACCGTTTTCAACATTGATAACAATGAGAAATGTTTCTGGAGCAGCAAAACAGCATATTAGAATGATTTCTGAAGGATCATGTGACACTGAAGACTGGAGTAATGATTTATTTGCATCAAAGAAACATGATACATTAAAATAATACAAAACAGCTATTCTAAATACTAATATTTCACAATTTTAATCAAATAAAAACAATTAAACGATCTTAACGAGCCCAAAGTCTTGAATGGTAGTGGAGTAAATATTAAAAAGTTACATAATTAAATCATTTATAACACAAAAACCTAACATGGTAACTGCAATATTCTCTGTAGTGGAATCTAAAAGTTTATGCTCTAATTACTATTAATCCTATTCTTTGATTAGAAAAGCTTTTCTGAAGGTTGTTGTCCAGAGCAAAATGTTATGTTACTGCATGATTAATGTACTTCTGCACATTGTGTTAAGGGCATCAAAACAGCGTCGGAAAGCAGATCGTATAGTGCTGGAGTGTCAGGAACAAGCCTACTGGCTAGTGAACAAATGTCCTGTAAGTACTGAACACTATAAACTCACAACACACAAAAAAATACCATGGTATTCTTTGAGAAGCATGGTATTTCCATCAGAAAGCATTACTGTTCCATGGCTACATCAATGCCACCCCATGCATTTGTTAGTACATAAATTAAAAAAATAAAACAAAGTAGCATTCTGCTTATTTGAAAAAGTATCTTACATACAGTATTATGGGGTACATTTAATACTTTCCTTGATCCTTAAAAAAAGTAAAGTTTTATCCAAGCTTTTTAGAATTGTAATACAGAAATTCGGAGCATGTCATGCTTAAGCAGCGACAGCATCTGTGCCCGCCTGACACGTGCCCTCATATCTGTATCCAGCTTCTGCTTATGAAATATTCAGCCAGTCAGTTAAAAGCATCGCAAAGCAGAGGAAAAAGGGGGAAGGGGATAGCGTGTGAGAGAAAGGGAGGGCAGATACTAGCAGAAGAAAAGAAGAAATAGAGTGGAACATATTAGTGCCTTCAAAACATACTCACGCCACACATGAGTGCAAAGGATAGTGCATTGCTTTACATGAGCTTAAGTGTTAAGTGGATGAAATAATATTATTAAAGACAGTTTGTGTGTGTGTGTTCATGTTTTTCTATCCTGGTGGGGACTTCAACCTGACTGCACACAGACTCATGGGGACTCGTGTCACCGTGGGGACCTAAATTGCGGTCCCCATGAGGAAACAAGCTTGTAAAACAAACAAAAAGATTTTTTTTTTTAATGTAAAAATGCAGCATATCTCCTGTGATGGGTAGGTTTAGGGGCAGGGGCAGTGTAGGGGGATAGAAAATATGGTTTGTACAGTAAAAAACCTATTAAGTCTATGGAGAGTCCCCACAAAGATAGTGTGTGTATGTGTGTGTGGTCCTGTAAATCCTATGTTATATGGACAAAATGTCCCCACAAAGATAGTGTGTGTATGTGTGTGTGGTCCTGTAAATCCTATGTTATATGGACAAAATGTCTCCACAAAGATAGTTGGGGTGATGGGTAGGGTAAGTACAGGTGATAGGATATTCAGTTAGTGAAAAAAAATGTTTATGTAATGTCACCATAAATCGTGTGTGTGTGTACGTGTTTGCGCCGGTATATCTCTAATGGTTCCATCTTTTGGCTGAGAGCTTAAGAGGATATTCTATTACTAAGTGACTATGTGTGTTTTAGTGTACATGTGTCTGTGTGTGTGAGCCTGGTCACTAGTGTACACTGCACGTGTGTGTGTGTGTGTGTGTGTGTGTGTGTGTGTGTGTGTGTGTGTGTGTGTGTGTGTGTGTGTGTGTGTGTGTGTGTGTGTGTGTGTGTGTGTGTGTGTGTGTGTGTGTTTGTGTGTTTGTGTGTCAGAGAGAAAGTTTCTCTTGCACTCCTGCACAATATCATTTTAATGAGGAATCCAGATGATGATTTAATCTGGGGTGGATTTAGAAACCATTTAATTCCTATATTGTCAGTGTGTGTGTGTGTGTGTGTGTGTGTGTGTGTGTGTGTGAGTGTGTGTGTTTGTGTGAGCGCGTGCATGAAAACCCAACATGTGCGTGTGTGCGTGTGTGCGTGTGTGTGTGTGTGTGTGTGTGTGTGTGTGCATGAATAGAAATGTTGTAAATCCGCCAGACACACATTACTGTGATTTGTGTTTGTTTAAAAGCCTGGAAAAAACAAGGCTCACATTATCTTTATATATCTAAATACAATGGGAAAAAAATGTAATGGACAATGACTGACATCTATTATATGATGAACATGTTAAAATTGTAATAATTGAGTTTTGAGAGGGATAAAATACAAATGTCTAGGTTGTGTTGCACCCCATGTAATACAGGTCTAAGGCAAAACATTTGTCACATGAATATGGTCTTAAACATCTTTTTTTTTGTCATTGATCTGTATATCTCTTTATGACACACATTTTCAGCCGGGGATGCTGGACATTTTAGATCACGGACCGCAGAGAAGAACCATGAACACACGAGTGCAACTGGTCAGTGAACTGATCACCACAACACAACTGACCACATCCACACCAACACATAATTAACATACACACAGACAGAGCAAGTTTAAAAAATATATGAACAAACACTCACAGCAGAATCTCTCATGTTCAAGCATCATCAGCTTGTTTCTCTTTATTTCTGTTTTTATATCATGCATCCTTGTTATCTCTAAAGTAAGTAATCTCTAAAACACTGCCTCATTTCCTGCTGTCATTTCATTTCATTGCGAGATTATAAAGTACTGTGACTGTGTATATTTAGTTTAGTTTATTTAATAGCAACTTTTGAGAAAATCTAATAGATATATTTGTAATTTTGTCAATTTCAGAAAAGAATGCAGAATTCTACAAAAAAGAGGTAAGCCATTTGAATAGCAAGTGCGTGTCTTATAAATGAATATATTTTATAAATGATATCGAATTATTCATTACTGGTTTATATGTAATAGATAAAATATTTATATAATGTATTATACAAGGACTTTCTATTCATCAAAAAATCTTGAAAAAGTATTATGGTTTCCTTAAAAATATTAAGCAGCAAATTTTCAACATTGATAATAATAAGAAATGTTTTTTGAGAAGCAGATCATCATATCAGAATGATTTCTGAAGGATCATGTGACACTGAAGACTGGAGGAATGGTGCTGAAAATTCAGCTTTGCATCACAGGAATAAATTACATTTTAAAATATATTAACATAGAAAACAGACATTTTAAATTGTAATAATAATAAAAAGACCCCATTATTTTATTTAATATAAAAAACAAATAACCATAAAACCATTCATATATTTTTCTAATATATAAAATTAAATTATAATATATATATATACTTTTTATAAATATAATTTTTTGTAAATATAATTTCAAGTGCTGTATTTAATATTATTGCACAGCTAGCTGGAATACTTGATCAACATGCACCAATGCTTTATTTTTCTATATATCCTAATAGTTTGATAACAACATGTATTCTTTACTTCAATTAGCTCATAGTTTCTGCCTTAAATTAATACATTGTTTATTAATACATTGTTAGCTGACTGTGTGATTTGTATATGTACATTTCGGAAATCCATAACTGGGACAACAGTCACCTCTGATAACAAATCACTCAAAATTTTAACGTAGCTGCATGCATTTTCTGTAAAGCTGCTTTGAACCATTGCGAAGCGCAATACAAATAAATGTGAATTGAATTTTTTTTATTGTTTCACTGTGGCATTGATTTGTCAAATATATTTTTATAATGACCCTTTAACTGTATTTTTGATCACTGTTAATTAACAGTAACGATTCATGTCATTGCACTGACCAACATGTCTTGGTTCATTTTGCAATAATACAAGTTTACTGTCCCTAACTTATACAGCAAATACCGTACTGAAAATGTAACTACATTTTTATCCTATAGTGCTTGTTTTTGTGTTTGTATGTTTTAGATTGAACATAACAGGATAAGTCTGGCGAGGAATCGTGTCAAGTCCTCAATTTGCCTTGAGAGGTACTGAATGTGTGTGTGTGTGTGTGTGTGTGTGTGTGTGTGTGTGTGTGTGTGTGTGTGTGTGTGTGTGTGTGTGTGTGTGTGTGTGTGTGTGTGTGTGTGTGTGTGTGTGTGTGTGTGTGTGTGTGTGTGTGTGTGTGTGTGTGTGCGCGTTTGTCTTCACTCTCCTATAGCCTCATTCTCCAGGCTACAGCTAATGGACTGTCCTCAAAGTACCTTTTAAAAAGAAAGGACTCTTACTATAACCCTTTATATAAGGGCTTGCATGTGTGTGTGCAGTTATGTGAAGTACTGTGAGCAGTACCAGCCCCATGACCCCATAATGCAAGGATGCCTTCCCAGCAACCCCTGGATCACAGATGATGTCATGTTTTGGAACATGAACTGTGAAACGTGAGTCACATTAACACATGAATAACCATTTTAAAGTATAATAAAGTCTGAGTAATTGCTCTGTATAACTGTTTTCCTGAAACAGAGTTGCTCTGCCGACTAAACTGCGCGTGGAGTGCTGGAGCTTTAGCTTCATGGAGCTGCTGAACGACCCAATGGGCAGAAAAGAGTTTCTCGTTTATTTGGAGAAAGAATTCAGCGGTAAACACACACACGCGCATGCACACACACTTGCTGTGTTGGTACCATAGTTATAACATCAGATGCTAATACCATAGTACCTGGATATATAGTGTACCATATACTGAATAAATATCTACCAATTATTAATCGGTTTGATCAATATTTTGGTCAGTATTTGGTTTACTGATAAATGGCGCCATCTGGTGGGTCTATTTAATAAAACAGTGTCACATGATCCTTCAGAAATCATTCAAATATGCTGATTTGCTGCTAAAAAGAAAAGATCATTTATGATTATGATCATGTGTTGAAAACAGTTGTTATGCTTAAAGCTGCAGTCCGTAAGGTTTTGCTCTCTAGCGGTTAATAAACAGAACTGCATTCGTCTTGCGGAAGAACATTGCAGCCGGAGCTACTTCTCTCTGTTTATGTCTATGGCGAGTCACGCAGGGACTGTGCTCTTCCGCAGCGGTTCCTACCAGACCGCTCTGAAATAGTCCCAATATAAACACGTATTATTAGTGTACCATTATGATCCTTTTTTTTTGTGTAAATCTTGAACAAAAAAAGTTACGGACAGCAGCTTTAATATTGTTTTGATAATTTTTTTTCTGGATTTTTTGTTAAAATCACCAAACAATTAAAAACAGCATTTATTTAAAATCTTTTGTAATATTATGAATGTCATTTTTTAATGCACTCTTTCTGAATGTATTAATTTCTTTAAAAATCCCAACGGATGACAGATGTGTTACAGAAATGTTGGATGTATATTAAAACAAAACAAAAAAAGAGAAAAACTGACATAGTCTGCAAAATTTTGCAAAATCTTACATTTTCCAAAAGACTTATTTTATTTATTTATTTGTATTTCTTAAAAGAGCCTTGGATGAGTGTTTTGCCAAATATACAGGTTAAATCAAATCTTTGTAGCTTATGCACAATATTAGTCAAAGTAGACTAGTTTACTTGATTGATGATGAATGAGTCATTTACTGTGTCAAAAAGCTAAATTTCTGAACAGTAGTTCAAAATGTAATTCGTACTACACACAATATCTGCAGGACTCTGATACTGAATAATAAACTACATTTACATAGTACATAGTGTTACGGTGGTATTCTTTCTCATTTTTTGTTTCTTTAATCTTTTATTTTAACCCAGTTCTGAACAGCGTCCCAAAACTGTCGTTCCCCTTCTGTACTTTTGGAGCTTTAACAGATTCCATTTTTATCCTGCTGCACACTCTGTAGAAATGAATAATGTAACACGTTTTCATGTTTCTCTCTCCCGTTCTCTTTCTCATCCCTTGCTTCTCATCATCTTCTTTTGTCCTCTTTTTTTGGTGCTCGGCTTCTCTCTTGTTATCAGCGGAGAACTTGTGTTTCTGGCAGGCCTGTGAGGACGTTCGTCACGGAGAGACCTCCAAAATCCCAGAGAAAGTGGACGAGGTTTACAAGTATGACCTTAACAACAGTTTATCCATGTTACAATGTTAAAGACTTTTGATGACTTTATAGTTTATATTAAATATATGTATTCAAATATATATATTTATATAATTATATAAATATATAATTTTTTATCATATAAAATGTTAGCGACATCTAGTGGTGAGGTTGCGAATTGCAACTGCCCACCGCTCACCCCTTCCTTTTGAAGCACATAGAGAAGCTACGGTGGCCAACACAGGACAAAGATGTCGTCGTCTGAGAGAGCAGAGAGTAGCTACTGATCTGTAGAGCAGTTTGTCCGTTTAAGGCTACTGTAGAAACATGGTGGTGCAAAATGGCAACTTCACTGTAAGTTATGGAAATAGAAATGACTCATTCTAAGGTAATAAATATAACGGTTCATTATGTAAGGTCTTTATACACCACAGAAAACATAGTTATGTATATTATGTTGTGTGTCTGTCAATGGATTCTCATAAATATTACACAATGCACCTTTAAAGTAGAAAACAGTTATTTTAAATTGTATTGTTTGTAATATTTTTACTGACATTAATGTTTTTTCTCACCAGCCACTGTAGCTAAAAATGCTCAGCATTTTTACTGGCCACGATTTTGACATTGATACCATGGGGAAAACTGCAATATAGATATTATTAATATTAGCTCATAATTTGGCAGCTGGTATATTGGGCTGCTGTCACTTTAAGACCTGACACACGGATCCATTACACTGTTACACGTGCAGTTTTCTTTCTCAACTGTTTACGTTCACTTAAAATATAACTGACTGTGTTTATGTGAATACTCGCCAAGACCGGGCTTGGACATAATTTTGTGTGTATTTAATAGTTTAAGCGCAATAAGCAGCTAAAAAGAACTCAATTTAGTACTGAGAGGCAGCTTTATGTGCACACACTTTGGGTGTAAGGACAAAAACCTGCGAGAATATGCAAAATGCGCAATCCCATGCCCAAATTCAAGCCCTGCAACAACATTTTGGACAACAGTACATAGCACTTAGTTTATTATTTCAGATGCCTTTTTAAAAGACTACAATTGAAAAAATGTATCTAAGGCCTGCTATTGTAAAATTCAAGTTGCTGGGTGTTAATGTCAAGATTTTAAAAGCCTGGGATGCAAATACATTCAAACATTTAAATTAAGTAATTTGTAATCATTACATAATACTAATCATCGTTATCTACATTCTTGGATAAGTTTCTTACAATTAAGTTTTGCAAAAGCACCCAATACAGCCACTGATGTGCAAACGCAGATGTTTTGCACAGATTAAACTTACACTGTGCCAAATTCGCCCCTTATAAAGTCCTCGGTTCAACACAGCATCAGTTCGAACAGCACAGAAACAGTTCGGTTCAGACGGTGCTATCACACGGATGCAGTATTTCCAGTATCGAATGTGTTCGAAAGAGACAGTTCTCTATTCTGTGGTGATTTGAGAACTGCTGCAACCAGTTCCTGACTCGAGAACCGCTGTAGCAGTGTGTGTAAGTTTAGACCAGGTTTTTGTTGGTCAATGGCGCAGTCGTTTGCAGTTGGCTCAAAATAGCAACGGGCCAACAATGCACCTGAACACACCTCGTTTTCGGACCAGCGCACCCATGGGTGAACAGATGGGCGCGAGTGCATTGACTATTTAAAAGTGGAGCTGGACGTGAAAATGATAACTGATACATTAACATATTCAATAACTATTCAGAGTTGTCATACTGTTTTTAAAGTCATACTGACCTGAAGCATATGGCATCTCTTCACAACCTCTGTATATTTAATCTGTGTGCTATATGAATGAAAGTCTTTCATCACCTCTAGTTTGTCTCTTTGTGATTCATGTGATTGTTTATTAACTTTGTAACTTATCTTCATTATAATCTATCAGGCAGTTTCTGGCCCCTGGTGCAAGTCGCTGGGTGAATATCGACAGCAAGACTATGGAAAAAACCCTGGAAGGACTCAAGCGCCCTCATCGTTTCGTCTTTGATGCAGCTCAAATGCACATTTACTTTCTTATGAAAAAGGTATAACATTCAATTTGTTTTATCAAAATGCAAAATATTATTGTGCCTATAATAAACCTATAAGACCTATAATAAAACCGAACCAGAGTGTGACTTCAGATTCAGACAAATTGGGAAAAATGCATAAACAGTATATACACTATCATTCAAAAGTTTGGGGTTGCATGTTGTTTTACTGTTTTTGAAACAGTCAGAAGTCTCTTTTGCTCACCAAGGCTGCATTTATTTAAAAATACAGTAAAAACAGTAATACTGTGAAATATAATTACATATTAAATGTTAAATACTGTTTTTTTTAATGTATCCATTATACCAGTCTTCAGTGATACATGAAGAAATATGCTGCTCGAAAAACATTTCTTATGATCAATGCTGAAAACATGAATATTTTTGATAGAAACTGTGATAGAAAATAACAGCCCTTTATTTGACAGAGAAATCTTTTGTAACTGTGTAAATGTCTTTACTGTCACGTTTGATCGATTTAATGTGTCCTTGCTGAATAAAAGAATTTTAAAAAGTTTTAACACATTTTTTAACACACTTTTGAATGGTAGCGTACACGAACAAAACGTCCAAGAAGTTATTGATAAGGTGGAAATGAGTCATTTGTGATTAGATCACCCAATAGGATGTTAACGAGGCCTTGCTGTTAAAAGATGCTAACATGATTTGAATATTCTTGCCGATGTTTATCAGATGTATGTAACTTGTGTTTCTTTGAAGGATTCGTACCCTCGTTATCTGAAATCCGAACTCTACAAGAACTTGTTAGCCAAAGCCATAGTACCACAGGAAACCAAGAAAAGGTAAAACTGCAAATGGAAACAAGCCAAAGATGCATAAAGCCCATATTGATCAGTCTGCAAAGGAAGAGACGTCTTATCAGTGTGTTTCTGTGTGCATGTCCAGTGTGTTCCCGTTCATGCGCCGCCAGCGTCACTCCAGCCCCTCGCCTGCTCTCGCCACACAGACCACAGAGGATGATGGGAAGGCAAAGAACCTGAACACCGTCAAAGGCAATTCCGGAAATGCATCCCGGCTTTAAACATGCACACAACATTTACTGCTATGTAAAACACTTTTTTTCGGTGTGCTAACACACAGTTGGCATCTGAGTCGTCTCTGGTTGTAACAGATGTTTGCTAAACAGTAGCATTAGCTAAAGGTTATTATTTAAAAAGAATGCTTGAATTCACATTTCTCTATCATAGAACTACAACTTTTCATGCATTTCAGAACAATTTATAGCAATAATGCCATCAGCAATCACAATCTCTAACTTTCAGCTGCTCTTCGAATGTTTTCTTCAGTGTTTTATGTGGAACTTTTTCACACATTTGTCATGTTTTTAATGTGTTTATTTGATATAAAGATTTTCCTTTCAGCTATAAATGTACTATTGTCACAGTTTATTTACGTCATATACAATGAAAGTGATTCAGTGAATACTTGAAGGGATATGATGGGACAGAGTACATCTGTAGTAAATTTGTAAATCTACAGTAAATCAATAGCAATGTAATATAATGGGATAACCTTATTATGTATCTAGTAAATAACTCATTTGTCAGTAGAAATATTCAAAAGGACATACACATCCAAACATATTGCCATTAATGTTAATCACTCTAAAAGAAGGAAACACCTTATGACACAAAAGTGTAGTATTACTTTTTTTAAATGTATTTAAATATATTTTCACAATTTTACAAAAAGTCGGGGTCAGTAAGATTGCCATGGAGAGGTGTGTTAAAAAATGTTATAGATAAATATATTTAATAATATAAGAATAATTATCTGTCTATCTATCTATCATATATAAATATATATATGGCAAACCCAACGCATTCATTTTTAATTTCTTGTACATTAAAAAGTAATGTTGTAATGCTTTACTCCCAACACAATGTATAAATGTATTTATTTTTTATATACCCCACACTTTGTGAAAATAGTTGTTTATTTTTGCAGCATTAGCTCATTTGATGTTAAACTATGTTTGTGTAAAACCTAAAGTATAAAGTTTAACATTGATCAAAGAAAGTGAAAATGAAAAAAAAGAAGTCGGTTTTAAATAATCATTTCATTTTTTTATTTCTCCATTTATTGGCATATAGATTACAGAATATTTTAAGAAAAAAAAGGAGGCAGGAATTAAGAGCACGGATAAAAAATGACTTAAAAACAACAACAAAGAAACTTTACCTTCATAAACATATTGACTGTGATTGCACTGCTTCATTCTCACTCTCAAATATAAGTGCATATTTGTGCAGCAAGGCCTTTCATTAGACACAAACAAGAACAAGGACTGTCATAATAATCAAAAATCAAAGTAGTAGACATTTTGGGGCATTCAGATTTGTATAAATTATTAATTTTATAAATGTAACTCATATTAACATATCTCAGTTCGGCATATATATATATATTTTTTTTCAATATAATTTGTAATTCCAATACAAAATGTATATAAAACATTGTAAAACATCATATTCCAAACCAAACTTAACACTTGACCTGCTCTGGAAAACCAAGAGATGAATTGCCTTGCTGTTACAATTAAATGGGAAAACACGACACTGATTTACATGAGTTTTAAAGGACAGTTGCAATGTAAATTTAAACCTATAAATAACGTCCACAGATGCTTTTTCCAATTTAAAATGGCCTGAGGGTCAGAAGTACAGATTTATGCATATCTATAAAAGTCTTGACCAATACAGAGGTTTATCTTAAATACATCAGATCATCAGTATGTCAGATTCTCATTACAAACACACACATCTGGAGTATTTCATACTGGCATACAGCAAGCACAATTTTACATACTGGCTCAAGCAAGAACAATTTGAAGCTAGTGTAAAATGTTCTTCCACTTGGAAAAGTAAGAGCAACATATCAAGATAAAATATCAAGGCTTTTAGGGAAGAAGAAGAAGAAAAAGGGAGGTATTTTCTTGTACATTCCTGACAGTGGTATGAATAATTGTGTAAAACATGTTTGGCTATTAAAAACTAGGAACTACTGTGCCTGTTCTCCAGTGTAGGCAAGCAAACACAAGCTCTGAGACGAACAACAGTCCGTTGTAGACAATGCCCAAAATTATCTGGAACGTCATAAACAGGACCAAACTGAATCTGCAGGTTTTCCCCCCTAAAATCCTGTGCTAGTTTTGAAAGAAAATCTCTGGAATTCTGTGTAGAGAATTTAACTAAAGTAAAAAGTGTTATTTAATGGGATATTTCACCCTTAAAGTAAATTATGTCATCATTTAGACTTCCTATAGAGGGGAAATAAAAAACAGTTTAGTCTCAAAAGTTATCTAGAGAGACAATTACTTTTTTTGTTCACAAAGAACAAACAATTGCAGTGTAATTAATCCCATAAACTGATTCTTCATACTGTGGTGTAAAAGTGCTTAAAGGGATAGTTCTGATGATAATGATGACAATATTATGTCATAATGATATGACAATAAGTAAATGATTTAATCGAAAGGCAACTTGAATGTCCTTTGACCCTGATTTCTCCAATAAAGGGATAATTCACCCAAAAATAAAAATGACCCCACAATTTACTCACCCTCAAGCCATCCTAGGTGTTTATGACATTCTTCTTTCAGAGCCCAAAATTTGAAGCGAAGTTAATCGATGGTAGCCTAACGTGGTCATACTCAATTCTGGTCAGAATATGAGTCTGATACCACTCGATTGGGCTTTGATTATGGGGCGTGTTTCAACCTAACCAGGAGAGACCTCAATTGGATAGACCAACAACCAATCAGAGCAACAGAGTGATGCATAACGTTAGTTATCGAATGTCAACGGCACTGTGTTGCCAAGTCCGCGACCCCATTTATGTGATATATAGACCCAGGAATGTGAATTTTAGCAGGCAACCTTGCCAAAATAACATATTTTACCCCCCAAATGCCATTTTTTTCCGGAAAACCCCCCAGGAAAGCTATTGGGCTTGTTTTGGACTAGTAGTTGGCTGGTTTTGTTGTAAAAACTTGGCAACCCTGTCTGCACGCACGCTGGAATAAGTAACGTTAGAAGAAAAAGATGAGTGTTAACGATCTTTGCCAGTGTTGTAAAAAGAATTTAAGGATCCACAGAGTACTTACCAACACGATCAACATTTCAGAGAGAAATAGTGAAAGTGAATGCATATTCTCTGTATAGGATTAGAATGAATTCAACCCAAGCGCCTTTGATGACGTGGATGATTACGTTACTGTTGATCATCTGTCCATCATCGTCTAAAGACCGCCCTGACAATTTCATTGGTCCGAACAGTTTCTGTTCGGGCATAATTACTCCTCTATGGATCGAGTCCAGACCGAACTGCCCGAGCATCCAGGCTAAATCGATGGGTTTGTGAAAGAAAGATAAAAAATATCCATATTTAAAACTTTCTGTATGCAGCTTACGAAGTGTAACTGGCGTAACTATGAAGACAGACGTAGCATAAGCGTTTTGAACTTTTCTTCAAACTGCCATTCATGCCATTACAAAGCTTGGAAGAGCCAGGATATTGTTTTAATAAAAATCTGATTGTAATCGTCTGAAAGAAAAAAAGTCATAAACACCTAGGATGGCTTGAGGGTGAGGTGAATCATGGGGTAATTTACATTTTTGGGTGAATTATCCCTTTATTGGAGTAATCAGAGTCAAAGGACATTCAAGTTGCCTTTCGATTAAATAATTTACTCGTCATATCATTAAATTATTGACATATTAGTAAAATCATTCATTTTTGAAGGTGTATATGCAACATGTTTAAAAGAAGAGTTTGTTCTAAAACAAAAATGGCATTATTTACTCACCCACATGTCACTCAAACCTTATGCAGTATTTTTTCCATGGAACATAAAAGGAGTTCATGTGCCAAAAAAGCACAATAAAAGTAATCTATATGACGTCTGTAGTTGTAAGTCGTCATAACTTTATGTGAGAAATATTCACAGATAATCTTCACTTGACTGATGTGGTCACTATGACTCAAAAAACTCCTGTTTTGTGTTCCATAGATTTTTGGGTAAACTATCCCTTTAAGAAGTTATAAACGTACACTACACCTGCAGTGCAGTGGTTTTGGTGACATCAGAAGAGTATCTTTACCGTAAAGCTTGACGTGTTTCATAAAGCTAACCGCTAACATTTGTAAAACTGTAAAAGTGCACATGAAAATCCATCAGGGTTTGTGTAAATATCAGTAGCCGTGTATTTAGGTGTCAGTGTAAAGCTCTACCTTCTCATTTTTACATCTCCTGTAGTTACAGATTTTGTTCGTCCAGCCCCAGGGGGGGGTGTGTTTTTCACGGGGTGGTAAGAGGAAGACCACGCTTGTGGCCACCATGACATGCCATATGGAATGAGTGTAGTAGTAATTGCTGTCGGTCTGTGCGAAGACGTAAACACACACTCCAATCAATGCAGACACAATGCCTGGGAGCAGGAACAACACCCATCGACGCCATAATGGAGGGTAACATTGATGGCGTTTCACACCTCGATAAACCTGTCGGATGACACAAATGAACAGGACAGGAAATATTTCAAAAATGCTGTGACAAGTGACCTGATTGCTTTAGGCCAGGTTCAGACTACACAATATCAGCCTGAAATGACAACGTCCGTCTGGACGCAAGAATCGATCGTTTTATCTTGTATAGTGCATCATAGTGGATGACAACAGTCTAGGCCTACATCCGAAATCACACACTCTCTTGAGTAGGTACTAATTTTAAATAAGTTATTACTTCACAACCACTAATAAAGTACATTCTATATAGTATTAATTATAACCTAGACGTACTACGTTCGTCATGTAGTCATTATAGCAGTGTCAGTTACATCACTTCACTGCCATTCACAAATCCTCTCCCGCCCCGTGGCCTCATGGGATATTAAAGTGTCCATCGTATGCACACTTCAGAATCTCATTGGAAGTATGTCATCTAGGTACTTTTTCCCTGCTCTTTTAGGAATACTGTGAATTCTGACATTCTACTCTTGTCACATACTGTTTTTCGCCTACTATATAGAAGGGAAGTATGCCATTTCGGATGCAGCCTAGCTGGTTAATTTTTTTCAGTCCTCCACGATCTGTGAAGTTGACCAATAGGAACACAGAAGCTCTTCCATACACATCTTACAAACATGGTGAAACGATGGTATTGGTGCTTCTCTCCCAGTCCGAAAAAGACAATCTACTGAAATTAATGTCAAAAACTGATTGAAATCTGACATCAGAAGCATGAGAACATTAACAATGGATGGCCTACATTCAATCCGAAAGCATTCTAAGGTATAACAATCTGAGGGTGTTTACTGGGTGTTTACCATTACACTCTTGTTTCAAGAAGTGGTGTTACTTAGTTTCGCTGTCTCGATGACATCACGTTGTTAAAGACGGCATTAGTAAAATCATTTAAATGAGACATGCAGTCAAGATTACTTTAAAGTTGAATCTGATAGGATTCAATGTCCCCTGTGTAAAACAAAAACTCAGAAAAACTTTTTTAAATAACTTTTAAATCTGCTTTTTAATAAATGTAATTATATCAAACAACAGAAACCCTGTATCTGGTTTATATTTCTAATATATTTGGACTATCATTCAAAATGCTTTTTTTTTAAAGAAGTCTCGTCTGCTCACCAAATCTGCAATTATTTGATCAAAAATACAGTAAAAACAGTAATATTGTGAAATATTATTACAATTTTAAATGACTGTTTTCTATTTGAATGTTTTAAAATGTAATTTATTCCTGTGATGCAAAGCTGAATTTTCAGCACCATTCCTCCAGTCTTCAGTGTCACATGATCCTTCAGAAATCATTCTGATATGATGATTTGATGCTCAAGAAACAGTTGTGCTGCTTAATACTTTTATGAAACCATTCATAAAACCATTATACTTTTTCATGATTTTTTGATGAATATAAAGTTTAAAAGAACAGCATTTGTTTGAAATAAAAATCTTATGGAATATTATAAACATCTTTATGGTCACTTTTGATCAATGTAATGCATACCTGCTGAATACAGGTATTCATTTCTTTAAAATGTGTGTATTTATATATAACATATATATATTTTTTAAATACTGTCACTAGACTCATTTAGTATCAACAAAATACATATTCCCGGTTACACAGACAAGTCTTAAGACTAGTCTCAAGCTAAAATGCATGTTTAAATTGTTTTTACTTAATATCATAAAATATGTCAGAGCCATTGTTTTGTCTCAGGATGCAAACCAGTTATGTTCTTTTTAAGGCATGTTTATAAAAGCTACTTAAATGTCCTAATTTAATCAAGGCCTAATCCTGGCTTAATCTTAGCCCTGTCTGTGAAACCAGGTCATACTGTTTTGGAGTCATGGAAAAGTCAAGCTCACCCAGGAAGTGACCATAATGACCAAAGCAACGAGGACAGGGCCTAGAAGGTTCCACAGCCCCCTGCGGTCCAACTGCATCGCCATGGAAATGACAAGAGTGCCCAACATAAACAATAGCTGCAATGTAAGAAAAATCAAAGCTATTAAAACTGACATGCTACACAAACCTGAAGTATTATTAAGTTGATAATCACAAATTAAAGTGTTGTGAATATGCATGTTAAAGGGGTCACATCACATAACCTTGTTCTTTTTAAATACATCTTTTTCAGTGTAATATGTAAACAGTTTCAGAACCATAAACTTCTCTAACTTCAATACAAATTTGTAGTTTGTATTTTTTCAGAGTAATTATGTACTTGATGTACTACTTTTAAAGAACAGGTAGGTTTAGTTAAACATGTTATGCTATTTAAAGCTCATTCCAATAGCTATGTCATAGTTCACAAGTAATCAGGCTCTATTTGACACTTTCATGATTTAAACTATTGTATGTACATGGGAGTGCATGTGAAATATTTAATTGTTAAAAATGGCAGCATGCAACAGTTTCGGTTTCAACCTGCTGCTGTCTGCTGGTAGGCTGCTAATTAGAAGTTTTTTTTAAATATTTTAATATAAAATATTTTTTCAAACTTTTGCAACTTAATAAAAAAATAAGGACCCACTTTATATTAGGTGTCCTTAACTACTATGTACTAACATTTTTATTAATAATTTGATACATTGCACTTATTGTGTACATACATGTTTTTACATTGTACTTACATTTTTAAAAATACCTTAATGTAATTACATCTGTAAGTAATTTCTGTAGTTACATTTGTAATTACACAGTTGACACTTCCCTTACACCTAACCCTACCCTTAAACTTACCCATCCCACCACACCTGCCCCTAACCCTACCCTTAAACTTACCCATCCCACCACACCTGTCCCAAACCCTACCCGTATCCCACCTCAATATCAGCAAAGGTGTTTTGCAACACAATATGAACACAGTAAGTACATTGTACTTAATTTTTTATGTAAGTACATAGTAGTTAAGGCCACCTAATATAAAGTGGGGCCAAAAATAATAATAATAATAATATTAATAATGATATTTACAACAATATTTCTGAACACACGTGTGGCGAGTGAGACCGGTGTGTGACTGAGAATGAGCGTCAGCTGCGAGGCACACCGGCCTCGAGTCCTCTCATGAGGCAGCTCGCCACATGTTTTTATTGTTGTATTCTAATAATTATTTAATTATTGGGTCAAAAAGTTTTTTTTGACTTTTCTGCAGACTGTTTATCAGACATTTAAACAGCTGTAATTTATTGGTCAATCTCTACTTAATGAAGATGCTGTAAACATTTCCACCAATGACAAGACTCGAACACATCAACCATGACGGTGGCCATCAGTTTGAGTTGTCAACAACAACCAATGTTATTGTCAAAAAAATATTGCACATTATTAACAAGAATAAATGTTAAAATTAACAAGAATAAATATTATCTACTTAAATAAGGCTATACATAAAATAGTACTTACATATTTTATTGGCTCTTGAAGCCGCGCCATGCATACAATGGTCACCCACACTGACACGACAGATCCCAAGAAATCACAGAACTGGAGGGTGTCGTAGTCCATGATACACATCACAGTCACACCGGGCTGGTCACATGCATGATAAAACTGCAAAACACACAATCATTATGACTACAAAATGCACAATGTGTATTCTGGAACTATTGGATGGATGGATGGATGGATGGATGGATGGATGGATGGATGGATGGATGGATGGATGGATGGATGGATGGATGGATGGATGGATGGATGGATGGATGGATGGATGGATGGATGGATGGATGGATGGATGGATGGATGGATGGATGGATGGATGGATGGATGGATGGATGGATGGGTGGATGGATGGGTGGATGGATGGATGGATGGATGGATGGATGGACAGAACAGAGAGACACAGATAGATAGATAGATAGATAGATAGATAGATAGATAGATAGATAGATAGATAGATAGATAGATAGATAGATAGATAGATAGATAGATAGATAGATAGATAGATAGATAGATAGATAGATAGATAGATAGATAGATAGATAGATAGATAGATAGATAGATAGATAGATAGATAGATAGAGAAAGAAAAGAGAGACAGACACAGACAGACAGATCAGCAGAATTGTAATATAAAAACACACCGTGGAGAAAAACATGGTAAAGAAGTAGATGGCGGACTCGATGAGGTATCCTCTGTAGAGAGCTACGACGATGGGCGGGATGAAGAAAAGGTTACTAAGGGTGAGGAGCAGGGCTGCTGCCATCTGTCGAGAGTAAGTCTGCGCAGTCACTCCATCCGTACAGCCCCATCCCTGCCAACCTGTCAACAGCAAACAACACAAAAAAGAACCAATGCTACAACTCCGTACCATTAATGTTTATGGCCAGCTGTTGGCGTGTTTGTATGCGTGTTTGTTTACCTGCTTTGCACACACATGCGCCGTAGAGGTAGCTGTGCGTGCGTAGCAGTCTGCACTCTCCGTACGGCCCACATTCGTCAATGCACGCACTAATGCTAACAGACACACTCACTATGGCTGATGTGTTCCTGCAGTCAGTACTGGAAAGTCAACACAGGAGACAACCTGCTTTAGTTCCACCTTATATTAGGTGCCTATGTAATTATGTAAAAAAATATATTGTTAGGTGCAGTTTACTTATTGTGTTTGTGTTGTTTTGCAAAACTTTTGATGCTATTTACGTTCCTGGTCTTATTGTGAACAATTTATCAGTACACATTATTCCAAAGAAAAAAATGTGTGTCTTTATAATTGTCCATCAAATTGACCACTATATAGATTAATCTAATTATTAAATGAAGTCCAGCCTAATTTTTCTTGTTTAACATCCTGTTTCCTGAAATATGGAAGATATTTTAGTATACTAGATTGCAATTGATGTTTCATCTTAAATTTTATCTCATACCCATCATGCTAAGACACCAAAAACCGACAGGAATGTTTATAGTCAAACAGTATATTTCTATAGAATGGCTCCGTCTTCCTCTGTGTCTTACCACACATCTTACCTGTCATTGCACATGGTCTGGAGGCTGAGGTACCACACTGCTGCATCTGGGAATGGGATTCTCAACAATGCCTGCAATTCATTTCTGCTCACGCTCAGAGAATAGCCCTGTGCAAACCCTACATTCATACACACACACACACACACACAGATAAAAATGTGACATGCAGGAGAATGTCAAGCATATACTTCATAATGCATACATTTTAATGTGTGACTAACCTGTAGCACAAGTTTGGCTATGGTTGACATGAAGAACAGGAGCAAAAGGTGTGAGACATGCTTTGACCCGAGCAAATCCACCAACCAGAGAACTCTATGACACAAACACAAGTGTTATGTTACAAATGTTGAATCTAAAAAACACTATCAATCTAAAATCTGAATAATCTAAATATTCAGCAGTATAATGTTACTAGAATAATTAGATCATGAAGCATTATTAATATCACAATGGTTGTGGTATATATGTGTTGTTCAACTAAAATAAGCCATTAGAGGCTGTACCTTACAGTGATTATACCACAGCTAAAGGACAATGTTCATGCACATGATGCAAAGTGGATGGCTCATCCACACTCTTCCAATTCAGATCTATTATGTACTAATCTTTTTGCATTTTTGCACATTAATTCATTTTTCTATATATACACTTTACTTTGTATTAGCAGTTATACATATATATTATTATTATTCATTATATTATCTGTTCTCACGAAGAACATGTCCAGGTAGTTTTTAATTCAATTCAATATAATAAATAAAAATAACAGGTAACACTTTATTTTACAGTGTACCTGTTATATATGTTACATGTGCTTAACATAGTTATATCAGTAAATGTTGCATAATTACATGCAACTAACCCCCAACCAAATCCTACCCTAACCCTATAATAAGTACATTGTTAATTGCTCTTTAAAGGGATAGTTCACCCAAAAAATGAAAATTAGCCCTTGATTTACTCACCCTCAAGCCATCCTAGGTGTATATGACATTCTTCTTTCAGACGAATAAAATCTGAGTTATATTAAACATGTCCTCGCTCTTCCTAGCTTTATAATGGCAGTGACTGTTGCTCTGATTTTTAAGTCCATAAAAGTGCATCTATCCATCATAAAACGGCTCCACACGGCTCCGGGGGGTTAATAAAGGCCTTATGAAGCGAATCGATGCATTTGTGTAAGAAAAATATCACCATTTAAAACTTTATAAAGTAAATGATCTAGCTTCCGGTGAATCGCCTTCCGTATTCAGCTTACGAAAAAAGTGTAGCGCCTGGGGCCTCTCACAGTTCACAATGCTTACGCCACAGGGCTTCAAAAACAGAGCAGCAGTCACTGCCATTAAAAAGCTTGGACGAGCCAGGACATTGTTAATTTAAGAATGTCATACCTAGGATGGCTTGAGGGTGAGTAAATCATGGGCTAATTTTCATTTTTGGGTGAACTATCTCTTTAACAATGACACCTTAAAATAAAGTGTAACCAAATAATATGAATTCCTCAAGTTGCCATAAAGAACTTTCTATTGATCAAAGAAACCTGAAAAAAAGTATCACAGGTTTCTACTAAAATATTAAGCAGCAAAGCAGCACAACTGTTTTAAACATATAATAATAAATGTTTCTTGAGCAGCAAATCAGCATATTAGTGATTTCTGAAGGATCATGTGACACTGAAGACTGGAGTAATGATTAAATCCAGCTTTTCATCACAGAAATAAATTATATTTTAAAATATATTGAAAAACTGTTATTTCACACCGTAATATTATTCCACAAAATGACTGTTTTTACTGTATTTTTGTATATAGTAAACTGATTAAATAAATGCTGCTTTAGTTAGCACAAGAGACTTCTTTCAAAAACATTTGAGCACAAGCTTTTGAATTGAACATTATATTATATTACATGCTTACAGTGTTCAAGTGGAGCTGTACAACAAACGTGCCACCACTATCACCAGAAGAGTGCTCAAGTGTGAGCACAGTTGGAAGGTCAGAGGTCACGCTGAGGTTGCTGTTGGAAACGATAAAGCGTAGTGATAGCACATCCTGTTCCTCTCTGAACACGGAAGGGCTTATCATGCACATTGGCTCAGAGCTGTTAGCACGGAGTTGGTCTCTTGTGGAAACGGAAGCGTTACTGAGGGCACCTGAGCTGTTGCTTTGGGGAGCAATGAGGGTACGTATGAAGGCTGAGGTGTTGAAATCTGAAGAAACGCTCAAAGGTTTACATCCCACTGTGTGTATGAAGTGAGAGAGGATGGAAAGAGATATAAGAGTCGAGCAAAAACTAAAAAAAAAAAGTGTTCTAGTAAAATAAAAGTGATAAGTGAAGCAAAACAGACCTGTGACATTGGCAGAGACGTTGAAAGTTATTGTGGCGTTTGGTTGACTAGACTCAACCATAACCAGCAACCAGGTGTTCCACGGGGGAATGAGGACTGAGGCGGAGCAGCTCTCTAACCCTGAACAGTTCTGTTTCACTTCCGAGCCCTGGCTCAAAGTGCTGGAGCCTACAGTGACTGACAGCCCGCAATCATTTCCCATCATTACAGAACAGTTCAAGATGAAAACATCCAACCTGGAAGAGAACTCTGGAACAAAGACCCTACACAGACAAGATACATAAAAATACTTTTCAACAAAAACAGACACTTTACATTAATGCATTGATAATAACAAGACATGTTTTAGCACTGGAGTAATGACTGCTTTGCCACCACATTAATAAATTACATTTTAAAATATGAAAAGTTATTTAAAGCTACACTGTGTGATATTTTCCCCCATCTAGCAGTGAAAAGGTATATGACCATCCAGTGAATATTAGTTTCTGTTCCTCTCAATTCCGATTTCATTTTAACTCCTACGGTGGCTGATTTAGTCCAAGATTAACATGGCTTCCAGTTCGATCAAGTGATGAGGTTACTTTAGAAAACTATTATAATTTGCAGTTATTTAATTTGTCAGTTAACATGTAGGTTATGAAGTCTATGTAAAATGAATAATAGTTTTACCTTTTCGTTATTTTTTACCATTTCATTGCTAACATCAGCGATCAGGTTCCCAGACGAATGCAAGCTAATCTTAGTAAAGTAACTTTTATCGGTGCTATCGTTATTCTGTATATTGTACGACATCACTAGCGTAAGGCAAAGTTTACATTTTAGGCTATATCAGTCTCAAGCAATCCCCCTCTTTACATTCGACACGGTGCCATTGAGTGTTAAAACGCGAAAGGCGAAGCTTGAATTTACGGTTATGTCCCTCTTTGGCTAATGTACTTTCAAGATGGAGGGGCAACATGGCGACGCATTGAACGCATTCCCCTCACCCGTATGTATTTTCAATGGCATATTATACACTTACAAGAATACTTTATTACTTGAAAGAAGTAAATATACATTAATGAGCACATATATTTTTGAAAGAACTAAGTGTTTTTAGCTAAGAATAAACTAAAAAAAGTTACACAGTGTAGCTTTAAGTGAATTGTATATTTTATAAATGAATAGTATTTTACAATAGTACTGCTTACTGTATTTTTGATAACCATAAAAGATAACTTGAATATAATCTACTTAACACACACCCACACACATGAACACAGAGCATACTTAAACAGAGCTGGAGCTGAAGTTAGTGCTTGATGGACAGGAATGTTGTACTGCAGGATTGGCAGGTCAGCAGCTCTTCTCAAAAACATCTGTGCCTGGAATAAGTATGAGCAAGATGGCAGACCCTAAACAGAAAGTAACAATAAATACTTCATAATTTATTCAATAATAATATCCACCAAGTTATTTAGGTCCTCTGAAATGTTTATGAGAATGGTTGACATGCAAAAGGAATAACATAAAACAAAACATACCTGTTGCTCTATCTTGCCATCATCTTTAGGCAGGTGAGCAGCAAGGAACCAGTCTCCAGGTTTGGGGTGCGTCACATTGAACAGTGTCACGCTGACGCTCTGTCCACTGGGAACGGTCAGAGTCAAGTTGTGAGCAAGACAGACTGATGTGGAGTTTGGAAAGGCTGTTTGTATGGGGTTGATGACCGGGGGCGCTCCTGCTCTAAAGTGCCTGTTCAGGTGCATTAGATGGACAAAACTCAATGTTAAGCAAAGAAATAAAATTAAAAAAATATTTTTTACAACTTTTACAACCAACTTTTATAGTGTACAGTACTTCTTCCAAGGAGAATCCCTCTGAGCAGTGTTGCCAAGAATTGGGCTACTTTTACACCGTTGCCACGGGTCGATTTTTAGTCCGTGGTTAAAGTGGAATTCAATTCGGCCAGAATTCCATTTTTGACCGCACAGAACACGGTTTTACACGGTGATTGGACTAGTTTTGGACATTATTTGTTGGGTTTTGAATAGCAATTAAGCTAGTTTGTTACGCAAACCCGCCAACCCTGCCTCTGGGGTAACTTGGGATTAAAGACTCCATGAAATGGTTTGAAACCATTTCCTTTCCTTGGTTGATGCATTTTAGCAGCTAAAAGTTTATTTTCTCAACTTTTATAAGTCCTTTAGTATATAAGTGACAGTTCTTTACATCTGTGTGTGCTCTTTTCAGTTTTGGAACTGAAGGTATCGTGGTATTGTTACAGCACAGAATAATCTTGGCTCCTCAGGTAGAGTTCTCAATGTATCTTCTGTATACAGTCTCCAAGAAAGAGGCCATTCTCAGAGATACAAAAGCCTCAGTGCACACTGAAATATCTCTGTTTCCATTAGAATATTTATAAACCACTAGAAACATTAATACCCACACCAGATACTTGACACCATGTTTTCAAATGCAAGTTCAATGGTTAACACAGAAATGTTAAGTATGTTGAGTAATCAGTGTTGAGTTCTCTATGATATTTACCTACAGTTTTACAACTTTGGTTTTTGGAGGGAAATATGTTTGCCGAGTTTACAATATTGTTTCCATAGTGTAATCATTTTGGGAAACCTATGGTTTAATACACGAGCGTTAACAGTCATAATTACACCATACATACACAGTGATGTTTTGGTTGCCACAGCTCAGCCCGGATCCCCGTGAGACCGTAAGCAGCCACCGCACGAGCACCGCATCTTCCGATACTCTGAAGTGATGGAGCCGAACATTCCCGAACCAGCTGTATTTGGACAACCTCTGAGGCGTTTGGGAGTAGAACTCATTCAAGTAAGTGAGATCTGGGAGCAGAGCATGACGTCATGATGGCGTCAGAAGTACACAATTAGTCTGATAGGCGAGATTATCGCATTATTCAGTTTTAACTTCTATATTTAATGACTTATTTAGTTATAAACATGCTATATAACAGGTCTACACCCTATGACCTAAACGATACTTGTAAATTACAAAAAGAAATACATATTTGCAAAAAAAAACATGCCTGTTTTTGTGACATTGGGTAAGGACAAAAACATTAAGTACATAGTGCAACTTCCGTTTTATTATTTTTAAATGCCTAAAAAGCGACAAAAACGACTGATTGAAGTCATCAATCGACAAAAAACACTGCAAATCTAAGAGATCCCAAAGACTCACCGTCAGCAAAACAGCCAGCGATGACATACAGTAAAAGGCACAGTGCAAAATACTTTTCCATTTTTCAGTTTAGATTCTCCTCAGTCAGTCCATGGTCACGTTCTTCTAATGTCTAAGGATTGTTTTGACACGTTACTTCCTGGTTCAAGAGAGGAATAGGACGTCGCCTCTACGTATGCAGAACTTCCTCTTCGCCGATGGCGGTGAAGGATTTGGTCATAAATATTACTTAGGCTTCGTGTCGTTCCTCACATTGGGTGCCAGTCCATGTTAATTCATATTCATAAGCACATCCTATCGTAATATTCATAAGATAAGCCTGCGCTGCAGAATGATTGCTAGATGCTAGAAATGTTACCAAGCGACGTCAACAGGAGCCAATCCTTCGCCATAGTGCGATTATTATTTTCTGAAAGATGCATATTTTATTTTAAATAATATTTAAACTGATATTTAAAAGCATTTGGGGGAAAATTTGTATTTGGAATAGGCTACAGCAACGAATTAAACTAAATAAAATATGAATAAATAAGTCAAGATATTTATGACATAGCCTAATTTCAGTTAGTACTGCAACAATTTCTAGAATATGTCTGTATGTTTATATTTATTGAGTTTTTGAGTTTTTGTTGTACTGAGACTATCATCAACCAGAGTCATGGCAACAGTGCCATCTGCTGGTCAAGACCTGATACTGTTATGAAATTGCCAGTTAGTTACTTTTTTATTTTTAGAATGAATAAAACATTTAATGCATCAGATAAACATTTAATGCACATTACCTGCCAATTCTTACAAATGGAGAAAAAAAATCGTACTTTATGTGAAATAAATCAACAGTTAAATTTGTTTCGACTGAAAACGTGATGTCATCATCCAGCTCAGTTCAACTAACTCTCATACAATGGTGTCAATGCAGGCAGATCAGTAATATAGTTGAATATTTAGTGTCCCCAACTAAGCAAGCCAAAAACTAAAGGCGACAGAGACGACGTTGGCAAGGAACCAATACTCCATCAGGTGACAGATTGGAGAGAAAAACCTCGGGAGAACCCAGGCTCAGTCGGCAGCATTACAGGTCAGAAGTCAGATTTGATTCACACTGAGAATATGTGTGCAGTTCCAGTTGAAGATGTTGAGATATTTTGATGTTGGGGTCTAATCAGTATATATAATTTGAGCAACCTCCTCAGTAACACAATTATTTTTTAAATACATAGGCCTAGCGAAATCATACATTCATGGCAACCATTATTTGTATAAAAAATTATGATTACCAATATTTTAGGATATAACATTTAGGATATAACTCAAAACAAGTGTCAAAGAACAATGAAATATTTAATGTAACAGCCAAATTCGTTTGTTGTTTTTCATTTACATTCAGTGATACATTCACTGTATTCATTTGTTTATTTATTTTTTAATCTGTTAGCTACACAAACAACATTGTAGTAGAGATAGATAGAAAGATAGATAGATATAGGCAGACAGACAGTAGATAGATAGACAGACAGACAGACAGACAGATAGATAGATAGATAGATAGACAGACAGACAGACAGAGATAGATAGATAGATAGATAGATAGATAGATAGATAGATAGATAGATAGATAGATAGATAGATAGATAGATAGATATAGACAGATAGACAGACAGAGATAGATAGATAGACAGACAGACAGACAGACAGACAGAGACTGATAGATAGATATATAGATAGACAGACAGAGACAGACAGACAGACAGACAGACAGAGATAGATAGATAGATAGATAGATAGATAGATAGATAGATAGATAGATAGATAGATAGATAGATAGACAGACAGACAGACAGACAGACAGAGATAGATAGCTGTCTTACTTTGGGTACTGTTCCTACAGTTCTCAAACATGCCATCATTAGACCGTTGCTTAAGAAACCCAACCTTGACCCTCCATTCTATCAAACTTCCGACCTATTTCTCACCTATCATTTCTGTCAAAGTTGATGGAGAAGCTTGTTTACTCCCAGCTCCAGGCTCATCTGCAATTACACAGCATTGGGGATACATTCCAATCTGGTTTCAGGACCAGGCATAGTACTGAATCTGCGTTACTGAGGGTACATAATGACATTCTTGAAGCACTTGACAGAAAAAACTCTATGGTTCTAGTTTTACTGGACCTTACCGCTGCATTTGACACTGTGGATCATGCAATTCTCATTTCGTCTACAACATGTTGCTGGTCTGCAGAAAGTGGTGCTGAATTGGTTCTCCTCATACCTCACTAATAGAACCTTTTCAGTAATGCTCAATGACTTTGCCTCCTCAGTTGCCCCTATGTCATCTGGAGTACCGCAGGGTTCCATTCTCGGTCCTATTCTGTTTTCACTCTACATATTGCCACTTGGGCAACTCATCTCCAGACACAACGTTAATTTTCATTTCTATGCCGACGACCTCCAGATTTACCTCCCTGTGATTCTGAGTAATCGTTCGTCACTGGATCCTCTCTATAATTGTCTTCAGGACATCAAACAGTGGCTTTCCCAGAATTTCCTTCATTTAAACGAGGAAAAGACTGAGTACATCCTGTTCAGCCCGGATTCATCGAATAGTGCTTGTAGCTTTGGTCCTATGACACCTCAGTTTGCTCCGTTTGTGCGCAACCTGGGTGTTATTTTGGACAAAAACATGCAGTATGATAAACAGATTGGTGCAGTAGTGAAGGCGAGTTTTTACCAGCTCGACTTCTTAGTAAGGTCAAATATTTTTGTCCAGAGCCGACCTTGAAAAAGCAATTCACGCCTTCATCAGCTCGAGGATCGACTACTGTAATGCCCTCTATACTGGACTAAATACATCACTCATCAGTCGCCTTCAACTGGTACAAAACGCAGCCGCACGTCTTCTCTCTAATACATCGAACGGTCACACATCACCCGGTCCTCCTCGCTTCACTGGCTTCCAGTGCAGTTTAGGTTGAGTATAAAATTCTGTTGTTTGTGTTTAAGGCCATCCATGGCTTGGCCCCAGTATACCTCACTGAACTAGTAAAACATATCAGCCAGCCAGAACACTCCGTTCCTCTGATCATATTTCTCTGGTTACCCCAAAATACAGGTATAAAAAGTTTGGAGGCCGGTCATTTAGTGTTCAAGGACCTAAGTTGTGGAATGCACTCCTGTGCACCTCCGTAACATCACGGTGCTGAGTGTTTTCAAAACACATCTGAAAACACACTTTTTTAATCAAGCTTTTGACTCTTAGTGCTGGTCTTGATTGTTGGACTTGTTTTTATGTTGTCGTTTGATGCTTGTTTTGGAAAGCGCCTTGTGCACCTTTTGGCTGCTGTAAGGCGCTATATAAATAAATTTGATTGATTGATTGAGATAGATAGATAGATAGATAGATAGATAGATAGATAGATAGATAGATAGATAGATAGATAGATAGATAGATAGATAGATAGATAGATAGATAGATAGATAGATAGATAGATAGACAGACAGAGACAGACAGACAGACAGATAGATAGACAGACAGACAGACAGACAGACAGACAGATAGATAGATAGATAGATAGATAGATAGATAGATAGATAGATAGATAGATAGACAGACAGAGACAGACAGACAGATAGATAGATAGACAGACAGAGACAGACAGACAGACAGACAGACAGACAGATAGATAGATAGATAGATAGATAGATAGATAGATAGATAGATAGATAGATAGATAGATAGATAGATAGATAGACAGACAGAGACAGACAGACAGACAGACAGATAGATAGATAGATAGATAGATAGATAGATAGATAGATAGATAGACAGACAGAGACAGACAGACAGACAGACAGATAGATAGATAGATAGATAGATAGATAGATAGACAGACAGAGACAGACAGACAGACAGACAGACAGACAGACAGATAGATAGATAGATAGATAGATAGATAGATAGACAGACAGACAGAGACAGACAGACAGATAGATAGATAGACAGACAGACAGACAGACAGACAGATAGATAGATAGATAGACAGATAGATAGATAGACAGACAGAGACAGACAGACAGATAGATAGGTAGACAGACAGAGACAGACAGACAGATAGATAGATAGATAGATAGATAGATAGATAGATAGATAGATAGATAGATAGATAGATAGATAGATAGATAGATAGATAGATAGATAGATAGATAGATAGATAGATAGATAGATAGATAGATAGATAGATAGATAGATAGACAGACAGAGACAGACAGACAGACAGACAGACAGATAGATAGATAGATAGATAGATAGATAGATAGATAGATAGATAGATAGATAGATAGATAGATAGATAGATAGATAGATAGATAGATAGATAGATAGATAGATAGATTTACATTTAGTCGCAGACGCTTTTATCCAAAGTTAATCTAGCACAGTTAATCTAGCACAGAACACATAGGACAGAATTTTTATTTTTTATAATTTTTTTATTATAAATAAACAAACAGAAAACGAATAGAGTGATACATGCTATTCTTTATTGGTCAGTTGCTGCTGGAAAAGATGTGTCTTAAGGTGTTTTTTGAAAATGGCTACAGACTCGGATGCTCGAATTGAGACAGGCAGGTCATTCAGTGCAGACTGATGAAGAGAGGCCTGACATGTGCTCTCTTCGGCTCGTTAAAGACCACTCTCACCGCTACATTCTGGATCAGTTGCAAGGGTTTGATAGTGCATGCTGGAAGGCCCACTAGAAGAGCATTACAGTAGTCCAGTCTGGAGAGAACAGGAGTTTGGACCAGGAGTTGAGTGGCCTGCTCTGGTAGGAAGGGTCTAATCTTCCTGCAGTACTGTGGTCAGTGAATTTTAGCTGATCATCAATCACAACTCCAAGGTTCCTGGCAGTCCCGGACGGAGTTATGGTTGATGAACCGAGCTGGTTGGCTGAGACCACAAGCAGTTCTGTCTTTGCCAGATTGAGTTGTTCCTTCATCCAGGCAGAAATATCTGTCAGGCAGGCAGCGATACGAACACCAACTGTGGGATCATCTGGTTGAAACGAGAAGAGTTGAGTGTCATCAGCAGCAGTGATAGGAAAAGCCAGTGATGACATGTAGATGGAGAAAAGAAGTGGTCCAAGCACTGATCCCTGGGAAACTCCATCAGATAGATAGATAGATAGATAGATAGATAGATAGATAGATAGATAGATAGATAGATAGATAGATAGATAGATAGATAGATAGATAGATAGATAGATAGATAGATAGATAGATAAGATAGATAGATAGATAGATAGATAGATAGATAGATAGATAGATAGATAGATAGATAGATAGATAGATAGATAGATAGACTTTTTGCATTTTTACACCATGATGTACCACTTTATTTTTATAGAATAACAGCAGGACACTTCTAAATCTTGTAATCTGTCTGATGGATGGTTAAGCCATTACATGTTGTCTCGTCATCCTGAAGCTGCAGTAAAGTGTTCTTGTTCTCTGACATATGTTAGTCCAGATGCCATGCTCTCTGCTGCTGGTCATTAGCCCTTCTATTGCCCTGTGTCCGGCTCATATTCACTCATGCTGAGCACACACACTTTCTCTTGCTCTTTCTATAATGTTTTACACACACACACACACACACACACACACACACACACACACACACACACACACACACACACACACACACACACACACACACACAAACACACACATACACACACACTTCAACTATCAACTATTATATTTCTCCTCCCACTATAATTCTTACCTGCCACTGACCAAAACATTTTGTTCAACACGTTTAATTTGTACAGTTTGATATGTTACACTATTTTCACTGTTATAAACATTTGACTTTTTTTTTAAAAAAATATATATTTTAGTGCAGTTTAAAAAGTTTGTTATATTTCATACAGGCTATAGTTTTATTGGATTTTATTGATTTGAAATACAGGTGGAACCATGCTGTCACATTTTTTACTCCAGTGAAAAGTGAATTTATTTTTGAAAGTAAGTCAGTTTCTATGATCTGGACTGGACTGGACAGGAAATATATATTGCTAGACGTATGACATTTAAGAGTTTGAACTAAATGTTGGAAACAATTAAATGTTGGAAACACAATTGTTTCATTATTACTGTAACTTTTACATAATCCTTGTGGCAACAAGCCCGGTCTTAACTTTTAGCTTTTTTAACTTTTTTGTGTTTCCGTCTGTTTTCTTTCTCTGGAATTTGCTGGGGACAGATACCAATAATTACTGTTGCACTGTGCTTTTGATAAATACACTTAGATTTTACTCATAATTTGAAAAGGTCAAACGCACCTTGCACAGATCAAAGTATAGACATAATGCGGGTCATTTGGCTTGCTTGTCTTTTTAATGGGGTTTTATAAAGGGGCTCATTCAAAAGTCAAAACGGCGTAAGATGCGATTTCACGCCTTTTTAGCTTCAGCCATAAGTGGCGATAACAGCTGTGTGTCAGACGGTGTGTACGTACGTCTGTGTGTATGCGCTGAGGTGAACCGACACTTGAGCGTCCCCCGGCAAACGCAGCGTTATAGCGGCCGCAGCGCGCGCCAGTTTCCGTTCGTCTCTCCGGTTGCTGGGCGCCTAGACAAACTCACGCTCTGTTTGAGCAGAACACTATTTCAGACGCGCGCGTAAATATTTGCTCTGAAAACAGACTCCCCACGAGCGATGGGTATAAATGAGCAAACCGCTAATTATCCATAACGCGAAACGGACGGCAAGACTTCACGAGCGGCATCCATCCAGCATTAGCCTACACGGTAAGAGTTTATTTTTCTTTTTCTTTCTTTCTTTCTTTCTTTCTTTCTTTCTTTCTTTCTTTCTTTCTTTCTTTCTTTCTTTCTTTCTTTCTTTCTTTCTTTCTTTCTTTCTTTCTTTCTTTCTTTCTTTCTTCTCCTGTAGCCTAAATATAGGCTACATATTAAATAGTTGGCTAGCCTATAGAAAACTATGAAATTTGTGAAAAATGTCAGGTTTTTTTACACAAAAAAAGTATTTTTTGTTTGTAAAGTTAAATTATAATTTTGACAACTTTCCCCAATCCTGCCATTATAAAACATAATATAGGCATACTCGTGTTCAGAGAAAACAGTTAGATATATAAAATGAAAATAAAAATATTTCTCATTTTAATTTCTGTTGCAGAATAATAATAATATATTATAATAAAAATAATATAATGACTCTCTCTTATTTATATATTTTTTTCCTGTATTTACAATATGAAAAATATATAAAATAGAATAAAAAACACTGAAAAAATGTAAATATTCTTACACAGTTTACTATTTGCATAGCTTTTGGTCAAAACAATGTTTATAGGAACTATGATAAATACAATTAGATTATACTTCCCCTATACTATATTATAGATTTATACTTCCCCAATCTGGAATCTCGTTCTGAGAAAACAGTTAATTTATTAGTTTATTTATTAGTAATTAAACATTTATTTTGTTAATTTTCTTCATAGGATGGCAGCAAGTGTTATCAGGACACTGAGCAATTTGGGTTTCGCAAAACCCTTCCCTCCCTGCTTCTTTCCCGCTGAGGATGAGGAGGAGACTGAAGAGGAATATGAAGAGGAGCTGAGAGAGGACAGTCTGGAGGAGGAAGAGGATGGAGTTGTCAGTGAGTCTCAAGAGGAAGGGCCGTGGAGTTTTGATCCCTCCCCCAGTAACGCTGAGATGACCAACCAGCTCCTGCGGTTCGCTGAACTCATCAGCAACGATGTCCAGCGCTACTTTGGCCGAAGCCAAGACCCTGATGCCTGTGACATTTATGCAGAGAGACCGTGTCCAAAAGTCGGAGGCCGCCAGCGATACTATGCTGACTTCATCAAGGTAGCATCATCAGGGCAGGGCGAGGAGCCTGAGTCACTCGGGCCTCTTGCAGAGCTCTTTCAAGATGCTCAAAGGAAAGGGCGGGGTTTGCCCATGAGCCAACGGCGTCTGCCTATCAGCTTCTGGACAGAGCCTTTCGTACACCAACTTGATGATGATACCAACTCGCAAGAGAACTCTCTCAGTATGATCGACAAATCAGAGAGCTCCATCAACATCAGCACGTCGTTGAGCATGTTCAGTAACACGAGTGTTTGCTCCATGACCAGCTCCAGTGTCTCAGGGACTCTCAGCAGCTCAAGCACCCTAGACTTCAGTGATTTACTCGCTCATTGGGCCATGGACAGAGAGAATCCAAGTGAATTCAATTGTGACTACACACTATCATAACCATTATGATATTATGACACTATACCATATCATTTTCCAGTCATATCACTGTTTTATATTTTACTTCTTAATGCTTAAAGCTTTTCTTTCTGTTCTTGTTTGCCTGGTTTTCTGGTTATATATACATATATATACACACACACACAATATGCAAAAAAAAAATCATAATTTGTTTTTTGGAATATCATATGTTTCATTAGTTTTCATTGTTTGTGTAAGTATAAAACCTATTATTGAAATTATTTTATGCTATTTTTGGCAGTGTAACTGTATTAGGCTAAATGTTTAATACAGTAATAAATTAATGATTTCAGTTTAAAATGCTCATACATTTTCTATATCATTCTTGCTCTAGTTTGTTTTCATGTAGCCTTTAGATAATAATATAATAATAAGCAAAATATGTTATTAAAACACCTTTTGTGATCAATAATGCTGCTAACTCGTCACATACTGAATCTTCATTTGCTATAGGAAATTAGTAAGGAATGATAGTCAGGTCACAATCACAAAGTAAACAATGTGACTCAACTAACATAAAACTTGCAATGAATCTAAACAAATAAATATAACCTGAACATACACTGACCAGGCATAACATTATGACCACTAACAAGTGAAGAACACTGATTATCTCTTCATCACAGCACCTGTTAGTGGGTCGAATATATTAGGCAGCAAGTGAACTTTTTGCCCTCAAAGTTGATGTGTTATAGAAGCAGGAAAAATGGGCAAGCTTAAGGATTTGAGCGAGATTGTCAAGGGCCAAATTGTCATGGCTAGACGACTGGGTCAGAGCATCTCAAAACTGCAGCTCTTGTGGGTTGTTCCCGATCTGCAGAGGTCAGTATCTATCGAAAGTGGTCCAAGGAAGCAACATTGGTGAACCGGCGACAGGGTCATGGGCGGCCAAGGCTCATTGATGCATGTGGGGAGTGATGGCTGGCCCGTGTGGTCCGATCAAACAGACGAGCTACAGTAGCTCAGATTGCTCAAGAAGTTAATGCTGGTTCTGATAGAAAGGTGTCAGAATACACAGTGCATCGCAGTTTGCTGCGTATGGGGCTACATACCCGCAGACCAGTCAGGGTGCCCATGTGAGCATCAGAACTGGACCACGGTTCATTTTAAAATTAAATCTATACAGTATCAGTGATACTAAAATAACACTGCCTGCCAGAATACTGAGATCAACCAATCAGAATAAAGTATTCCAGACAGCCATGTTCTACTGACACTCACATTCGTTATTCTTTAAAACAATAGAAGAATGACAGTGAGTGAGAAAGCATTATTATATATAGTAAGCCGGTTTCAACACATTCCCTAATAATGTCACGGAACACAACGGAAAATCAAAGATGGCAGGCAGTGATGAGGATCCAAATCCAGGAGAGAATTGAATAACGAAAAACAATAAAGATCAAAAATCAGGAACAAAACAACACTGAGAAAACCACAAAAAGAAACCACAGGGCATTGCAGACAACTGTATTAAACAATGACAGAGATAGAACAACTGAAGCACTGGGGTATATATATATACACACACACAAGGGAACAAGGTTAACAAGATAACAAGGGGAGTGGCTAATAGGCAACACCTGGGGAAACTAATCATGATGAAAAACTACAAAGAGCTGTGAAATACCACAGGACACAGAACCTAGGCACAAATAAACATAAAAGTCCCACAGAGCGCTAGACACAGAACAGATGTGACAAATAATCTGAATCTGATCAATATACACTGATCAGGCATAACATTATGACATTGGTCCCTCTTTTACTGCTAAAACAGCCCTGACCCGTCAAGGCATGGACTCCACTAGACCCTTAAAGGTGTGCTGTGGTATCTGGCACCAAGATGTTATCAGCAGATCCTTTAAGTCCTGTAAGTTGTGAGGTGAGGCCTCCATGGATCTGACTTATATGTTCACCAAATCCCACAGATGCTTGATTGGATTTAGATCTGGGGAATTTGGAGGCCAAGGGCATATTCTGTTGAAAGAGGCCACAGCCACCATGCAGGGAATACTGTTTCCATGAAAGGGTGTACAATGTACATGGTCTGCAACAATGCTTAGTATGTGTCAAAGTAACATCCACATGGATGGCATGGAAGGCTTTCCTTCTTCCCATTGTATCCTTGTGCCATGTGTCCCCCGGGTAAGCGACGCACACACACCCGGCCATCCACGTAATGTAAAAGAAAACTTGATTAATCTGACCTTCTTGCATTGCTCCGTGGTCCAGTTCTGATGCTCACATGCCCACTGTTGCCACTTTCGGCGGTGGACAGGGGTCAGCATGCATCCTGACTCGTCTGCAGCAATGCAGCCCCATACGCAACAAACAATGCACTGTGTATTCTGACACCTTTCTATTAGAACCAGCATTAACTTCTTGAGCAATTTGAGCTACAGTTTGAATGGACCACACAGGCCAGCCTCCTCACATGCATTAATGAGCCTTGGCCGCCCACACTTCACCATTGTCCTTGGACCACTTTTGATAGATTCTGACCACTGCAGACCGGGGACACCCCACAAGAGCTGCAGTTTTTGAAAAGCTCTGACACAGATGTCTAGCCATCACAATTTGGCCCTTGTCAAATGCGTAAATCATTACGCTTGTTCACTTGTTGCATATATATCCCAGCCACTAACAGGTGCTGTGATGAATAGATAATCAGTGTTGTTCACTTCACCTGTCACACTGTAAAAAATATATTTTAAAAGTAAGTTACCTGGTTGCCTTAAAAATTTTGAGTCCATTGAAATAAAAATTTTGAGTTAATACAATGAACGTTTTTCAGAATAGATTTTGTAAAAATATTGTGTAATTGTGTTTTATTTGTTATAATACAGTGAAACATGCTAAATTGTGCTATTTTCATGATTTATCACAACATTTATTAACACAGGCCCTTATGCTGAATAATTTAGGTACAGTGAATGCAAGTTTAGTGAGTTGAAGGGTGTGGATTCTGAGATCCACCGCTGCTTCAATTATATCCTAATGAAATTTATAATTAAAACCTTAAACAATATTTATCCTCCTACATTCATTTGATTGTTCTCTAAAATCTGTATTTGGTTTCATTCCTTTTTCACTAAATTGTGTTTTTATTTATATTTTATTCATTTTATATTTATAAGCTTTTATTTATCTTTGTATCTTCCATCACTAAAGAATAATGGTGAATATTGTCTGCACCTCTTACTGAGAGAAAGCACATGTTATCAGTATGTTTTGGGAAACTTTCTGGTCAAAGCTGGAGCTCAACCAACGCCAACCTTGGAGAAACTGTGTATCTGTGTATGTGTGCTAGTATTCTTTGTTACAGATCAGTATTGGAGGTGGATTAGAGGTATCCTAGGAGATGGGGGACTTGTTTTCTGGGCAAGCTGGCACCTGCTTCAGACCTGGAAGGTCATTATGTGCCTAATTCCGGGGTGAAAGCAACAACAAATTATCTATTGAGACTTGCATCTGATTAACTAACCATGTGTGGAAATTTACTATGACTAACTATTTTCTCTTAGCCAATCAGAATCATTCAACCTGCAGTAATGACGTAGCTAGACCTTGGAAAAGAGTATTGCTTTGTAAAATGTATGTACAGAGAGTGCTGCCTACAAACTCCTTGTGAGAGACGTGAAGCTGGATTCTGCTGATGAAACTGCAAACTAATATTCAATAAAAAAAAATATTTAATTAATCATATTCCTGACTCTTGGTCTTCATTCTTCACAACTGGTCTTGGGTCCTGAAACTGTTGTTCCCTAACAGAGTAAATGCAGGAGTGAATATTAGTACATGGCCCACTCTATAATTTCATCAGTAGTAAATAGTACATGTGTGCATGCGTTTCCGTCTTCAACACTGCGCTCTGAGTGCTTACGTGTACTGAGCATGGCTAACTCACTAGTTAACGTGGCACGTGGGCAGAAAGGTCAGATATGGACACGTGGTTTAGTCATTGCTAATTCACACACACTGAATGGAATCATTCAGCTTCCATGAATGCATATTTTGTCAATGAAAATTGCCTAACTGAGACAAATAGAGAGACAATATATATATATATATATATTTGATTTTGGACTGTATATACATATGGACTATATGTATTAAAATTCAAAAGACATCAATTTAAACATGTTTTCATCTTGCTCATAGGTTCAATAATTGGTTAAGATGAAGCAAGCAAAAAAAGAAAGCTCTAATATATGTTTAGGATTCTACGTGGAATGAATTTATTACGTTATTATATTTGCCTGTAATCTGATGTTAATTTCCAACGGCACACTGTCAGAGCACATGTGAAGTGGCAAGTAAGACCAGTAGATTTGTTCCACGCAGGCGTTTCAATGATTCGTCAGCGTCACTGAACTCTTATCAGCACAACAAGACCAGACAGCAGCATTTTACAGCTCATTTCAGCACTTTTCCTCTATAGGTCGGCTGAACTGATTGACCATGAGACTTCTACACATTCTGGGTTTCACCCTCTTGCTCAGCAGCCTGTGTGTGAGGGCAGAGGACGAAAAAACTGAGGACAACGGGGAAGAAAAAGTTGAGGACAGCTCTGAAGAAGATGCAGAACCAGAGAAAAAAGAAAAGACAGATGAAATTACAGAAGAGAAAGACGTTTTGGTCCTTCATAGTGTCAACTTTGACAGAGCTCTCAGTGAGAACAAGTACCTGCTCGTGGAATTTTGTAAGTATGACTTATGACTCCCTATATCACTATTATTATTATACTGACAAATTTACTTTCTCATCTTATCAATGCAAGAAAACATGTGGCCATGCATGAAGGAATTTTACTGCAATATATGTTCAAAAAAATTGTTTAACTTAAAAAGTAGTTTTATATTGCATGAATTTAAACTTAAACTTTAATCTTTTCATGAGCAGCAGAGGAAAAGTTCAAAGATTGCTAACGTCTGTTTGACACATCATCCATCAGGGGCGCAACTGTTATTTCTCCCACACTTGAAAGGCTGGCCAGTTATGCAAATTTACAACACTGGATTGTGTATTGTGTTATTGTTATTGCAGTAAAATGTTAAAGTAGTGTTAAATATATGCTAATGCAAATTTGCAACTTAACTATAACTAGCATGCAAAGCTATGGTCTAGTTGTCACACTAGTACACCACTGTTCAAAAGTTTGGGGTCGGTAAGGCTTGTGAAAGAAGTATCTTATGCTCACCAAGGCTGCATTTATTTGATCAAAAATACAGTAAGAACAGTAATTCCTTGATAAATAGAGCGATCATACGATCAGCATTTATTTGAAATAGAATGCAAAAACTTTTAAAAACTTTTTTTAACATCTGAAAGTTACATGACTCTTACTGCAATATAGCCCTTGTTACAACATCCAAGTGTGACAACTAGCCCTGGCGTGCTTTATGTGAGGTAGATTTTGTTATGAACCTTACACTTGTCTTTCAAAACATAAAAAGATGCTCCATGGTGTGGTCACTGCCGCACTCTGGAACCCATTTATGCTGAAGTGGCTGGACTACTAAAAAATGGGTCATCAGAGGTACGGCTGGCTAAAGTGGATGGAGCAGAAGAGAAGGAACTTGCCGATGAGTTTGGTGTGGATGGTTTTCCCAAACTTAAATTCTTCAAAGATGGCAACAGGCAAAATTCCATAGATTTTTCTGGTAATGTATTTGTTTGTTTAGTGTGTTTGAATGCATGTTTTATTTTCATTCAGTTTGCACAAGCTTATAGGCGATATTCTTGATTTGAAAAAGGAAAGCGAACTGTAAAAGGAATCACAATGTGGCTGGAGAGGCACACAGGTCCCAGTGCTACTGTTCTCAATGACGTGAAGAGTGCAGAGGCTCTGCTGGATGCAAATGATGTGGTTGTGGTTGGATTCTTCCAGGTAAATTATCTTTTGTTTGCATAAAGTAACTGACTTTTTATGATCTGACAATGCCTTATAACAAGAGTGAAGTATACAGTATAAAAAAAACACAGATGACACTCTCTATTCACAAAAAAAAAACGATTTATCAGATTTATTTGAATTTTGAATGTAATTTAATTTACTCTCTCTCTGTCTATCCAAAGGATTTGGAAGGAGATAAGGCAAAGACATTCTATGATATAACTTTAATAGTTGTGGACTATAATTTTGGCATCACAAGCAACCCAGAGCTCTTCAAGAAGTATGATGTAAAGAGTGACTCATTGGTGGTTTTCAAGAAGGTAATCCCATTCTCCTATAGCACTACAATTTGTGACTGGTAGACCGACAGACTACTTTTGGCAGGTATTTTAATTTCTCCCAGTGATTCAAATTTTTTAAATTTGCTGTCTAAACAAGATTCATTCACTGATTCATTCTCCAGGTAACATTGCAACAATTTAATCTTTTGTGTGTTATGAGTGAGTCATTGAATAATTAATCTAACCAATTCGCTAAAAACAGCGGAAACATGCCAAATACGTTCACAGATACGTTCATAAAATAAACATAACTTTCTCATCTAATAACTTTTTTTTTTTTCGAAAAAAAAGTTATTCGCACAATATATTCAGTTTGGCTATACTGTTGGTTGATTTATGTTCCCAACCCCACATGTCCTTCTTTTGGGAATGTTCCAGTTTGATGAAAAGCGGGCAGATATGCCACTCTCAGAAGAAGGAAAGCTGGACAAAGGGGATCTGATTTCATTCATCCATTCTAACAGTATGAGACTTGTCATTCCATTTAATGAAGAGGTAACTCTTTAAAATTCACTTGATAAACTGACCAATGAACCAGTTGCTAAAAACTATTGTAATCTATCTTAAAAATAAATAAACTATATGTGCATGACTCGAAAATCATTTATGATATTATCACTATTTTTGTTACCAAAACAAACCTTTTAACTTTTTTCTTTGTATTTATGTTATCTTTCTGCAGAATGTTGAACAAATTTTTGGCTCCAAGGTCCGTAAACATATGCTCCTATTCATTAATACAACTGTGGCATCCCAGAATTCACTGCTCGAAGATTTTAGAGATGTTGCCAGTGAGTTTAAGGAGAAAGTACGTTTTTTTTAAACTAAATAGCTAACTGCAACTAAATAAGTAAAACACATATAATCTGATGTTAAATATAACATCACATGATTTCAAGAGTCATATTTGTTTAACCCACTAAAAATATTTCAAAGATCATTTGAAATCTTCTCATGCTCACAGTCTGTGTGTATGTGCGTAGGTGCTTTTCATCACATTAGATGTTACACATGACAAAATGGATCATGTGCTGAAGTATTTCGGTATCTCTAAAGATGATGCTCCTATTATTCGCCTGATCAACACTGAGAAAGTGGTGACATACGCAATGGAAGGATCAACCATCAACAAAGACACGCTGAGAACATTTTGCCAGAGTGTTTTGGATGGTACTGTGAAGGTGTGTAATGCCGCATTATTGTAATATTGAACATGTTTCTAAATCTCCCTATACTAAAAAAAACTATCTGCACTTTATTTTAGCCCTTTTTTAAGACTCAAGAAATACCTGAGGACTGGGACAAGAATCCGGTTAAAGTACTTGTAGGGAAGAACTTTAACGAAGTGGCTTTTGATGAGACTAAGAACGTCTTTGTGGAATTTTGTAAGTTCGTTCTTCTAAGGCTCAAATAAAAGCAATCATTTTAAATTATGTATCCGTGCACAGCATTATTATTATTATTATTTATTTTTTTAAATCACATGCCCTCATTATCTTTAATCAAAATAACTTTCCCACCCTCTAACAATGACTTCAATTCCTTGATTGGCGGGACAACCTGTCACTCACATGAGATCGACCAATAGCAAACCACAACGATCCAATCAATTCCCCATGGACAAAATCAAGTTCCACCATAAATTTTTTCTTGATCGAGAAGTCATTACTCTCACAACAGGGAAGAAAAGACTATCGCAATATCCGTTTCAGACAATTTGATCATTTGTGTCATTCTCATAGATGCTCCATGGTGTGGTCACTGTCAGCAGCTGGCTCCTGTGTGGGATGAGTTGGGCGAGAAGTACAAAGACCATGAGAACATAATCATTGCAAAAATGGATGCCGCGGAAAACGATGTGGAGGATTTCACTATACAGGGATTTCCCACCATTAAATACTTTCCTGCTGGAGCTAAAAAGAAGGTTTGCAACAACACACACACACACACACACACACACACAAAAGCCTATTAACTATCAGTTTCTAGGAAGTGAGACACTTGGTGCTCCTTTTATTGCTTTTTTCCTATCACAAATTTCAGCTGTCATCATAAATTAGGTATCATTCAAAATTGAAATTGGACATTGCATCACTATGGAAATGGTATTTTAAAACCTTTAAAGGGTTAGTTCACCCAAAAATGAAAATTCTGTCATTAATGACTCACCCTAATGTCGTTCCAAACCCGTAAGACCTCCGTTCATCTCCAGAACACAGTTTAAGATATTTTAGATTTAGTCCGAGAGCCTTCTGTCCTTCAATTGAAAGTGTATGCACACTCTACAGTCCGTGTCCAGAAAGGTAGGAAGTAAGGTATGAAAAACATCATCAAAGTAGTCCATGTGACATCAGTGAGTTAGTTAGACTCTTTTGAAGCATCTACCGTGCGTCTCCCTCAGACTACATGGACGCTCTGACACACCAGATAACGGAGCAGCAGCATCTTACGTTAGCAGCGGGATTCAAACAAACGCGGAAGAGAATACAATGCTGGATAAAGTCATAGTTTTAGTTATTTTTGGACCAAAATGTATTGTCGATGCTTCAAAAGAGTCTAACTAACCCACTGATGTCACATGGACTACTTTGATGATGTTTTTCATACCTTTCTTCTCACCTTTCTGGACACGGACTGTAGAGTGTGCATACACTTTCAATTGAAGGACAGAAGGCTCTCAGACTAAATCTAAAATATCTTAAACTGTGTTCAGGAGATGAATGGAGGTCTTACGGGTTTGGAACGATATTAGGGTGAGTCATTAATGACAGAATTTTCATTTTTGGGTGAACTAACCCTTTAAGTGGACAACCTTTTTGTGAAATCAACTTTGGACCACAACTTGGTTAGACATATGGCTTTGATTTTTCTAGCTATTTTAGGGTACATTTAAATGACAATGATGTACTAAAAGCTGCATTTTTTTGTAAAAAATTATCCACATTCACACGGATCCGTGAAAATGACTAAAAACACTGTATTATGCATGCCAGGCCAAGTATATGGTGTAATGTAAACGCCCCCTTAGAGTCCAAATTATTTTGTAAAACATATTTTGTATTAAATAAAAATGTTTAGTTAAGTGTTGTGAGTTAGCTCAAAGGGGAAATATTAATAATTATTCATAACTCATGATTAATTATGAATATTTAAATCAGTGAATGAAATTAACTTGATATAGTTACATTAAAATTACAATCAGTCAATCAATTCATCCTGTGAACATTCAGTATTGATTATTAATTAATTCAAAGAAAAGGGTAATTTTCATGGCCACAGAAATATTACTATTCCTTTGCATTTACAGCACTTAGAGCGTGTAACAAAATCGATCATTTAAGTGACAATATATTTGCAGACAGGGAGTCAGAACCATTAGTTATGACTGCAAGCTCCTATTTTTAAATAAAGGGGTTCACAGCTTTAACTATCTAAAAAGCAATTTTGTATATCGTTCATTACTTGCATTTGCTGAGCGGTTGAAAAATGTCCAGATTTACTGTACTGTCGCAGGATAAAGTCTTGATAGTTCGGTCTGATGGTGTTGCAGTTGCAATTGATTCCTTCCGTGTTGAGAGAAGAAGATGATGAACGAGCTGCACATGGCTTAAAGCGTGTGTAGGCCTGGCCGGTTTAGCCAGGTGGAAGCAGGCAGATGCCGCGCGTCTCGGTCATAGGTGCAAGAGAGAAAAAAACTAGATCACTGCGTGGAGGCCTTTTTAACCTCTGTGGATAGCCTTTCCTCCTAGGCGTCAGTGAGCAAATCGATATTAGGCTTTCGGAGGGAAAGATTTACAATCCTTTGTCTTCTAGAAAGGCATTTGAATATGTAATTTGATTGCATGCTAAAGAGAAGAACCTTCCAGATTCTTATAATGTGGCACAGAGTTGGCAAAATGTAATGTAAATTAAAATTTGTAGTTTGTAGAGATCAAACATGCAAGATCAGAAACATAAATCCAACAGAGATTACATAGACCAAACCCTTTAAAAGAAAATTAATGAGATATATAGGCTATATGGTTTTAAGATTATTTTTGTGTCCTTTTCAAAAATAAATAAATGAGAGTCACAACTCTCTGAAAATTCCTTCTTGTCATTAACCTTATCAGTCTCGTGTGTCTTGTAACCAGAGGCTCGGTGTTAGCTGCACCGGGGATGTTAGTTCATGACTGCACTAGGGATGGTTCACAAACCTTTGTTGGGAGAGTGAGTTTGCTGGATTATTCATTAAATATAATGAATAAATAATTGTGTCTGATTTGTCTAAGTTGTTACATAAGTACATTTGTTTACAGTAAACTTAAACTTCAATAAATTTGTTACACTTTCATTTCTTTCACTTTTTCAATAGACTTATATCTTATGTCTGTTTAAGTACAATTTAAATTCAGATCTATGCTAAAAAAAAAAAGGTGGTGCATGAGGGATAGTTAACAGGTAAGATATTATAATGTAAAAGAACATCAAATGATATGTTTTTTTTTGTTTTGTTATTATGCGTAAGTGTAAGAATGACAGTACTGACAAATGCTTTTAAAATACTTTTTGAAATCAGATTGTGGACTATGATGGAAATAGAGATTTGGAGAGTTTCTCAAAGTTCCTGGATAATGGAGGAGTGTTACCAGAAGAAGAGAGTAAAGCTAAGGATGAGGCTGAGGACCATGATGATGATGATACTGATGATGAAGATGAGGTCAGTCAAAAGCCAACAGATGGCTTGATTATTTAGGGGCAAACACTTCTTGAGTAATATAGTTGGTGTTTATTTCTGCTTTTCAGGTGTCGGAAGAATCGATAAAAGAGTCACCAAAATCTACCAATGAAACCGGCAAGGATGAGCTGTAAACACAAGGCAGAAATCAACTCATTTGTACTGAACCAGATCAGTGTGAAATTAATGCAACATGAGCCAAATGTGCTTTATCAGATTAATGTCATTTTCTCTGCAATGGACCATTTCAACAAACTACATACCTGACTAAATTGAATAAAAATAACATGTAAAGATTTTTTCCCCCATGGTCCTGGTCTATAATTTATTTCTGTTTTATGGGATCAGTAGACACTACCATTATTAGTATTGGCTTCAGAAAATTATATGGGTGAATCCCATCTCAATCTCAAAATTGACTGGATTGATGCCCAAACAGCTTATTTTTAAGAAAATTATTTTTTAAATGGCAATTAATAACATTTATGTTGAAAAAAATCATTACTGTAATGGCAAACATGTTTTATTTTTTAATTAAATTTTTTATATATGGTATCACTATATCATGGTGGTATGTTTTACTATTTAAAGTATACAGGATTAATTGTTAGCCTACACATCAATACAGTATTTCTTTCAGTTTTTAATATAATACAATACAAATAACTGCATTGCTGAGAGAATCTGATCACTATTGAGAATAATGTAATTACATTTCTTTTTCATCTTTTGATTTTATGGTAAAATGTAACCTGAACATGGCATGTTTGTGAGTTTCACCCTGATTTATTAATGCATTTGTTGATATCATGATATCATCCATGTTTTTAATCTAAATATTTCATTTCATAAGCAAAAGCCACAGCAAGATATATTTTTCTCATGTCATGATATATAGTGCAAGGAAAGAAGTTTAATTAATATTGATAATCGGATCAAACCATTCAACCAATTCATAATAGATCCTAATAAATATTTGTTTTCAATCATAATAGAACACAGTTTTATTTACAAAATATTAATCTCCAACGTGTGTTCACGAGAGCAATTTGGCGTGCATGACGCATATGACGCACACTAGGACCTATTAAATAGATACTAGTACTTTTCATTAGCTAGGCCTACTTCTTATTTATTAGACACTATATCTTTTTTTAAATGTAACTAGTCACATTTCTTATCTTATAGTCACAAATGCTTTTTTACTCGTCTTATGTTGTGGCTAATCAGAATGGCAACTGTAGAGTTCAATTAAAATCTTAGTAAAATAAAAAATCTTACAAGTAACATTTGGAATAAATACTAGTATCTAATAAATATATACTGAATAAGTACTAGTATCTATTTAATAGGTAGGCTACACAGTAGCATGTTCGTTTTAAGGTTTAAATGTTAAAACAATATTATGAAGATGAACAAAAGACACGCTCACTGGCTAGCTGTAATGCACATTCCTCTTCAGTGCAACGGAATGCACAGAAATGAACAGTTCAGCTAAACTGGTAGAGTGAGTCAGGCAGTGGTGTCACAACAAGGAAGGCTTTCTACAAAGTATCAACACACAGGTAAGACTAATTTAGCTACATACAACTGTTTAAAGTTAATTCACTCAAAATGTATGCTGCACTGACTTTTGAAGCCTTTTGAAGTAAGGTATGACACAAAATGTGACCGGCTAAAATGGCTGGTGACCTGTGTTATTACTTTCAAGGTAACTTTGAAATTCATGTATAAAGGAACAAATTGTATGAAGGAGCAAAAAATACATACAAACATTCCCAAGTTCTCTATAAGTTTACATACATAATGTGATAAAATATGTAAATGCGTAGTAGAAAGACATGCTTCAATACCAACATGATAAATAAGGTCTGAATGTCATGTGACTAGCTAAGTTCACAATGGAGATTGCAATATCAGGCTTAGAAATAAAATAATAGATGTGGAGTGATATATCATGTGGATGAATAAAATAAATATTTTGTATTTGTAAAAAAAAAAAATTAACAAAACGTTTATAGAAGGATATAACGTTTTACTTTTTTTTTGTATAGTGCCAGTTTTTTCCCCTCTTGATCTTTTCATTCCTATATCATACCTACCAGAATGAAACCTTGAAGATTAAAATGTACATAAACTCAAGTAGCCTTCATTTTTATAATGTATAGGGTAAATTGTTTTATCATCATTACCTGGTTCAGGTATCAATTCAGTCTTTTTCGTTCATAATGTGTCATGTTAATATATTTTCAAAGTGTACTGAAACCAGAACACCTCATATTAATTTTGTAATGCTAATTCGACCAGGTTATTCTCAACATGCTTGGCTTTGTTCTACTTTGGACTGAACTTGCTTCGGTGTAGAAACACTGCTCCATAACAATTAGCCTATAGGTTCCCAGTATGGAAGCACTGCTGGTTTGAAATAATGCTGTTTTTGTTTTGTTTTGTTTTTTGTGTGCAATGACTGAATCAGAACATTGCCTGATGGTATTTACTATTTGAGTATTTCTAAAAGAAGGGAGGTAATGTAGGATACACATTTTATTCTGTCATATTTTCTTCAAAAGCTCAATGACTTAAGAGTAAAGGTCTACTATCTCACTAGATTCAGTATGGATGTTCCTTCATGTGCTGCTGCACCTGGCTGCACATCCCTACCCCCTGATTATGACAGCATCTATCTTTATGAGGGGATCCCCGCTACACCGCCACCCTCATATGCCACTGCTATAGCGTCACCTGTCAACAGGGAGACAAGTAAGAGCTGCAGCTGCTGAGACATGTCTTTATATAATAATTAAAAGTACAGAACAACTTTTTTTTTTTCATCTTTTCAGATAATTTTCAAGAGGCTCCTCAAAATGCTAATAAAAGGAGAGCAAACCCTTATCCTGTCCTCAATGTGCCACCTCAAACAGCAATGGTGAGACAAGAACAAAGTAAGTGCAGTTACATCAACCATGTATCCTAAAACTCAAAACATTATTATATATGTACACCGATCAGGCATAGCATTATGACAGGTGAAGTGAATAACCCTGATTGGTAACACTTAAGAATAATGGTCATTAATACTTAACTTCATTAGTTAACAAGAACTAATAATGAACTGCACTTATAAAGCATTTATTTATCTTTGTTAATGTTAATTTCAACATTTACTAATACATTATTAAAATCTTGTTAACATTAGTTGATGCACCGTAAACTATGAACAGCTGTATTTTTATTAACTAACATTAACAAAGATTAACAAATACAGTAACACATGTACTGCTCATGGTTAGTTCATGTTAGTTAATACATTAACTAATGTTAACTAATGACCATTATTCTAAAGTGTTACCCACTGATTATCTCTTCATCACAGCACCTGTTGTGGGTGGGATATATTAGGTAGCAAGTGAACATTTTATCCACAAAGTTGATGTGTTAGAAGAAGGAAAAATGGGCAAGGCTAAGGATTTGAGCGAGATTGACAAGGGCCAAATTGTGATGGCTAGACGACATCTCCAAAACTGCAGCTCTTGTGGGGTGTTCCCGGCCTGCAGAGGTCAGTATCTGTCAAAAGTGCTCCAAGGAAGCAACAGTGGTGAACCGGCGACAGGGTCATGGGTGGCCAAGGCTCATTGATGCACGTGGGGAGTGATGGCTGGCCCTTGTGGTCCGATCAAACAGACGAGCTACAGTAGCTCAGATTGCCGACGAGCTATTGTAGCTCAGATTGCCCAAGAAGCTAATGCTGGTTCTGATAGAAAGGTGTCAGAATACACAGTGCATCACAGTTTGTTGTGAATAGAGCTGCATAGCCGCAGACCAGTCAGGGTGCCCATGCTGACCCCTGTCCACCGCCGAAAGCGCCAACAGTGGGCACGTGAGCATCAGAACTGGACCACAGAGCAATGGAAGAAGGTGGCCTGGTCTGATTAATAACGCTTTCTTTTACATCATTTGGATGGCCGGCTGCATGTGCGTTGCTTACCTGGGGAACACATGGCACCAGGATGCACTATGGGAAGAAGGTAAGCCAGCGAAGGCAGTGTGATGCTTTTGGCAATGTTCTGCTGGGAAACCTTGGGTCCTGCCTTCCATGTGGATGTTACTTTGACACGTACCACCTACCTAAGCATTGTTGCAGACCATGTACATCCTTTCATGGAAACGGTGGCTGTAGGTTTAAAAGTATTCCCTGCTGGCTGTGACCTCTTTTAGCAGGATAATGCGCCCTGCCGCAAAGAAAAAATGTTTCAGGAATGGTTTGAGGAGCACAACAAGTTTGAGGTGTTGACTTGGCCTCCAAATTCTCCATATCTCAGTCCAATCGAGCATCTGTGGGATGTGCTGAACAAACAAGTCTGATCCATGGAGACCCCACCTCGCATCTTACAGGACTTAAAGGATCTGTTGCTAACATCTTGGTGCCAGATACCACAGCACACCTTCAGGGGTCTAGTGGAGTCCATGCCTCAATTGGCCAGGGCTGTTTTGGCAGCAAAAGGGGGACCAACTCAATATTAGGACATATAATAGCTCATAGTAGTATGCCTGATCGGGGTGCACACTGCATATTATCCAAATTTGTCTGTGAATATATGAAATACCTGACATTTTCCAGAAATGTGCAGTATACAACATAAGCCAATTACAGTATCCTAAAGAAAGCATGAACCATGATTTTTAACATATTTTCTTTTCTCTTATATGAATAAAATATTCTATATTTGTATGGACCTAAGCCATATTTCAGTAATTAATAAGTTAATGTTGTGGAACTGTGCCACTTACGGTGTGTATCTGTGTTTGAAAAAAAAGTTCCAAAGAAGTCAAAGTGTAGAAAAATGTGTCTCCTAGCAAGAATTGTTTTGCTAACTGAATTTGTTCCATTGTCCATACTACAGTATCCATCCTAAATAGTATGTGAGATTAGAACATGTCCCAAAGCATAGTATGTTGAAAATAGTATGTCAAAATCCCCGGATGGTTTACTATTTCTGGTAGATTTTTGAAGTGTGGATCCATGGGCTCTAACGGCTTGCCCACAACCCATTGCGATTTGGAGGAGGATTCGGTTCAGAACTACAAACACAATTAAAAAGTGTTCAAAAAATCTACAAAACATAGCTGATGTGCATGATGGTGAGCGGTTTAGATAAAGATATGACTGAGTTATATTTCATCTGCAATGACAATGTTTTTTCACCATCAAAGTGTTCATGCAGCAGGAGGTGAGGGCCGTCTCCCCCCAGGTGATCATTGGGCAGCCACAGCAGAGGGTTGTTGTTTTGGGTGACACACCAACAGCGACTGTGTGCCAGTACTGCCATAAGAGCATCATCACTAATGTGGAATATAAACCCGGTTCTGCTGCATGGGGCACGTGCCTCTTATTAACTCTACTTGGGTAAGTGAATTAGGCTATTGGCAAAATTGTGTGGTAATTGTGACTCTTTAAAAAAAATACATCTGTCATTTATTATTGTGTCTCTGTCTTCATTACATTTTACAGGCTTATTTGTGGATTTTGTCTCATCCCATTCTTTGTCAGGGGGTTTCAAGATGCTCATCATACCTGTCCCTTCTGCCACAGGCACATAGGAATATACATTCGCAAATGATTTTCCTAACTCTCACCAACACATTCAATATTATGATCAATAATCACAAGCCAAAATCCACAACAACAACAACAACAACATTATAGAACAGATACCACACTAAATGAATTATTATAAAACAATTATAATGTGAAAAATATATTTGCTTAGTAATTATGTATTATTCAGTAATTCAGTATGTTAGAGTAAACAGAAAACAACATTTAATTTTTCTCATATATATTTATTTAGATTTAAATAACAGGAATTCCTGCCCAAACAGCAATAAACAATACGTCTGAATCTAAAATATACAATAAAATTATTTGACTTATATAAAAGGAGGCTTAATGATCGCATATCTCACCCACTTTGAAAAACTACTGCACGCAAACACATCTTTACTGATATTATCAATGTCGAAGGTGTGAATGTCCTGTCACTGAAAATAAAATCAATAAAGTCACGTTTAAAAAGCATATTGAGTTTAACATGAGCACTGAAGGAAATGACTATAAACACACTATTCCGTATTCTTAGCATAATTATGATTATAACCTGTGCAGTATGTTACCTTCATCGACTACAAACTTCTCAATTTCTTTTATAAAATATTTTTTAATGAAAATTATAAGACCCATGATTCAAATTTGTACAGTATTTTGGTTTTCGACAACCATGCAGGAGAGCAGGTTAAATATCTATGCGAGACCTAAACCTGCAGTGTGAAATGTTTTGACAGAATTGCCACCGGCGACAGTTTTGTTGTGTAACAAGTACAAATCCAATGACTTTAAAAGATGCATAGTATCGGGTGTGGCTGATAAAGATAGTGGGAGGAATGCAAAATCATCATGATATTTTAACGGTATAACAAATTGCTTAATATTTCCAGTTTCCTCTTCTTTCAGCTTTCAATGTTTTTACCTTTTCAGTAAATATCACACAGACTAATAAAATATATTATTTTTTAGTAGGCATACAAAGAAGATAAAAGATATATATATATATATATATATATATATATATATATATATATATATATATATATATATATATATATATATATATATATATATATATATATATATATATATATATATATATATATATATATATATATATATATATATATATATATATATATATGATTTAAATATTTTTAATAGAGATGAAAGGGGCAATTGTAACTACATTTCTTCATTACATTACAAACAAGCTAATGACACTCATATGCAAAAATATTTTAATATTTTCTAAATGGTTGATGCCTTTGAATTCACACTTTGTACATTCTAGGCTGTTGCTTACATATTGAATGACAGATGTTAGCACTGTTTTGGTTAAATGTAAGATCACGGCCTACTGTAACTCATTTTGTAATAAACATTATATGACTGAATTGAACATTTGAATCTTTAAAATGCGTAATGAATATTATTTTATTTGAATGCATACGATGATTAACATACTAAAGTAAAAAATTATTTAACTTTTAAAGTTAGAGTGCATCATCCTATACATTGACACCAAGATGGCTGACACCCTGGAATATCCATCCATTCCTTCTATCCTAGAAGACTCTTGCAGGTAAAAAAATGTAATTAAATAAAAAATGCAAAATAAAATAACATCTAAGGAGTCATATCATTGTTAAGATTTCCAAGTATTGATTTTAGATTGGGAGAAAATTCTGATTAATCATCTGTTCACAAAATTGGACATCATGCGTCACTATATTTAAGATACAATTCATACTATTACTGTAGATGTAGTTCTTGAAAATAATTTATCTGCAGTAAACTTTCTGGCTGTAAATTAATGTATTTGTGTTATTAGAATGTAATTTGCAGTTACATCAAAAAAGTATTGTGATTACATAATGTTCGTAACTTGTAATGCATTACTTGTTACATCAGAAAAGTAATCGGATTACGTATAATGCACATTACCTGTAATGCATTACTTTACTCGTTACATCAAAAAGTAATCTGATTACATATATTTCAAAGTCTTCAGTGGCGCAGTCAGCAGAGTTTTGAACAAGGTTTTGACGCGATCGACCCAGGTTCAAATCCGCCTTTTGCCGAGCTCGCTCTTCTCCCTTTTCCCATCACATATAACATCGGAAAGGTATTTACTTTCAATAAAAATTAAGAAAATGTTCTAAAAGTAGAAATAAATTGCCTAACAAATGTTTAATAATAATAGCATTTATTGGGTAGGGTTAGGGATAGATGTAGGGAGGGATTTTATTGCCCCATTAAGGCTGCATCCATTTAATAATTTTAATAAATATAATCATGTTATTATTGCATCCTGTTAATGTACAACAGTACTGAGGTGCAAATAGTATGTATCTGTCAAAATAAAGTATAGGATCTAATTATTATTTACACATATTGCAAAGAACCGCTACTTTTACAAGGTGTGATATATCACTATTTTTACTTAGTATGCTATTTCACTTAGTAAATAGCATCTACAGCTTTTTGTACTTACACTCTCAGAAAAAAAGGCACAAAAGCTGTCACTGGGACGGTACCTTTTCAAAAAGGTACACCTTTGTACCTAAAGAGTGCATATTAGTCCCTCAAAGGTACATATTGGTTCCAAAAGGTACATATTAGTGTATGGTACATAATACCATTTGTATTACCATTACCAGCTTTTGTACCTTTTTTTCTGAGAGTGTAGTGTAAATGTCATCTATCGGTAAGAACATTTTATTTTTACTTAGTGTAAATAGCCGCTGCATTATTAATTTGAGCACTTCACAGCCGTTACACATCACTTAGGCAAACACATGATCCTTCCTTTTGTTTTTAATCTGGTAAATTCTGCAAATTAGTAGGCTACCTGAAGAAAACAATCTGTTAAGTTAGTGTATATTCTTTAGGTAAAACTGTTAAGTAAGCAATATTTCATGTAGGTTTGTTCCTTAGTGTTTATACTGTCCGAGGAGGTGCTCTAGGGATATATTATATCTGGTTTGTTTTCGCCGAAGAGATGAGCTGTTTTTGAAATGTCTGTTGCGTTTTACAGTGAAATGAGAGTTCTGTGTCTTTAATAAAATCAACACATTAATTATTTATCTCTCATCCACCGGCAATTTATTACAATGTTTTGTTATTATTTGGTCCACCTGACAAGTCAAGAGAGTCAACAACGCAAAGCAAGAAAGGAATTGTATTCAATATTTAAAATAACCCCGTCGGGCAGGGCCGTGATACATTTTGGTTGCCCGGCTGGAAGATACCATAGCCCCGGGCTAGCGATTTTGCGAGCTCTGGCGTAATGCACATTACTTGTAATGCGTAACTTTAATTGTTACATCAAAAAGTAATCCAATTACATAATGCATGTTACTTGTAATGCATTACCCCCAACACTGCTCATTTCAGATGAGGTTGAAAACAACTGATTGCTAGTTTAACAGATCAATGAGATCAATGAGGTTTTCTCAGAGAGAAGAGCTACAATAGAAATGTGTCCATTTTGAACATAATCAGAATTATCAGCTGATAAGACTAAATCAACATACTCTGGTAGACTATAGGGAGCGTAAGCATTTTTTGTCTGAGTTGGGTTTCCACTGTTGTACCTTCACCTGTTGTAGAGATCTTTGATAGAATCACATCCTCATGTTCTGAGACATGTGACATTCAACTTGTATGAAGTTCTTATCCTGCTGGTTGAACGGTAACAAACTCAATTGTGCTTACAATAATTGAAGATGTTTATGTTTAATACAGTATCTTTTCAGGGAACATCTGAAAATCTGGTTAAAAAAGTTAAATGTGTTTCATGCCCTAAGAGCAAAAAATCCTGACTGAGGTTGGCATTATTCATGCATGGAAGGACTAAAATGACATCCGGACAGATAAGTGGGATTCATGTCTATTAAAATGAAATCCTATGGATTCGGTTAAAGGGTTACTTCAGCGATTAGCATTAAGCTTTGTATCAGTAGAAACCCAGGAGTATATTCAAATTATCGTACTTTCCCCCCTCATATGACCCCGAGACGAGAGAATTATGTATTTTATTTCTGGAAAAATTCGTCAGATGACGCAAATATCGTCATTTTGCATCATCGGAGGAGTTTTTGGCCAGAGGCTGAAGACTACAGCCAGCAGAGGGCGCTATTTCCACATGTTTTCAACATCACACTCATAGCACTCATAGCACTCGGCTCGCGGAGCTGCGGAGATTCATGTAAATTGAGCGGTGGAGACCAAAGTGAGTGTTTTCACTTTTAAAATGAACTTCCTATGACAGTTAAGCTTCCAAAGACATGAACTGAACACGTGCCAGACTGATCACGCGCTGGGAATGCAGCCGCGAATCCCGCGCTTACCTCAGCTCATGTGATGAATGTAATCCGATCCTGCTGCGTTTGTGCCGTGACGCTCAATCGGCTCACTCACATTATATCGAACAGACACGTTCAGTTTTTAATTGTAGTGTCTCTAACTGAACTGATTTTCTGAAAATAAACGCGGTGGGCAAGTGATCCAGTAATCCAGTAGCCGACTAGCCGAGAGTAGGGCAGTGAAGCAGTGCGTTCTGGGAATTGTTGTCTTTCAATTTTCTGTGTTTTCTCAGTCTAAAACGCACCAAATTCAAAAATAATTTCACATTTCTACTACATTAATGACCCAGTTTAAAAACAGATTCTTCTTCCCAGTACTGAAGTACCCCTTTAAACCCATTACAGTAATTGTTTTTGTTCGTTTGCTTTTTATTTCAATTACCAGTAACTGGCAAGAATATTGCACTGAAAACTGCAACAAAATGCAACATCATGAATAAGGATGTTCAGAATCGGGTCTTGTTTACCTAATAAGGACTGATAGATTGAAAGAGGTTTTCATTGGTGTTTAACCACAAGGTGCACACATTTGTGACTGAGCACCTGAGTATAAATACAGCTGATCTCAAGCAGTGATCCGAATATTGCACACCGGAGTATTACCAACACCGGAGCTGAATTTTGATTCACTTGGTATGACATTTTTCTGTTTCCATTTTAAAACTTGTTTGTGGATATATGTATTGCATTATTTATAATAGTGTTAATTTTAATAGGACTCTGTCAGCATGTGGATTTCTGCAGCATTCCTTCTTTTTTCATTTACTGTAAATGGAGTCATCGAGGTGGCATCTGCAGGTACAGTAAATGAACAAAATAGATGCAATTCCGATACATTTTGCCTCTTTTCAAAACACAGATAATGAGGAGGTTTGTAGATTCTGCTTTCTTTGATGAAAGTGCTTACATTCTCAATTTTCATCAGTCGCTAAATACTAATCTCTAATTTTTATTCAATTTTGTTTGCAGATAGAGTCATTGGTCGAAGATGCCCCACTGGCTGGGAGAAATTTGGAACACAATGTTTCAAATATTTCAGCAACTCTAAACCATGGGCTGAGGCAGAGGCAAGTTTGTGTTTTCTGTAATATAGATACTACATGATGGAAGTTACACTTTTTATACTGGTAGTGCTTATGTTCCTAAATACCTATTAACTGTGCACTTTAGTGTAAAGCTATATATATACAATACAGTGTATTTTAAAACTCTCTCTCCTTACAGCAACACTGTATTGACCTCGGAGGAAACCTTGCATCTGTCCAAAGTCAAATCACTAACACTTTTCTAAAAACCTTTGTGAAAAAACATTCCAATAGCATCATCCGAACCTGGATTGGTGCTCATGATGCACCTAAGGTAGCTGATTTTTCCCTTTTTTCCCCTTTTTAAATATCAGTCCAACCTATGGAAGTTTCCTCCACATAAAAAAAAATTGATTATGGAAATTATATGGAAATTATGAGTTAGAATGAGATGAAATATCAAAATTATGAATTCAAAAGTTATAATTAGACATAAAAAATAAATTATGGCAGAAATATGAGATTTAAAATCATTTTTAGATTAAAAAAGACTTATAAATCATAATTTCCACTTTATTAATGACTTTTAAAGTCAAAATTTTGACTTCATAATTTTAATTATGCCATACCAGTGCATTTTTTTTTCATGTGGCGGAAACAGGCTTCCATACTAACCAGTGTCAGATTATTGTAAATGTTATTGATGAAATTAAATATTTCTGTCTTTTTATCAAAAAATTGCTCATTTTGTAAAGGCTGGTTTGCACTGCCCCAACAAGCACCAGCAGGAGTTTCATACTCAAAATGAAAAAAAGATTTATGTTTAGCCTACCAGTCAGAGTTACCACATAAAGATAAAAAAAAAAAAAAATCTTAAATTTGAAACAAGTATACATGCTTTCAGTAATGTTAATACCGTTCTTCAGGAGTTTATCTGGCTTTGGAGCGACGGATCAAAGTTTGAGTACAATGACTGGCACACTGGTGAGCCAAATAATGGAGGAGGTTCTGAAAGATGTGTGGAGATGGGCTATGGAGGTAACATTTCGCCTACATGTTGTCCACATATGTTATTATTGTACCTATTTTAAGCAAAAAAAAATGTATTTAGTATGAATCATGACCTGTACCAAACCTTGCATGATTTATTACATATATGCATGTTTATATATAGATTCCTGCTTGCATTTTCTGCCATGTCATTTTCTGAATATCATGACTTTGAAATTCCACAGATGAGAAGCGCTGGAATGATGCACGCTGTGATACTCATCTCCATTTCATCTGTTCCAGAGTGGCTAGAATTGACTTTTAATCCTACTTTTAATTGATAAACTATTATCCCATGTCTGTCCATCTCAGATCTCCGAAGTCTTCAAATGACTGCTGTAACATACATATTTTACTTGGAATTTTAATACCCATATTTGCAAAAAATAAAATTTAAATTACAAATAAAAAAAAACTTTCTTTCTTTGTTGCCCTGCATCATATACTGAACATACAGCTCAGCTATCTTTAGAGTTTTAATGAACAAAACAATGATGTTGTAGTTATGACATCTACCAGAAGAGGGTACTGCTATTCTGCCATTTCGTTTTTAATGCCTTTATTCATGCCAAACAACTTGAAATTCTATCAAGTATAGAACAACAACAAAAACACACATAGTACAATAAAAACCAGAAGACAAAAAAAAAACATTATACAAGGTTGAGAGTAATGTTTGACTTTTCAAAAAAATAAAAATTAAGTATCAAAACAAGAATTATAGACATTATATAGTGAAAGTTTTAACTGAGTATGTGAATTCGAGTTGTAAAGGAAAATATTGAAAGTGTTTATACACTTTTTTTTTTTACAATTGTCTCTTCTATTTCACAGAAAGAGCTTTTCCCACTAATACTTAATCTTCCATTTACTGAGTCCATGACTTACCCAGCCAAAAGCTTGACTGACGCACTCCTTGGTATTGACTTTAATATCTTGGGCCTCTTTAGCTAAACCAACGGTTATTGTACAGGCTGGTTTACTTGTTTAAAAGTACATCAATTAAGTAAGCAGTCCTAGCCAGAATTTGTCACTGGTTGTTTAACACTCCAGTGCTTATTGAGTTCGTTGTCTGCTGTGTATGATCAACCAGAAACGAGTATTCAGAAAGCTGTATAATAAAAAACCCTTACTGTCATGCAGTATTCTGTACACTGTGTTGTTGTGACCTCGAGGCTTTTGTTTTTATTCACTTGGGTGTGTGTTTTTGTGCAAGTGTGTATCTGCATTGTGCATTGTCTGAGAGTTGTAATGACACTGAGATGTGTTGACTGAGAGTACCAGGCTGTCCCACTCATATTTTCCAACTTGGACAGCATTCAAAAGTGCCTCAATGCTCCCTTTGGTTTGGTTTGGTTTGGTTTAGAATTACCATTATAATAGTTAAAATCTACCAGTCATGCCTGCAATGCCTGAAGCTTTGTCACTGTATTATTTGTACGCTATACACACAAAGCGTGCACACACACACACACACACACACACACACACACACACACACACACACACACACACACACACACACACACACACACACACACAAATAGTTAACTATTAAAATAGTTTATTATTACAGTCACCTGAATATCATATTTCAATTCAATAGGAAATAGAACACCAATTTAGCTATTTGTGGAAAGTAGGCCTTGCTGTTGTGTCAGAAGAATGAGACGATCACTGTCATAAAATTTAGGCCTATTGTTTCCTAGATAGCAATGTTATTGTCTTATGTTATTGATACTTTGTTTGACATTTTAATGGTCAATTTCTCTTTAAACCTCTGGTGTTCTTCAGTTACTTTAGACTGAAAAGAATTATGTTTTGAAAAATGAATAATTTTTCAATTGGAATTGTATGAAACTTGTGGCATTTGCTATACACACACACACACACACACACACACACACACACACACACACACGCGCGCGCATGTGTACGTAAATTGCAGACATGGTTAGAAAAGGCTAAATGGTAAAAATATAAACAAGACTATCTTTGTTGTCAAAAAAGATCGCCAGGGGGAAAGAATGGGAAATATAGTATTTAAATTTTATCGACATTTACAAATTATCCACATCATTGTGGATGCAAATTATCCACAATGATGTAGTATATCTAAAAGCATTATATATATATATATATATATATATATATATATATATATATATATATATATATATATATATATATATATATATATATATATATATATATACACTATCAGGCATGACATTATGACAGGTGAAGTGAAGAACACTGATTATCTCTTCATCACAGCACCTGTAAGTGGGTGGGATATAGGCAACAAGTGAACATTTTGTCCGCAAAGTTGATGTGTTAGAAGCAGGAAAAATGGCCAAGCGTAAGGATTTGAGCGATTTGAAAAGGGCCAAATTATGATGGCTAGACGACTGGGTCAGAGCATCTCCAAAACTGCAGCTCTTGTGGGGAGTTCCCGGTCTGCAGTGGTCAGTATCTGTCAAAAGTGGTCCAAGGAAGCAACAGTGGTGAACCGGCGACAGGGTCATGGGCGGCCAAGGCTCATTGATGCACGTTGGGAGTGATGGCTGGCCCGTGTGGTCTGAATAAACAGACGAGCTATATAGCTAAAATTGCTCAAGAAGTTAATGCTGGTTCTGACAGAAAGGTGTCAGAATACACAGTGCATCATAGTTTGTTGTGTATAGAGCTGCATAGCCGCAGACCAGTCAGGGTGCCACACACACACACACACACACACACACACACACACACACACACACACAGAACTGGACCACAGAGCAATGGAAGAAGGTGGCCTGGTCTGATCAATCACGCTTTCTTTTACATCATTTGGATGGCCGGCTGCATGTGCATTGCTTACCTGGGGAACACATGGCACCAGGATGCACTATGGGAAGAAGGTAAGCCAGCGAAGGCAGTGTGATGCTTTGGGCAATGTCCTGCTGGGAAACCTTGGGTCCTGCCTTCCATGTGGATGTTACTTTGACACGTACCACTAAGCATTGTTGCAGACCATGTACATCCTTTCATGGAAATGGTATTTCTGTATGGCTGTGGCCTTTTCAGCAGGATAATGCACCCTGCCACTAAACAAAAATGTCAGGAATGGTTTTAGAGGCACAACAATGAGTTTGAGGTTTTGACTTGGCCTCTAATTTCCCCAGATCTCAATCCAATCGAGCATCTGTGGGATGTGCTGAACATACAAATCCAATCCATGGAGGCCCCCCCTCGCAATTTACAGGACTTAAATGAGCTGCTGCTAACATCTTGCTGCCAGATACCACAGCACACCTTCAGGGGTCTAGTGGAGTCTATGCCTCGATGGGTCAGGATTGTTTTGGCAGCAAAAGGGGGACCAACACAATATTAGGAATGTTATCTGTGTATATAGCTTTTTACACGTGGTTCTCCTTATTTCTCACACCAGATGGCATCAATATGCCTTCCATGGATTAACTTTTTATTTTTTATTTAACTGCATTAATTGAAAATAAAAATGATTTTTTTTTTCTAATGTAGGCTATTCTTTTATATAGAAAATAAATGGTGCATCATTTAGGCTACAGGTGATTATTGTCTAACTAACACCATAAAATCCTCTCAAAATACAAAATATTAAAGAATGAATATTATTGAAACACAAAATAGTAGGCTATTTAACTAAAACAGGTGCCGGATATTGGCTTCGGTTTTGACCACCGATTATCATAAGTGTGACCCCTAATAGGACTACCAGAAGGTTAATCGTATATTTTTGATGTGAGAGTAGACCGACACGGAAAAAAAAATCAAGGTAGAGGGAGAGCACAGAGATGTGCTTCCTGTCCTGTGATTGGCTACAGAGTGCAGCCCGCACATGGCTCCTCCCCTACGGCACGCTGGTGTGAGTTGCTTATGTCGCTGTAGTGCAGAGAGAGGGGGAGAGAACAGAAACGAAAAGAGACTGTGCAAAACAGCCCCCCCCCCCTCCTCTCCGGGAAATAGGTCTCAGGCTGATGAGTAAGGAAAGAAGCTACTCTATCGCTGGTGCTTCTGAAGCTACACAGCTATGGAGGAAAGGTAAGACCCGAAAAACAGACAGACACATTAAGAACAGCACAGAAAGGGAGGTGTGTTGTTTTGCAGTAGGGGAAAGATGTAGCAGCATCTGCGATACACCAACGCACTATGCATGGGAAGCAAGAACGGGGGTGGGGTGGAAGCAGAGGAGGAGGAGGAGGAGGAGGAGAGGAGATGGATGCTCACATATGCCCTGTGATGGAAGATATTACTGTTGCGTTCGCAGGCTTGTCTCTTTAGATCAAATGTTTGTGATGCATGAAGCCTGAACCTGTTCTATTGAAGACTGCACATGCCTCATGCAATCATACAATCATACAATATCAGGTATTGTTTTAGAATGAAAGTGAATGTGTATCTTTCTGATAGGCCTCACGTATAGCAAAACTGCTACTGGCTTCTTTAGCTCCGCATCTAATCAAATATTGTATTGATTTAATTTGACACAATACTTAAATTATTATTATTTTTATTTTTTTGCTGGCAGCACCTGATATACTGATTTAGCATAATGTCAGTATATGCTGGGCTCCTTGGCTTAAAATCAGTTTTTAAATAAAAAAATGAAAGGCATTAGTCATTTGCACTGAATTACAAATAAATATATAGGGTCCTGAGTCCTGACTGCATGAGTTCTCTATAATCCCTTTTCCAACAGTAAGGACCATAAATATTGAGTTTTCTAAGGCTATGTTCACCAGAAAAATTTGTCTTGAAATGTGATTTTTACAGATGCGTCTCAGTCTGGATGCTCTAATTGCTCAAATCGAATTTCAAATAGACTTTCGGGTCACTCTTAACAACAATTGCTGTGCAAACTGCATACTACTCTTACAATTTTCCCATATCTTTCTATTGCAAAAATAGTAAGAGTAGTATGTTAGTTTGCAATTCCGAATTCAGCAAATGTCAAAAACCAATTAAGGAAATGGCGTAAGTAATCACACAGTGTTTAAGTGGCATGTTCAAAGATTTTGCCTTTTTTTGTGTGTTTTTTGAGGAGTTCTGGCGCAACTTGACAGGGTGCTTATTTGGAGAGAAAGAAAATGCACCTCATCAAATAAGTGGGTTCACCTACATCGTTTACCAAAGCAACCCATGCAGATAGTTTGGTTATGTCTGGACGCACAAATTCTATTTGATCACTTGCAATTAATAATGCGGACAGTCTGGCTGGAAAGATCTGATTTGAGGATATAATCAGATTTGCCTGCAGTCTGACTCTGAACATAGCCTAAGTTTTGCCTTAAAATTCACAATTTCCACAAACAACATCCAGGTTGAGACTGGTTCTTATCCACTGCGTTCTTTGGCAGCCTCAGTGTCTTTTGGTAGAACCAGGAAACAAAACATGGAGCAAAGAACGCATTTGGGCACCTTTAGCTTGAGCCCTGTGTCTGTTTGAAGGCATCCAACATTTTTTATGCAGGCATCTTTTTTTAATATGACCACACAAGAACTGATGGCCTTACTGTTTCTGGCTGCCTTTACCACAGTATACAGGAGTTCATATAAATTATCCTCCTTTCTTGAGGATGTTAATCACCTCACCAACAAATCATAAACATATGACAAAAGTATAGCGGTGGACCTCTTTATGTAATTTGGTTACCTTCACCATCTACTGATTAAAGCAAACTGAGAGTGACGTGGGTGTTTCTTATTTATACTTCCAGGCGTTTTCTCAATTCTAGACCATTTGTTTTGGCTTTTAAGTGTTTCCAGATTAGGTTGCAGTATTACAATTGTATTCAAATTCAATCTCTGAGATGATCACATTTTTTGTTTCATGTTGACTATATGAAAGTTTGTTGTTAATCAAATTTATTTTCAGCCCGTTCAACATGGTTTATTTCACATGGTCATTTGACTTTAGCCTACATTTGTAGGTTAATCACTGAATAAAAAAGCGTTTGACAGAATAAAACACACTGGTTACAAAAAAAAATAGATACACAGATTGTGAATGTTTGACCAATCCAGAATATATCAGAATATAGTGTAACATATGTGTTGTACAAAATTCCTATACCTATACCCCGGTAAAAAAAACCCCATTTGTTTTAAAAAAGTATTGCGTTTAATATAACGATATCTTTTAGATCAGGATTTCCCAAACTGGGGTTAGAATTATGAAAAAAGTTGATGAAAAGCTATTAATAAATTAAATAATAAAAATGTATGATTTAAATAAATAGAGAATTTTTAATAAAACAATTAAAATAAAACCTTCTAAAAATACAAAAAATAATATATTTTTTTGTTTACCTAAATGAGACCCTTAATTAACATCAGAGAGTCATGAAAACGAATGTGTTGTTAAATTATTGAAATAATATTGGTTGCAATTGGGGTTTTTTTTGCACTTATTTTACAGTATGTGCATTTACTTGTACTCACAGTGCCCTTACTAAGAGAGTACTGGGTAATATAAGGTAACTACAGGGGTTAAGGTTAGGTTTAGATGTTCAGGGTTAGTAGTTATTACCCAGTTATTGTATTTACTATAATAAATACATTGTATATACATGGTGAAAGGACTGTACAATAAAGTGCTACCATAATATTTAGGGAAACTTTAAGTAAATATTTTAGGAGTTCATTTTATTTTCAAAAAAAGTTTCGGAATATGTATTAATAATCAAAATAGCAATTCTGTTTATCTTTTGGCAGCTAATGGCAATGGCAGCTAAGCTACCTGGCTAATTGGCTAGCAGTATGTTAAGCAAATTAATCAGTTAGCAGTATGCTAATACAATAGATTAATCAAATAGCAGTATGTTGAGGTAATAGGCTAATTGATTAGCTAGTTAGCTAACCAGTTAGCTTGCAGTCGTCTTTCTAGGATGCTGAAGTTGACTATTGACGTTTTCTGAAAGATTAGCATCTCCATTTACTGACCACTATTTTTCAGACCCTATTTTATACCGTATTTGTGGGAAGTGTCAGCAAGTTTTTTTTCTTGTAACATGTAACTGAGGCTGTAAAAGCTCATGATCATGACAAGTTCTTGAGCCATCATGAGAATGTCATGTCTGTGTTTTGGTCTGCGAACAGGAAAACTGGTAACAGGAAAACTATGGGGTACTCTTGGATCTTCCATCCAGAATGCATGAGTGGTTTTGCCCTGGGGAGATTCTGCTTCAGTAACTCTAAATAGTCCTTCACAAAATCGCTTGCTTGTCTTTGCCAGGATCCTTATGGTTCCTTGTCCTTTGTCATTATGATCTCTGAGATGGAAAGAGGGGCTCTGGTTCGAACACTGAGAGCTTTTTGTGATAGAAATGGCATTGTCTGAAGAGTAATGACATATGGCGGCTCAATATTCCATTTCCTTGTATTACATCATCACATGAGCATTATCTTTTTCATCCCTGTCCCTTGTGACCTCATTCCCATTCAGTTTTAATTCCCAAGTAACTTTTTTTAAATCGTTTTTTTATCAGTATTCACAAAAGTAGTTGCATGTACAAGAAGTTTGAACCACTATGAGGTACTATCTCAACAACATATTGCTTCCTTTTTAAGTATGAGTGCTTGTAGTTACTGATTCAAAGCTCAGGAAACACAAAGCATGATGTGACCACATTCCAGTTACCTTTTCAATTAAACATTAAAAACATTGTGGGATAAAACTGACTGACCAGCTTTAATACAAAGCTTTTAAGATTTAAAAATTTTTTAGTCATTTAATCATGCTCTGCCTAAACTCCCATTAGTGTAAGCGAGTCCCTGTAATAAATCAGTAACAAAGATCATAGTGAACCTCAAAAAAAAAGGATGTGTGTGTGTGTGTGTGTGTGTGTTTGTTCTTGCATTCTGCCCTGTCTGGGTCTGAATATTACAGCCTTCTGTAAATTATTGATTGAGTTGATGTGGTGAAGAAGAGTATTTCAGTACTTAAATATAGCTCATTCTTATATATAGTTGCTTAATTTGTCAAAGCAGTTGGATTTAAAGGAACAATATGTAAGATTTTTAGATTAAAATATCCAAAAACCACTAGAACAATGTTATATATTTTGGTGACCTGTGTACTTACATTATTCCAAGAATTTCCAACAATGTTTAAATCCAGAGAAATCAGCTATTTTAACCAGTGTTACGGACCTTGTCCTTGCGTCGTCGGTCAATGACGTCATATCCACGCTGCCCTTGATTTCCGTAGAAACCATGGAAACACCAAATACACTTTATGTATTTTACAGGCGAGCACCTGTTTGGATACACGTTTATCAACAGAGAACGAATCATTGTTATACAGCGCAACACGGTTAGTCCTGTTGTTTGAATCGCTTGTTTTCTTGATTCACCGCGAGTAACGCTTTACCATCCCTCAGAGACAACACTATTTTGTCAAATGGCTAACATAGCATAATCAGAGAGAGCTTTCTCCATCATACAATATATTTAAAAATGAATTGCATGTCATTTCGACACAGTTTTTTAGTCTGTTAATATGATATTGTTAATATTGATCTAGATTACTGCAAAGTGCAACATGTCTCTCTTACCAGACACGAACGCACAGAGTTACACATAACTTTCAACACATTCAAATGTATTTAGTATGATTGTTTTAAAACAGCGCTGCATTGCCCCACATATGCAACGAGAAAAGAGTGGAAGTGGCGAGCCGGCGACTGCAGCATAAGCATAATAAAAGCTCAGAGACTAGGAGATTTCGCGCAGGTCTCTTTCATTAGCATTCACTTCCACAGCCCTCGGCCCGTCCTCCTTCATACCACCGTAACGTTAATTAAACATTTGCTCATTCATGAACATGATTTCTGCCCAAGTCCATCGGATTTCTTTCTATCAGCTGTGGAGGTGAACAGTTAAGACTACAACTCCCATGATTCCACACTTATTCACGCTGTCATCAAGCTATGCCTTTGTTTTGAATAAGCGATCAATATTGGCTCATATTTTATTGTGGATTGTGGTAGTAAACTAGTCTAGAAATCTAGACGCACCCTAGTGGCAGTAAATATAATTTGCAACCAGGGTCGTCTAGCAACTCTCAGTAGACTTGCAAGCTTGAAAAACCAAACGCTTGTCAGGCCAGTCACATCGTGTATAGAGTCGGTGGGTGGGCTTAACATAATGATGGCAGAGAGGTGGTGGTTCCGCATGAAATCCCTGCTATTTCCCTACTAACAAAGAATGGCACTGAAGTCATTCTTAAAAAAAGGAAGATGTGTTCGGAGTTCTTCCGACCGGATACGGCAAAAGTTTATCTATCAACTAGCTCCGCTGGTGGGAAAATCCATGGGACTCAGCCACAACCCGCTCTGGTTGGTTGTAGCGCTATCCTATTGTGTGCAGAGGGAATTTGAAAGACAACCGTTTATCCCGCCTCTCGGATTGAGCCCTGCCAACGATGTGTTCCCAGACCCAACATCTTAATGTGGGTCTGGCTTGTCAGGCTAGTAGTAAACACTACTAATCAAAAGATTGGGGACGGTAGAATTTTTTTATGTCTCTTATATGCTCATCAAACCTGCATTTAAAAAATTATTACAGTTTTTTATTTGAATACATTTTAAAATGTAATTTTTCAGTAAATCAGAATTTTCAGTCTTCAGTGTCACATGATCTTTCAGAAATCATTCTGATATGCTGATGTGCTACTCAAGAAACATTTCCTATTATTATCAATGTTGAAAATGGTCCTTTTTAATATTTTTATATATTATACAGGATTATTTGATTAATAGAAGCATCTACAACATTTATTTAAATTGGAAATCTTTTGTAACATTATAAATGTCTTTATAGATGATCTAGAGCAGGTGTCTCCAACCCTGCTCCTGGAGAGCCAACGTCCTGCAGAGTTTAGCTCCAACCCAATCAAACACACCTGACGCAGCTAATCAAGGGCTGCGTCCGAAACCTGGAAAATGCTGCCTTCGGAGGACAAATTTCAAGGCAGGGAGGCACCAAGGCACGTCCGAATCTAATGTTAGCTTCACTTCCTGTCTCCTGAGATACCTTCATCTGATCGATTTTTGAAGGCAGCATACATGTATCCTTCACTGCCTTTGATATCCCACAATCCTGTGCTTTCCATTCAGTGAGCTGGGGGAAAAAGATGGCTTCCGAAAGTTGCATTTGCTGGTCAGTTTGTGTGTAACTCTAAATTTTACCTAAATATTTCCACTTCTCATGTCATTTCTTGAGAAATTACTAATGTAGTAGCCTTATTAAATATTTGTTTGGTTCTCACCAAAGATCGCTCTATTTTGCTGTAGATCATTAAACTGTTACACTGCCTAAGAAGTCTGTCTGAAATTAGTTTCGTGAGGTGCCTTCATGCACATACGCTGCCTTACAAACCATTGTCTGATAAGGAAGCGAGGCAACGAGTCAGCTTCCTAGGTTTTCGGACGCAGCCAAGGTGTCCAGGGTTACATGAAAATTCCAGGCAGGTGTGTTGGACCACGGTTGGAACTAAAGTCTGCAGGAAGGTAGCTTTCCAGGAGCAGGGTTGGAGACGTCTGATCTAGAGGCAAAACGGACCCAAAATTGCACTTGATTTTTTTATTGGTCCATCGGCTGCATCTTGTCCAATCTTCACCATTTCACATAGCTTCCTCACAGAGTTCAGATTATATACACCAGTTCCATGACATCACAAAGAGCTCTGCTGAAATGGGTTAAAAAAATACTTTATCTATGAGACTGTGCTCATTAACGTGCTTTCAGCACATAAATTGCAGAATTAGAAAATATTCATGTGACTGCAGCTCATGAATTGCCATTTTAGGTTACCATAGTAACCTGTAGGTCTCTGTAAATTTGTGTGTAACCCAGTTAGATTATTTTAACTCTCTTGTCTGTTCCGTGTAAATGAATAAGCTTATGTCATGGTATCATTGCAGTAGCATGTTCTTTGGACACCTACCATGGTAATATCATAGTATTGTGTATCTCAGATCTTTCCTGTTTTTTTTCTACAGGTTTTGCTTTATGTGTGTGGCCTTCTACATACGGTTTTGTGTTATGTTGCAGTGTTTACTGTATGTGTGTGTTTTAATCTTAATCTCTTTCTTTTCTCTGTAGAGCCCAGTATCAAATGAGGGGAGATTGTGATTGGCCCCTGCAACCTGTGGTGTATTTGTGTCTCCAGTGGATCAAGTACACTTTCTTACCATAATAATCTTCAGTCATATATTAGAACACACACACACACTCGCATGCACAACGCCTGAGCCTCATCTCTCTTAGGTGAGAAACACTTTAAATCAGACCAGATTCCTTCCTTCATATGTTAAATGCTTATGTTCAATACATAAAGTAGGCATGAAACGGAAGTTGCGATAGTTTTTTTTCCTATTGTGACGTATATCAAAGTTAAACGGCTTCTTGAATGAGAAAAAAAATGTAGGTCGGGACTTTATTCTCTCCATCGCAGTGTTATTTTAGTTTTAATACAGTTTTATTCATATTTTGAATAAGCTTTTATTTTTTTATAGTTTTCATGTTAATTTAATTTTTTTTTTAAATGTTTATGTACTTTTGTAACTTTTATTAATTTTTTTTTAAAACAATATTGCTATTTTGGTTAAATGTATTTTTATTTCAGTTTTAGTTTGCTTTATTGATTTCCACTTATTTTAGTGCTTAATAACTAATATTTATGTTTAATTTTTTTTCAGCTTTATTTCAATTAAAATAAATGTTTTAGTAGGTTTAGTTAATGATAATATCCCTGGTCCATCAGGAATAGATTTTCTTTTATGGTGTTTGTTCTTAATATAAGCAACATTTTAATTTGCCGTTGCAAATTTATCATAAATTATATATATCTTTTTTTCTGTCTATATTGGTATGTAGCCACTTGGAAACTAATAGGACAGATTTTGGCATGATTTTTAGAAATGCAATTTAGTCTTAGGCATTCAGATTTACTGTTTCTCCACCTTTCTTGGCATAGGCTTCACTATGGAAGCCTGTTTCCATCCCAGACTAAAAAATTTAAAAGGTAATTGTGAAATATTGCTTAAAATCAGAAATAAAATTACACTTGTGAGATTTAGTCACAGTTACAAGTTTAAATTGTTTGATATGAGTGATCAAACTACTTTCTCCACAAACGATGTGCTGTCATAACTCTTACTTCAGGATGTCCCAAAATGTTTTTTTCCCGTTTCAGGTTTGTGCTTTCTGCATCCTTGTATTGTGGGTGCAGTTACACCTTCCAACCGCATGGAGGCGCAGCAGGCTTCTCCTGATAGCAGCAGTGAGGAATGTACTGTACTAGAGGCTCTGCCTGGCAAGGGAACAGCACTCATTTGCTCTCAACACAAAGGAAAAGTGAGACATCTTTCAGTAAACGCAAACCCACACACACACACACCACACGCACACGCACACACACACACACACATGTTTGTTTTTGTGAAATGTGGGGACATTCCATAGGCATAATGGTTTTTATACTGTACAAACCGTATTTTCTATCCCCCTACACTGCCCCTGCCCCTAAACCTACCCATCACAGGAGACTGCGCAGTTTACTTTCTGTGAAAAAAACCTCATCCTGTGTGATTTATAAGCATTTTGAAAAGTGAGGACATGGGGAACGTCCTCATATTTCACCCTCTTTTTGTAATACCTATGTCATACCCATGTCATTATACACATTTGTGTCCTGATATTTCACAAAAACATGCCCCCACACACACACACACACACACATGTTGGGTTTTCATGTTTTATGGGGACATTCCATAGGCGTAATGCATTTTATACTGTACAAACCGTATTTTCTATCCCCCTACACTGCCCCTGCCCCTAAACCTACCCATCACAGGAGACATGCTGAATTTTTACTTTTTTAAAAAACATCACTTAGTGTGATTTATGACCTGTTTTCCTCATGGGGACCAAAAATCTCCCCACAAGGACAAGCATTTCGGATATTGCCATCTTTGTGGGGACATTTTGTCCCCATACCGTAGGGATTACCAGTCCACACACACACACACACCACAAAATGATTGCACAGATGGGTGAAATGTCTTACAGGCAGTGTATTTCCCATGAGCCATAAGCTTTCTGTCCCAGATAAACAAGTGTACCCTGATCTCAGCTGGTTACGCTATAAATATGAAAGATAAAGCTAAAAGTGTCCTCATAGGTTAGGGAACATTTAGGATGCTTAGATTTTTTTTTGAGTTTGGGAATGTGTAGTTATTCATTTATATTTGGACATGTAGCACCTAAATTGATTCTAAATATTATTGGAGAAGATAATGAGCTTCTGTTAAAAGCATCACAACACAAGACAAAACTATTCTGAAGGAAGGATCGATGGAAAGGCCATCACAGTAAATAGAATGGGATTTGTGCTTTTAATTTAGTCATTGATTTTGGTATCATTGACTTTCACTGCATAGCAGTCATCTAGAATAGTGGTTCTCTTTTATGGCTTTTTCAATAACCAGTTCTTGGAGAGCTAACGAAATACATTTTGTAAAAAAATAAATGGCAAATATTATAAAAATACATTTGACACTATTTATTTTTTTTGTCAAATACAACTGAAATGTACAAAATCGAAAATTAAGTGCATGTTTCGGTGCATTTTAGGGTGGTTTTATATTTCTGCATTAATACAAAGTTCTCTCATGGGACTCTAGATGGCGCAGGCTGATAAAATCCTTTGGCTAGTTGCACATTTGGATTTCTGATCAGTGAGTGTGACACTTCTGGTTTTGCTTTACGCCGATGCATAGGAAAACGAAAATGATCACTTATGGTTGTTTTTAGAATCTATTATATCATTTAAAATACTACTACGATATATATTAATGTCTCATTAGTCACTGGGATTTAAACGCACACGCATGAGTCATATTAATGAATGAACTCATGGTGCATACGCATACAAAAAAACGATAATGCCTACTGTAACTATAAAGCTACAGCTACGATTAGAGAGTTTGCATAAAATGCCCCGTGAACATTCACACGTTTGCCTTGTGATAGGCTACAATTTACAATTTAATTTTCAAAATACTATTTTCTCAATTCTGCACATATTTTCACTTTCCTACATCAATTGCTCTTTCAATATGATCACTACATATTTTACATTTACATGTTTTCTTTGCATCAATTATCTTTTTAGATAAAAACAAGGGCTGTAAAATACTGTACGGCATATGTTGCCTATAGACACAAGACAGATAATGATGCAACAGTTGCTCTTTATTCATCTCACTTGAAAAAAATAAATTTAGTAATTAAAAGAAACGCACAGGGGAAATACAAACACTGGGAATGATATGCATTTAAATTACATATGCTACTAAATAATACAAACAGTTTGCAATAATAATGTTACCAAATAAAGTTACTAAAGCATACACTGAGTCCATATCATATTCCCATGCTTATTTATATCAAAGATGAGGATTGATACTTCGGTTGACAATAGCAAACATAAGATCTTCATGAGTGTCAAGTGTTGTTCCACACAGAAAGAGAAGGAAGTTTTTTTGTCCCCCTGCAGTCAGAACAAAATCGGGAAATGTATATTACACACTTTTGTGTGAATAAAGATATCCCTCTGAATCATCCCTGAGCCTCAACCGCAGAATCAACAGCACAAAGATTGAAAGATAATCTCCATGTAGCTCATTGAATTACCACACAGAGGTACACAATAATATAAGAAGGATGTTTTCTTTCATCTCTGATAGACCACCATCTAATTTTTAATTTGAAAAAACATTCATTACATCTAGCCAAGCTTCATATTTAAGTTTCTTCTTGCACCAAATGCAAGCGTCTCGGAAGACCGGAAGACTATGAGCGGAAGTAACCATGCTCACACTCGCATTGCCAAAGCTCACCGGCGCCATATTGTGCACATAGCGAATCTGCATGCAATCACATCATTCTCTATAGGGCGCAGCTGATTGGTTCCTGCTGTATCAATATCTCAACCTTCAAATACTTTGTTAGCATTTGCTGTAGCAGTTTGCAGCGCGCTTTCAGAAACCCCCAGCTCCACCTGTATAGATCTGCAAAGGATAATTAATGTATGTTATATTGTACAGCTGAAGCATGTCTTACTTGCTCACTGCAGCGTGTCGTGTATGTATGGGCAATGGCAAGTCCCGTAATTGTTCTGCAGCAACGGTAGAACTGTTCCTCCGAGACTAAACATATTAACATTGTCATATCCATTACCATGCCAAATGCTCAGAGAGCTGTCATGACAGAACCTCAATGTGCTTTTTTCAGGTGCCTGCACTGTACTGTTTGGCATGTGAGAATGCAGTATGTGAAGACTGTTTAAATGGAGAACATGCTGGACACCCCACTGATTCACTGGAAAATATTGTGGACCAACAACTAGCAGCACTGCAAGACAGAGTGGATTCAGCTAAGAACAGGTGAGCCCATGATAGCCATCCTGTCGTTCTCAGTACAATAAATTAAATAGACTTATAAAAAAGAAGCGCCACACAAAATAAATACCCCTTGTGCATGCATTACCGGTATATATACATATATATATGTATATATATATATATATATATATATATATATATATATATATATATATATATATATATATAATGTATATATATATATATATATATATATATATATATATATATATATATATATATATATTTTTTTTTTTTTAATAATGCTTTCACCTGCCAATAAGATCAGTTTAGCTTCACATTCCACAGACCTTACCATCAGTACAGAAAATAAAATAAAATAAAATGTTTTAGTGGATTATGTGATGTGTGTGTCTTGGCATAAGGAAAAAACTCCATCGCCTAATTACTTGATTCATTAAGTGATTGCTTAGTGGTTTACTATTGATGTCTTCAGTAATGGTTGATGAATGAATATTCAGATGAATAGATGGTTAATGGACCTATTTAACTAACTTACAGGCTTCCTCAGATAAGAGAAGCAGTTCAGTGTTTGAGAGACATTCTGCAGCAGTTGAACACTCAGCGGAGCTCCATAGAGGAAGACATCCATTCCTCCTTCAGCGAGCTGCACAAAACTCTCGATACGCGCAAGAGCGTCCTGCTCATGGAGCTGGAAGTCACTTATGGACTGAAGCAGAAGGTTTGTTTCCAGGACACAGGAGACACTGATTTTAATGTTTGCATGTTGCTATAGATAACAGCATAATAAGCATTAAAATACATGCCTCATACAAATATTGGGAAAATTAGTCAATTTGGTGTTAAATTAAATATGCATGCTTGTTTAATTTTTAACGTTAGTTTACTACAACAGTTAAGAACTAACAATGAAAAACCCTCCTGAAGCATTTATTGTTCTTAGTTCATGTTAATTCCAATTAATACATTATTAAAATCAAAAGTTGTCTGTTAATATTATTTGATGGACCTGAGCTAACATGAACTAACAGTGAACCGTTGTATTTTTTACTAACATTAACAAAGATTAAATACTGTAATAAATGTATTGCTCATTTTAGTTAATGTTAGTTAATGCATTAACATTAACTAATGGGATCTTATTGTAAAGTGTTACCGAATAAATTATAGTATATTAATGTACATATATTTGCTATACACTACAAATCAAAATGTTGGGGTCAGTAAGACTTTTAAATGTTTTTGATGTCTTTTATGCTCACCAAGGCTGCATTTTTTTTTTAAAATACAGTAAAAACTGTAATATTGTGAAATATTATTACAAATTAAAATAACTGTTTTCTACTTTAATATATTTTAAAATGTAATTTATTCCTGTGATGCAAAGCTGAATTTTCAGCATCATTCCTCCAGTCACATGATCCTTCAGAAATCATTCTTATATCATGATTTATTATTATTATCAATGTCGAAAACAGTTGTGCTGCTTAATATTTTGTGGAAACCACGATACATTTCTTTTCAGGATTTTTGATGAATAGAAAGTAAAAAAACAGCATTCATTTGAAATAGAAATGTTTTGTAACATTATAAACGTCTTTACTGTCACTTTTAATCAATTTAATGCATCCTTGCTGAATAAAAGTATTCATTTCATTAAAAAAATCGTACTAATCCCAGACTTTTGAACTTTAGTGTAGTTATTAAATCAACATATTAAAGTGTAATAGTAAGTTAATTTGATATAAATAAATAAAATATAGATAATATATGTATCTTAATTACGCTGCCTATCTTTTGAAACATCTCTTCTGTTTTATTTTGTGTATCCTAAAGGTTCTGCAGGCTCAGTTGGACACTCTTCTGCAGGAGGAAGCTGCCATCAACCATAACTGCAGCCTGACCGACGAGGCCCTGGACAAAGGAAACAAGGCTGTTGTATTGCAGACCCATAAAGACGTAGGAGAGAGACTGAGTGACCTGGCCAGCCAGGGCCTTCCTCTTCAGCCTGAGGAGAACGACCAGCTGGATCTCATGATGGAGATCGAAGGGCTTCGCAAATCCATCCACAACTTGGGCACTATCGTCACCACCAATGCCGTGGCAAGTCAAACCGAGGCATCTGGGGAGGGTCTGGAACAGTGTGTTGTGGGCCAGCCAGCATCTGTCATCATAATCACAAGGGACAAGGCCGGAGGACTGTGCAAGACGGGTAACGCCATCATCTCAGCAGAAGTCTGCACGCCGGATGGAAGTGTTGCAGACGGTGAAGTGGTGGATCATAAAAATGGAACATATGAATTCCAATACACGGTGAAGAAAGAGGGCAATTTTAGTCTAGCACTGAGACTTTATGATCAGCATATTAAAGGAAGTCCCTTCCAGTTAAAGGTCACATGCTCTCCGGATGATTCTCCACCCACCACCACTGCAGCCAATGCTGCATCCACAGGTTCCAGCGATGGTGGGGCACGGAAACGGAGCGCCAAATCCCCAGGGAGCAGAAGCCGGCAGAAGGGCGTCAGACGGGGAGGAAGCTTGTTCAGCACCCCGAAAAAGAGAGTGAACCCGATCGAGGATGACCTCATTTTTAGAATAGGTACAGTACATGCAGGGAAAGATTAAAGGCCCGTTTTTCACCAAGGACGATAACTATAACGACAAAGATAAAGTTCTAAAAATTGTTCTGAATAGATTAAAAAAATAGTCAACACCAAAACTATAATGACAATGATACAGAGAAACAAATCAAAATGACTTTTCCCAGCTGATGAATGATAAAAACAATGACAGCCAATGAGAATTTACCCAACTTTATAAAACTCAGATGAGATAAACTGCAGCACGTGCTTAGAATAAACAGAATGATATATCCTCTGGCGTGGATGCTGATATAGTTATTGTTATAGTTATATTTATAGTTAGCGTTCTTGTTGTGAATGGGCCTTAATAGATGTGGTTTAATAAATCCTAAACTTATACGCTGTTGAAAACTTATATATATAGTTTTAATTTATTTTTATGTATTAGTTTATTTAGTTTGTTATTTTAGTACTTCGTTATACTGAACAAAAATGAAAAATATTGACTTGGCCACAAGCAGTTTAATAAAACCTAATGTTTTTTAATGTTTTAATTTTAATTTTAGTTAACAATAATAACTCTGCACCAAACTAGTACATACAGTACTTTTCAGAAGTTTGGGGTCGGTAAGATTTTTTTATGTTTTTGAAAGAAGTCTCTTATGCTCACCAAGATGTTGATTTGCTGATCACAAAATCTTAATATACAGTTGTGATGCTTATTATTTTTTGTGGAAAACACAATGCATATATATATTTTAGGATTCTTTAAGATTCTAACCCTTATAAATAACCCTGAATAAATTCAGAAGAATGTTTTTAGGTTACATAACCTAAAATTTTGGGAAAACAATCCCTGGCACAACCACCTAGCAACATACCTGCAACCACCACACGACACACATCTTCTTCTTCTTCAAAAAAAAAAAAAGATTTTTGAAGTAATTTTTACTAATCTTCACAAAATACTTCAGTTCAATTCTTTAACGTAACATCTGTTGGTTTCATAGGAACAAAAGGGAGGAATAAAGGAGAGTTCACTAACCTCCAAGGAGTAGCAGCTTGTTCAACTGGAAAAATCTTAATTGCCGACAGTAACAATCAGTGTGTGCAGGTAAAAAGCCCTGTTATTTTCATAGTACAGTATATCGTTATATACAGAAAACTGAACTGAATTCTCTGTTGATCAGATATTTTCAAATACGGGAGAGTTTCAAAGCCGGTTCGGGGTGCGTGGCCGGTCACCGGGGCAACTGCAGCGGCCCACTGGAGTAGCTGTGCATCCGAATGGGGACATCATCATTGCTGACTATGACAATAAGTGGGTTAGCATCTTCTCCAGTGAAGGCAAATACAAGGTCAGTTATATTTAGTTAGTATGAACAAGCAAATTTGCTGTGCAAATGCCTTAAATTGCCTGCTTATCTTTGCAATGAAACTCGAGTTTTAATGATGATGTTGTTCTGATTTTTCTAAAGGCCAAGCTGGGCTCAGGAAGGCTGATGGGCCCGAAGGGCGTGTCTGTGGATCAGAACGGTCATGTTATCGTTGTGGACAACAAGGCTTGTACGGTTTACATCTTCCAGCCCAGCGGAAAACTCGTCACTAAGTTTGGCAGCCGGGGAAACGGGGACAGACAGTTTGCAGGTGTATACACATCTCCAGCAGTGAAGAGAAATACATGATGAAGGGTTGCATTATAACACACAGATTCAAATGTTTTTCAATCATGTAATATTATAATTCTATGGTTCTGTATGAATATAACCTAGCCCTTTCTTTCCATGTAGGCCCACACTTTGCAGCAGTCAACAACAACAATGAAATAATCATCACAGACTTTCATAACCATTCTGTTAAGGTAAGCTTAGCTTGCTTTAACCCTCTAATTACCATAGATTAGAAAAACTGTAGGATTTTTTTTTCAGAATTGTATTTATTATTATTATTAATAATAATAATGATATACTAGAAAAAGTATTATAATTTTCCAATTTAAAAATAAAATACATTTAAAATAAAACATAATATTAGATTAAAATACACATAAAATAATAAAAACAAATAATGATAAAAAACATTCATTTGGAACATACACAGATTAAAATACACATGTAGAATTGTATATTTTTATAATTATATATTTAAATATTATACATATAATCATACGTATCATCATAAAATTGCATTAAATAATATCGTTTTACAGATTTATTGCAACACTTCTGATTGACACTAGGGTGTGATAAAGTAGATTGGAAATTAAACATTGCTTGAAAAAGAGTCTAGATTTATTTTCTCTATCTGAAAATAATCTGGTTACAAAAAGGTAGATTCAGGTCTAGTTATTACCCAGTTAATGTAATACCTATATAGTATGTACATGAGGAACAGGACTGTAAAATAAAGTGCTACCATTATTTCCAAGATGTTAAATGAACAAAGGGCTACATGTTCCTAATGTATATTTTGTAATGTATATAATGTTATGTCGTATTACTTAACATTATGCTCTCTTATAGGTATTTAATGCAGATGGTGAATTCTTGCTCAAATTTGGCTCAAACGGTGAAGGCAACGGCCAGTTCAATGCTCCCACGGGGGTTGCTGTGGATGTCAATGGGAACATTATTGTGGCAGACTGGGGAAACAGTCGAATACAGGTAATGAATTGTTGTCCTGTATTAACTTTGACAGACACTAAATTTGTATAAAAGAACATTTAAGGTGAAGTAACACTCGAGAAACACTCTCTTCGGAAACAATTCCTATTTCCTAGCACACTCTTTGGGAAGTCAACCTAAAAAAATGTTTTTTCAAAAGTTTAGGGTTAGTAAGATTCACAAAGAAAGCGTCTTATGCTTACCAAGACCGCATTCAAAAAAATTTTGATCAAAAATACAGTAAAAACACCAATACTGTAAAATATTACAATTTAAATTGTTTTCAGCATTGATAATAATGAGAAATGTTTCTTGAGCAGCAAATGATCATATTAGAATGAGATGTGACACTGAAGACTGGAGTAATGCATTTTAAAATATGTTCAACTACATCAGACTACAGAGCCCCGCACATGCCGGAAATATGTGTATCCTGACCACAAATTAACAATTAGTTCCCATAATTGACTAATGCGTCAGCATGTTTTACTAATTTGTTCCCCTTGTTTTAAATCGTGCACACAATAAAATTATCCATCCCCTAGTTTTACTAAATCGTGGCCACGTTGTAATAATTTGTTCCTTTGTTTTAGTTAAGTCAAAATGAGGGAACAAGATTTGTTCAATATGGCCACAATTTACTAAATGAGGGAATTAATTAAGTCGTGGGAATTAATTATTTATTGATGGCCACAATTCACTAAACAATATAGGTTTTTTTGCATGTCATGTGCAGGGCTCTGAAGTTTTCTAATATATTTAAATATATTTTAGAATGTGATTTTTTTTTTTTTTGTGATGGTAAAGTTGAATCATTACTTCAGGCTTCAGTGTCACATGATCCTTCAGAAATCGTTCTAATATGCTGATATGCTGCTCAAGAAACATTTATTATTCTTAACATGTCTATGATGAATAAAAAGTTAAAAAAGAACAGCATTTATTTGAAATAGAATCTTTCGTAACATTATAAATGTCTTTACTGCCAATTTTAAGCAATTTAGTGCATCCTTTCTGAATAAAAGTATTAATTTATTTTCTTTTTTTTTAAAATCGTACTGATCCCAACTTTTTAACAGTAGTATGTAGTTGCCTCTTTAAAGGAGGCAACTACAAAAATAGGGCTTATTCAACTTCTTTCCTACATTTAATGACAAAAATGCATTTGCCCACATATCTGAAAGTAGGAAAGATGTTGAATAAGCCCTATTTCTAAAAACGGTGTGTGTTCCTTTAAAATGTTCACCTATAAAACATTTTTCAGCACTGATCAGACAATAAAATGACAGTACAAAACAGAAAAATACATACTTATAAAAATGTCATTCAGAAATCAAAATTCTCATTCTCAGGTGTTTGACGGAAGTGGATCGTTCCTGTCCTACATTAACACCGCTGCCGATCCCCTCTATGGGCCGCAGGGCCTCGCTTTGACTTCGGATGGCCATGTTGTGGTGGCTGATTCTGGGAACCACTGCTTTAAAGTGTACCGCTACCTGCAATGACTTCAGAGGGACCGGAAAAAGAATCAAAGTCAAACTGTCTGTCCAAATCTTGCACTTAATGTGATGTAATGGTATTCTCCCTCGGTTTTCACATCTTTGGTATTTGTTATTACTGTCGGACGACTCTCTAAGAAGACTGAAGCTTGTTAACACTATTTATGGGATGCCTTGGAATGCCTTTGCCAAACCTCCACACACTACACTGTGGAAATACTGAGACGTCAATGCATTGGTGAGTGTACTACCTAAGCTGAAAACTCTGCTCTTATGTGCTGCATGTGGGATCCATGCATGAGCCGCCACCTTTTGGACACATCCGAGTCCCATCTGACTTCTAGGATGCTATTAGAACACTATCTCCACACATTTATGAACGTGTTGGTGAGGAAACATTTTACAGATACTCATAACTCATGCAGCCAAGAGAGCAGACAGACTCAAGCTTTAGCATTCCCTCTCTGACCATTTGGCTCCATTGTTTATGCATCTTACAGTTGACTAATACACTACCGGTCAAAGGGTTTTCGGAAAAATTACAGTCTTTCATGCTCACAAAGGCTGCATGTATTTTCTCAAAAATACACTAAAAACTGTAATATTTTGGAATATTATTACAATTTGTTTTGCAATTTAATATATTGTAAAATTAAATGTATTCCTGTGATGCAAAGCTGAATTGTCAGCATCATAACTCCAGTATTCAGTGTCACATGATCCTTCAGAAATCATTCTGATATGATGATTTACTGCTCAGGAAACATTTAAAGCAGCCGTAAATGTTTTCAACATGATACAAATAAGAACTATCATTAATAATTGAGCACCAAGAATAATAGATCATAACAGCATCAAATCATCATATTAGAATGATTTCTGAAGGATCATGTGACACTGAAAACTGGAGTTATGAAGCTGAAAATTCAGCTTTGCATAACAGGAACAAATTACATTTCACAATATATTAAAACAGAAAACAGTTCTTTTAAATTGTAATAATATATCCTATTACTTCTACTGTATTTTGATCAAATATATGCAGCCTTGGTGAGCATAAGAGACTTAATAAAAGCATTAAAAAATATATATATTTCAAACCTTTGACCAGTAGTGTAGGCCCTATTATAGCTTCACAAACGCTGATCATATTCCACCCATGTCTGTTTAATTAATAGTTTTTACTCCAATCAGTGCAACTGCAATAAGCAAACTTACAGTGTGGAACTGAAACATCACCAATAGCGATTTGTCCTGTGTGATGACATACTGTGTGTACGTGTGTAAGAGACTAACAGTAGATTACACGACGCACTGTTGCCTTGCATACCTATAGAATGATACTAGCAGTGTATGGCTCTTTATTTAGAAAATATTAGGACTCTCTATTTTCCTTACGAATACTATTAAAAACTGGAAATATCTATATATTTGTGTATTTATCGTAAATAATGTTTCAGAGCAAAGAGGTTTGGGTTTCAACTGCAAACGTACTTAAAAGCCAAACATTTTCAAGGAATTTTTTTTGGTTTTGGTTTGTCCATCATTCTCCTGTGTATCCCAGTATTCTTAGAGGCACGATTCATGCATAGTAGTAATGATGTCACACAAATTTCTGGCAATAGTATTTCATCATCATTACAACGCAAAGGTCATTTTTATGTTTTTGCTTTTATATTCAAATTTTAGAATGTGTTCATTATGTTGTTTTGATTTGGTACAGTACGTCTGTACTGTAAATTATGCATATGATTTAATGTGCTGATTTGCTTTATTTTCTGTATATAAGGATTGTATGTAAAGAATGTTTTGTATGTTCATCAAAAAAAGAATTTTACTTGAATGTTATCATTTTATGTCTGTACAAAAAAAATCAGCCTTAACATTCGCATCATGCAACATTTTTCTTTGTTTTCACTTTATAAAAAGGATTTCAGTAGAATATTTTATTTAATTTAGTTTCATCTTTTTGATGTGTGCCTGTTTACGACTTAAAACGGTAATCTTGCTTGGACTGTGTTGATTTTTCTAATATTGCTATCACATCATATCATTACCATGCTAATGTACAGCGCATTAAAAAGTGACTTTGGAAAAGCTTGTTGTCCTGTTTTAAAAAAGAAACAAATCTTAAGATTTACTTGCTTTCATTTGATATTGGCACTTAAATAATCAATATTTTAAAGTATAGTACCTTAAAATAAATACAACTGAACAGGTCTAGAAAATGCATGTAACATAATGAATATATATACATAGTTGTTGTTTTTTTAAGAAGCCTCTTTTGCTCACTAAGGCTGCATTTCATTTATCAAAAATACTGTAAAATAATATCAGAGTTTAAAATAACTTAAATACATTAATAGGCCTATATTATTTTAAAAATGTTATTTATTCCTGTGTTCAAAGCTGAATTTATCATCATCACTGCAGTCTTCATTGTCACACGATCCTTCAGAAATCATTCTAAAATACTGCTTTGGTGCTCAAGAAACATAATTACATTAGTGCAAATAGCCCACCTTGTTGGCAGAGGATATTTACACTGGATTGTTAACATAGACAGTAAAAGAAAGATTGTTAACAGCAGCAATAGAGTGGTGCAGGTATGACATCACTTTGTAGGCCAAAATGCAGAAGCGAGTTAGTATTTTAGCCCTTCCGGTTCCCTCGTCCTGAAGTCAACTGTTTGTTTGTTTTTCAATGGGTGTTTGTTAAATAAGGTCTGTGGTGAACACAAGCTCAAGTCACTTTTTTACGTTTTATTCTACGACATAAAATACATCAGTATTACCCCACTCGTGATTTTTTAAAGCTGTTACGTGTCTTGAAAGAGGTTGCTAACAAGTGGTTATAAATGGGACGACAGACTAGTCAAGCGGGGAGATTAATAGTCATCACGCCAAACAGGTCAACTCAGTCCGCTTTCACAGCTTCATTATGATCATAATCAGGGGTGCCGCCAGAAATTCTGGGCCCTATGGAAAACAAAATTTCTGGGCCCCCTACAATTTTACAGATAAAATTTGACCCAATAAACATGCCCTGTATACTTTAAAAGATACTTAGCACATTGCATAGTTAAAATGTCTAAAGATGAGTACAAAGCCTACAAAAACAAGAAAAATATAGAAAGATGTACTTGTTTACATAAAAGGAGAACATTTATTATCTCAATTGCAAGCATAACAGAACATAACATAATGTCTTAATATAAAATATTAAAATATCTATTTTGTAAACTCCTTATAGCCAATTGTTACTACAGACACATGTTTTATTCCATTTTATATTATATTATTTTTTCTGGGGCATTTTGTTCATATTAAGAACATCAAGTGACGCCGTTTCACACATACTCCGTCTGCAGGGCGTATGCGGTGGGAATTTTTTCCCGTACCCATGTTAACGGATTACAGCTTTCACACTGCACGCGGATGCAGTTCGTGCTGCTCCGGCACCGAATACACACCGCAACATGCACTGCAGACGGAGTAAGTTATGTGTGAAACGGGCGTAAGACAGCATCAATCGTAGCAGCAGCACTGTCACTTCACAGAACATACGACACACACGGCAAACTGATTTTGTAGTTTTTGAAGCGTGTAGATTACTTTTTGTTTATCATCATTCATGTGGCGAACACAGTAGATAAGACGTGTTTAGAGGCTTCATTCTTTGTGAAGTTTCGCGCTCAGGCTCACCTTGTTCGTCTGGGGGATGTGGGACGTGGGGAGGAGAGCAGCAGCCACTGAATCTGTGTCTACGAGATGATAACCCGAAGACAGCACAGCAGATATGTAATGTTGGATGTAAATCATAATTCAGTAATTATTTTACTAAGCTAGCTAGATAAAAGCAGGTCATACGTAGCAACAAAAATAAGTAACTCTGAAAGTTTTGGAATAACGTTACAGGAATAGGGCAAGCTAGCTTTCTTTTGAAAAACTGTGTGACATACTGTCGACTTCGGCGTTCTCTGTCTTCTCTTTCCTTCTTTTCTTTCCGTTTTTGATGCCCCGACTTTTGATGTGACATGCCTGCGTGTATCACTGTCTGCGCTTCATCATAGCAAGTGCAATAACCAAGAGACGCTAGCGATCTAGCTCGGACCGCGCAGGTGGCATGAACCATTGTGAGAGGGGAGGGGGGTTGTGACTGACATTTTGAAATTCGTTTTTTAAATATAAAATCTATGGTCAAAATGGACAAAATACACATTTAGGGCATGAGGGGCCCTAGCACATTTAATGTATGTATAAAAAATAGAAAAGAAATAAAAGAAAAGGGGGTCTGCTCTTCTGGGCCCTAAATCAGCCTGGGCCCTTAGAATCGTCCTAACCTTCCACCCCTTTACGGCGCCCTTGATCATAATTGTGCTAAAAATATACTATTCTAACTCAAACTTTATGGGAAAATGTCTTTAGATACAAACTGAAAGAGTTGTTGGAAGCTTAGTGATGGTGACGTTGAAGTCGAGCGACTGTGATGTAGTTCGTTTACAGCCCTACCTTTAGCTTTATACTTCTGGCGACTGCATTTAGGCTTTAAAATTAATACAAGTTGTGTTTATCTGTGGAAATGATCTTGATGGACAAAACATGCAAGTATCAAACTTTTGTTTATCGCAGAGCTTGTTTTTAGAGATAATCCAAGTTTTTTTCGAAGAATCCAGTGATGCTAACTGCCAATTGGACTACAACGTGTCGTCATACCTGCACCACTATATGTGATAATATTTTTGTGGAAACAGTGAATTTCAAATTGCTATAAAGTCAAAATATGAATAAGCATAAAGATTTGAGAGAATAATTTATACCCAAATGTCCTTCCCCCCACCCTTTCCACTTAGTACAATCATGGCAGACTCCAGTCATATATCAGTAGCCACATAAAAATGGTTTAATTTCACACAGAGCAGGGCGCCTCATTGGGTTTGACATGTTGGCCAGCTCAACATAAATAAAAAATACTGAGTGCAGCTTTGGCAATCACCCCTATTCACTCTTCATTTGTACCGTAACAAAAACATAACCACTAATATCCACACCTACATTAAACACCATTACAATGCTAAACGATTAAACAAACAGGGACAATAGATCAAATGAGGCACGGTTTCGATTAGGAGCGATAGACAGCAGCTTTAGAGGGGCTTCTGTAGTCTCTGATTAATGCATCAGCATAGGTCACTTCTGAAAGAGTTTATATCTGAATAAGTCTTTTTCTATGTATCTGATAAATTTAAAAAGCAAAAAAGCAGCTGTCTGATTTATATTATAAAGTGTAAAATTTACACCTAAATATTCAAAAAGGTCAACACATGCACAGTTTTAAACGGAATCAAATACTGTAGGTGTTTATTCAAGTCCAAGTGAAAAATTTATTCCGTGCACAATTCCAATTATGATGGGTTGCCAGGCGACCAGGTACCTCAACCAATCCAGAAGTTGTCCATATAAAACATGTGTTCTCTCCCAGCTGATGTACACATTTAAGGTGTAAACATGGTGTAAACTTGTAGTTTAATTCATCTTTTTTAAATAAATAAATAAATATATATATATATATATATATATATATATATATATATATATATATATATATATATATGCATATTTATCATGATTAATCGATTTGACAGCACTAATATATATATATAAAGCACAAACTTGTGTTAGACACGATTAATTGCGATTATATTATAGTTTTGCAATATATTACTTTGTCAAATTGATGAATCACATCCAAAATAAGTTTGTCTACATAATGTGTGTGTACTGTGTATAATTATTTATATATAAATACACACACACGCATGTATATAAAAAAATATATTTATATATAAAATAATTATATTTAAATAAATTATATAAATGTATATACATGCAAATATTTCTTAAATATGTCATGAATGTGTGTGTATTTATATACACATAATAATTATACACAGTACACACAAATATATTATGTAAACACAAACTTTTATTTTGGATGCGATTAATTGAAGCTTGTTTCCACCACAAAATTAAAAAATACAAAGGGTAATTACAATTTTTAATCGCACAATTCTGACTTTTATATCTTGTTTATATCATGGAATTCAGAGGGGAAACCATTCTGAACTGCGAGATAAAGTAGCATTTACCCTTTTTTATTTTTTCCATAGTTCAAGAAACCTGGTCATTATTTAAACTGAAAGTCATGCATGTAAATTATGACCAATTTAACAAAATTCAAGGATACGGGTTATTCATCATCCTTTTGAGGTCCACCTTCTCATTGCAGTATGGACACGTCTGCTTTTTTCCCACGATGCACCAACCACGAATACAGAATTCATGAAATCTGTTGACCATAGGTAGTTAAGGATAAACAGACTAATTCAACTAAACTTTGTGTTTCCTGTTAAGAAAAACATGACAGACAATGTTTAGGGGAAATGAAGGATACATGTGGTTACAGGAGAGCTGGTAGGTGTCCTCAATGATGCCTTCCTCATCTACGTCCACAAAAATCTTCTGACCACACACGGCACATATGTCATCACTAAGGTTTCGGGATGGCATACCACCCATGTTATAGTACTGAAGAAGGCAGACAGAAAAGAAACATGTTCAAAGCCCAAACAGAGAGTAACTAAAATGTTTATTTTTTAATTGAAACATTCACAAATAATACTGCAGGATATCTGAGAATACATTTAAGGGCTTAAAGCCGTGTGTCCACCAAAACGTTTTTAGCCAGCTGAAAACGCCAGGCACTCATTTTTTTAGTTGAAACACTTTGGCTGATATGATACGGAATATGCGTGGAAGTGTTACTAATATCTGACTTCCCACATAGTTTGTTTCTGAACATAATGTTGATACAATGTAAAGTACTTGTTTTAAATGATTTTGTTCCGTTGTTGTGCTTGTTGTTGTCGTCTGTTGTCATTGTACAAGCAGCATGTGGCGGTTGGTCGGTGTGGTATTTGTCCCGCCCCTCCTCCACTGTGATTGGACGGCTGGATAAAAAGTGACATTGGTGAGTGCTGCGTTTTCCCAAAGTTAAATAAATTCAACTCTCCGCATCCGGGGGAAAAATGGCAAGCACTCGGTGTGAAATAAACACTCAGCGCCTTGTCACACTGCTATCGCATTAAAATATGCGGCGCTCCCATTGGAAACAATTAAAAAAAATATGCTGTAATTTAAAAAAAAAAACGCTTTGGTGGAGACACGGCATAAGTCGCATTAATATGAGAATGTCTGGAAAGTACATATAGAAACTAATTTATATGTATTTACCCCTATAGTGGATGCCATGTAGTCTGAGCAGATTTCGGCAAAGTCACGACCCATTACCCCATAGTACAGACCATAGAAAAGCATGATCACACCTACATCCATCGAGTCCTCTGCTTTAATCCTGAGAAAGAAAGAACAAACATTTATAATATTTACATTTAATAAACCCACTTGGCCATATCACAATTCCAACTTTAATTTGAATAATTGTGCAGCCCTAATTCAGAACATTAAAAAACATATTTCAACCACAACTTATACATTCAATTGTCTATACAATTACTCTTGGAGTGGCTACCAGCCCAGCATGCACATCCTCTGAAACATACATCACTACAGAAGTATTGCATGCATCCATCTCTTTTCACACTTACAATGTTACTCCAGCCCTATTCGGACGCGACATTTGAGTTACAGTTCTTATCACTCGACGCCTGGGATTTAATGTACCTTTTCAGACAGGACAAACATCTGTGTTTATTACAGATGTGGGGTGTGTGTTTTCTAGATTTGGCCGTTACAGAAGCTCATCTGCTGTGCTGGCGTGCATCACATATGACGTATGTTTTTTAATTAATAATTTATTGATATTTTAATCCATTATAAAAGCTCTATTACCCCTCTGGTGCAGAAAAAAATTACGTTTTGTTTTTTAAATTCATCTGAATGGTACAAAACTTGGTAAAGTTTTGGCACATCCTATAACATACAGACATACACAAAAAAAAGTTTTAAAGTAAAACATTTTTGGGAAAATATGTTTTTCATATAAAATCTAAAAATAGTATTTTTGTGCATTTTTCATAATAATAAACAAACTTGAATAACTATATTTTACTTTTTTTAATCCGCAATAATCTGTCATCTTTAAAAAGAGACCAAATTTAGCATTTAAGATTTATGACAGTTGATGATGGAAATTTAATTTTCAGGTCTATGCTTTAAAAAATGGTGAACAGGTAATAAATGGATCATAACTATTCCATACATATAATATATTCTATATATTAAATAAAAAACATTATCAAACTAACATATAGCACATTAATTTAAATCGGGGAAAAAAAAAGAAGTTATTTTTGACCATTACGCGAGGAGCACCAGAGGGTAAAATGAACTTCATGAGTTTATAAAAGTGGGTGTTACAATAAACTCACATAAGTGAGCAGAGAAATCTACCCACACTTAGTTTCTATAATTTGGTTCAATTTATTAATTTTATAATTATATTTTTTATACCATCCATATTGAAAATAAATGAAAGCATGCTGAAGACTTGTATGCAAAAAATAGCTCAGGTAGGTCAAAAAACACATGAGGAGAAGCATCAGAATAGTGTACTTTTGGCAATCACAGACATTTACATTTGGACAGGATTAGATTCAATTTCCCAGAGGACCACTGAGTTTGCAGAAAAACAATAGTAGCCCTGGAATTTTTACAGAGGTTGTGTCAGAAATTTGGTGAGAGACTTAGCAGATTCGGACAAGACTGAAACTGCAAAGTGCCTCCGTGAAACATTTCTCTAATGTCCCCCTGGAAAACTAGTCCTGTCTGAATAGGGCTTAAGGGAGTAATTCCTTCTAATTAGAATGCCATTGTGTCAGCATTGCCATGGAAACAATGAGCGAAGGCTTACTAACTATTGACTCACTATTTAAACACTGACAATTTCTCCTCTTTAGCATGTCTGTGCCCTGTATTTAGGATGTTAGGATCTGAATGCACTGTTTCCTTTCTGAGCAAATATGTCAATGTTTACAATGTTACGCACCTGAAAAAAACGTTGAATCCAAACATGGTGAACATGATGGCGAGATATCCTATCACACCCACAGCGTAGCTCAGCTTGTAAATGAGGAGGAACCACTTATACACCATCCTGCAGAAGTGAAAGGCTTTTAGTTCTGTAGAAATTGAGGAGTGTTAGAGTAACTTTTTGGCTTAACAAATCTTTGTTTACAATATACTTTCACTGTATAGAAAAGAACAGTGTGAATATTCCTCAAAAACTTGGATTTGTGACTAACAGAAGAATCTAAAAAACTGTATGGAACAACATATGAGTGAGTAAATTATGGCAATTGTCATTTTTTTCTTAAAAAACTGAAAGCATTTCATGGATTACCGTGGTGTTCTGCAGGACAAAGGCTTGCGTGTGGCTCTGAATATGACATAGCTGGTGATGACGGAGAACATGCCCCATGTGGACAGGAAACGCCACCAATAAAGCTTAATGGTGAAGTACAGAGGAACCACCCACATCTGCAATAGTGTGACCATCTACAAGATAAACAATATTCATTAACTACTTTATTACACAGCTTTATTTGTGAACATGGACCCTAATAATCTAAATGTAATCAGACTACTAGCACAGTTGCAATAAAGAAAGCAAAATTAATTGGCCAAATCCGATTAAAATCTCATTCAGATTGTAAAGGGTGGTTTGATCCTTTTCTTTTCTCGAGAAAACATGTAAACACTTGATTGAAATCAAAACTGGAAAGTACTACGTATGCGCAATGACGTAGAAATGGTGTAATGGCACATGGAACGAGCTGTTGAATGAAGTCACGTCAAATTTTCAACCTTCAACTCATCGTCTGTGAAGTGGAGCAGGACAATGTCCCACCAGTCCTTGTTTCGGACTTTCATCCACAAACTGCATGTTTTGGGCATGGGAAAGGAGAGTTTTTACTGCTTGATAAATATAAGCAGCACGGAACAGCAGTACAATGTGCTTGTCGACTCCTAATTAGGACCCAAAATAGATCAATATTAAGGCTGCAACCAAAATCGCACACTCCCCTACTATAAAGTAGGTCGAAAAACAGTATGTGACAAGAGTAGTATGTCCGAATCCCCAGTATTCCTAAAAGAGCAGGGAAAAAGTACCCGGATGACCGACTTCTTCGGTGAGATTCTGAAGTGTGCATACGATCGACACTTTCCCGTGAGGCCACAGGAGACGATTTATGAATGGCAGTGAAGGGACATAACTGATGCTGGTAGGTCACATGTTAATGACAACATGGTGAATGTAGTACGTCTAGATTATATTCATACTACTGAAAGGTTGGATTCTGGAATCCACTGCCGCTTTAATCTACCTGTAAACATCCTGATTAGATGTGTTTGGTCTTTGAGTGGCGACCGAGGGTCTGGCCTAGGGATGGGTGATGTGTCACTAAACACTTGATAGCAACATGTTGTTGTGTGTTTGGATTTTGGAGGTATCACACACCTATAACATGAGTGCAGTAACAGTGTTTGCTCACTTAGCCTGGCTTCAAGAGATGAAGTATGGATTTGTCTTTCATTTTTATTATATTTTATTCACTTTATATTTCCTTTTACTGAAACACTAAAGAATCAAGATGAATATTGCTTGTACTGCAGTCTGTACCTCTAACTGAGAGAAAGCACGTTATCTGTATGTTTTGGGGAACATTTTGGATCTTGGAGAGACTGTTTATCTGTGTATGTGCGCAATATTCTGTTACAGATCAGTATTGGAGGTGGACAATGGGCATCCTAAGAGATGGGTGGACTTGTTGTTCTGGACAAGCTGGCACCTGCCCCAGAACTGGAAGGTCACTACGGGCCTAATTCTGGGGTGAAAGCACCAACAAGTGACATGTGCTTCTGATTTACTGACAATGTGTGGAAATTTACCATGACTGCATTTTCTCTGAGCCAATCAGAATCATCCACCTTGCAAGAATGACGTGGTTAGACCTTGAAAACAGTCTAACTGTTGGGACAATTGTATGTACGGTACGACGAGACTGGTAGAGAGGGAGCGTGGCCTACGAACTCCTTGTGAGACTTGAAGCTGGCTTCTCCTGATGAAACTGCAAACTATTCTTCAGTAAAAAATGTCTTTAATGAATTGCACTCCTGACTTTTGGTCTTCATTCTTCACAACTGGTCTCTGTGTCTAAACTGTTAACCCCTAACAATACACACATTCATCCTATATAGAACATACTTTTTTAGCAGTTGTGAAGTAATTACTTATTCAAAATAAGTATTTTTCCATTTTGAAGCTTGTGACATAGAAACATGCACATAAACCCAATCACTTCATTTAGCGTCCATGTAAAAACTACATTCAGACTCTGAATTAATTAATTAATTCCTATTGAAATGAAAGGTGTCCATGTAAACGTAGCTACTCACGTTGTAGGATCTGCCGTGTCTTTGTTTCCACTGAACCAGGACAATCTGAGCAACAACTAGCGTGGCGATGAGAATCAGAACCATCTCTGCATGCATGGCCTCATGACCTCGATGCTTCACATGCAACCTCTCGTGCTGCATCCTGGAGTAACACACATATACGTACAGACAAGTCAGAAATAATCAGAGAATGTTTATGCCATGAAACCAAAGCTAACACAGACAGAGATCAAAATTCACTCATTTCAAAACTAGAAGCTAATGATATAGAAAAAAAGGTTGTGAAAGAGCTTTTGTTCGTTTTGCATACACAAGCTCAGAACTACTGAGGCCACCTGAACGACATTTATATAACAATGACACACATGCTCCAGAAACTATTTTTACATAGGAGACAATCATTAGGTTGTGACAGTTTAGAAGAGCATCACAGCCTTTTACAACCTCTTTCACTTTCAATGTCCATGATTATTCAAAGCAACAATCACACAAAAAAGATTGATCATGACTGCTTACTTCCATGATTCTCTGTTAGACATTTTCAAAAGATCGTCCTGTGAAGAAAAAATGGATTTAGAAAATACAAAAATTACATATTTAGGTTGCCTGCTTCAGAAAAACAACACTAAAATACATCTTCAATTCTTTTTACTAAGCTTGTAGTTTGTATGACCCTTCATGACAGTGCAAGACCCCTCATCTAGATTTATTTTGTCCTGATGTATTGATTTTGGTCATTATTGACCGATCAGAAACTGAAATTTTCTAGAGACCCACATAATAGAGTGCAAAAATTCCATTCATTTTCTCCATGGTGGAACTGAATTTTTTGTATTAATTTTAAACCGTTAAAGACTACATTGAGAGCTACAAGGTTGTTATTCAATAGTTTGCTTTTGTTGAAGGCATAAACCTCCATTATGCCCCTACTGAAAAAAATTAATAAATTTAGCACCCACCCACTCCCATAAAGCACTGTGAATGAAATGTACTAAAAATAAAAAAGTAGGCAGACACTGGTGCACTCTGTAAAAAATAACATTTAACAGCAGAATGCAGCAAATGGCCAATCATATTCAAGTATTCAAGTGCACAGGCGGATTTAACCAATTAGCGAGGTAAACGCCGACTTAGGGCCCCGGGGAAGTTTTGCCCATCTGATAGTGGCAAAACATATTTGGCAAATGCTCCAGTGCGTATTTGTGTTCCGTAGATTCTGTGACCCGCCAAATTATGTGATTGTAGTAGGTGCTGCATAGAGCTAATCCTAATCCCAATTTTAATCCTACCGTCGGTCACTACGTTATGTGTACTGTCACATAATTCAGTAGGTCACAGAATTTGTGACTGGGGCTGCTGGTAGACGACAGAATTCATTATAAATAACAAAATATAATTATAAATAACAAAATTATTAAATGTTCAGTTTAAATAGTGCTGCCAAATTTAATAACCGTAATTAACTGCATCTAACATAAATGTTTTTTTTATTTTTATATATAACATAAGTGTGTGTATATATATATATATTTACACACACAAGCATAAACAAAAACCTTGGTTAGACGCAATCAATCGATTTGACAGCAATAGTTTTAAATTATTAAATTAGCAAACTGTGTCACTAGCATTAATGTACACAGAAGTGCAACAACAAGATATGAAGGTGTAAATATACTACAAACTATGATTGAGAGAGACAACAAAATAAGGGTTACAAAAGTAAAAGAGCACATAGTTGGTGTGTTGGGCCCCCATAGCTGCTTAGGGCCCCAAATCACAAAGTATGTCCCTGTTCAAGAGATGTAATAATAAATGAAAGACTACATGTAATATTTATTCCGATTCCTTAATGTATTCATCCACTACCCATCTAGAGTACATACTCTGATGCTGCATCTTATTATGCATGTCATTGAGCATGAGATAAACATGGCCATACTTGTCCACCAATTTCCATGGCAAGTCAGCTGATTAGAAGAGAGCTTTACAAGCTCTTACAGTTAGCTGGACATTTATACAAACTACTGATGCCTTTCAAACCTCAAAGTCTTCATAACATAGCCTGAACATATAAAAAAGGGTCAACAGGCATGCATTTATTCATAAACCAGACGTGTCCACTTGCAGGTTGTGATTGTCAAGTCCTTCTGACCCAATGGTTCACTTTTAATAAAACAGGCAGTGATAGGCAATGGCTTTCTCATTACATTAAGTATCAACGTGAATGCTATGTTATTATGAATCACATGTTTGCAATATAATCTACAAATACATGCATACACAAACTGATGTCCCTGCCACGTTTAAAGGCAATTTGCTCACATACATCTGGTCTGCAGAACAAACAAAACCGACGAACTAATCAAAACCGAACTAAAAAAAAATCAACGGATCTGGCGGATCTGTCGTTACACCGCACGCGAGCGTGTTGATAGAACAGCAATGTAAACAGATTCGTTCATTATGGCACCGTACTAGCTAGCCGCCGCATCTCTGACAGTGAACACGACAGTTAGCCTTTATACCAACATATTAAGGCGAAACATCAGCGGTTTTAGTTGTCCGAGGACCACCTATATATGAAATACTGAATCCAACCTGGGGTTGCAGGTCAGCCATTATTAATAGCGCTCTAGATTCCAGTCATCTATTAATGGCTCCGTTTCTACCGGCAGACATCATTCTCGTGTTCCATTGTAATTGAATCGTTCCGGTGAGTCGAATCTCTTCAATGAATCTTTTCTTCTTCTTCTTCTTTTGAGTTTAATGGCGGTTGGCAAACCAGCTTTTGGTAAATTTCCGCCACCTACTGGGATGGAGTGCGAATACCTAGGATGATGGAAAAGAAAACTACTATCTAATGAACCTTTTGAAACTGTTCATGAATTGGACTAAAAAGATTCGGTCTGAGTGGTATTCGAATCATCAACTGGTTGACTCACTTGATTGAACAATCTCTTAAATTCAGCTATGTCCAACTCGTAAAGCACTGAGCGAAACACTAAAAGCTTGTGAAAGTTGAATAAAGATATAGTGTATATTTGTTAGTGGGTCTTTTCAAAATTCTGACTCTCCGACTAGTGGCCTACCTTAGACTGTACCAAGTATTTCTGACTTGACAGACAGAAAGAAAGAAAGAAAGAATGTTACATCTTAAGGCGGGCATTGTGCGATTTTTAGCTAGGCTGTACAAATTAATTTTATTAGGCCAGTTGTTTAATTTGTTATGATATTAGACTAAAATATGTTTTAATGAGCTGAATATATGCCTGACAGACATGCTTTGAAAAAAACAACAACAACAACAACAACGGCAAAGTGTGCCTACATATACCTTGTATGGCATAGCTATGTAACGTTTTGGTTTGTTTGAACTATGGAACGTTTTGTTATTTTACAGCGAGATTTCTGTACCACGAGATGTCATATTTCACCCTTCGCAGTAAGTTTGATTGACAGGCGATCTGACCAATCGCCGACCAAATCGCCGAATTAGCAGTTTTGCCCAACAAAGCAGTCAGGAGAGTTCGTAGATTAACGTTGGTGGACTTGAACTTGAAGAATGGTGTGTATGGAGGACCAAATTACTCAAAATGAAATAATTAAATAAATAATGAATTCAATAAAACAACAATTAAATGTACCAGTTTATTATGAAATAATTAAATAATTACTTAAATAATTAATTAAATAATTAAATAATTTATTTGATTAAATATTAATTAAATAATTAAATAAATAAAGGTATCTATTTATTTTGTAAAATTACATGAAATTATTTAATATGTGTGTGTGTGTGTGTGTGTGTGTGTGTGTGTGTGTGTGTGTGTGTGTGTGTGTGTGTGTGTGTGTGTGTGTGTGTGTGTGTGTGTGTGTGTGTGTGTGTGTGTGTGTGTGTGTGTGTACTGACGTCTTTCTGCGGTTGAAACAACATTTCTTTTAGTGTTCGTTCATGTTTATTTGATCCTTATTAATGAACTAGATGAAAGAGATAATCGGTTCATGAGCAGCTTTAACTGAAGCGCCACAGCGATCACGACCCATAAATTACTTCACATCAAAGAGCCACAACACGGTATTTATTGTTTACATTTTTTTTATTACAAAATTTGAAAGTTGAGACTTTGTTTCATATCAAAAGTAACTTGCTCTGTATGGAGTCAATATAATGCGACATAGTTTTGCAAAATAATAAAGTATTGCAAAAGGAAAAAAAGTTTTGCAAACAAAAATAAAGAATTGCACAAAAAAATAAGTATTGAAAGAAAAAAAAAAGTTTTGCAAACAAAAATAAAGAATTGCACAAGAAAAATTAAGTATTGAGAGAATAAAAAACTCTTTTGCAAAGAAAAATAAAGTATTGCAAAATAAAAAAAAGTATTGAGAGAGAAAAAAAGGAAAATAAAGTTGTTTCATTTGCTACACAACTTTTATTCTGCGCAGCGTTTCAGTGTGCTTGCGATACCGTTTCCCTGTGCGCTTCACTTTTCTGTGCGTGTCTTTGAGGCACTGTTTTGACATGGGGGGTGGAGTCAAGAAACTGGGGCGTGTTCAGCTGACATGGCCACGCCTCCATCCATGTGACATCATCTCCTCGAGACGCAGATCAGCACAGTTTCTTTGTACTCACACTTTTACTAGCATTAAAACGGGCATGATTTTGTTTTGTTATGAACAAATGTGTATTAAGCGTTAGTTAGAATTGGTGTTTATTATTAGCTGTGGATTAACGTTACTGGCTGACGCAAACTGTGTGAAAATAGCCAGCATCTGCTGTTTATTTCTCTCAGTCTCAGTGTGCACACGTTTTTAGCATTTGAATGGTTGGTTTTGTTAATTAAATGTGTATTAGCAGCGCTTAAGTTTAATTAGTTAGAGATCAGTTAATGTGGTGTTTAGTTTAGAACTGTCTGTAAAAGCCATAGCTGTTCATTTCACTCAGAATGCGTGCAAATCTTTATAGCTTAGCAACGTAAACATGTTTGTTCTCATTTATAGTTAATTGAAGCTTACTGTATTATGTTTTCAGGTCAGTCCTATGTTCATAATAAAACATCTATTTGAATGTCCGCTGCAATATCTTCTCATTTAAACCGGTTTGGGTTTTTCCGTGCCTGACGGCGCTAGTCCAAGCATTTGTCATTTGCGTCTTGTTCTGCATTCACAAATTCAATATAAAAGTCTCTATTGAGTGACTCTCTCGATAAAACAGTCTCTGCCGCCATCTAATGGAGTAACGGTCAGGTAGCCTACTATATTTTCTCCAGTAGAAGAAACAATTTAAGCATGAGTCTGAGATATTTTTAATGATAAAAGTCTGTCAAGTTAATTACATTCTATTTACAACTTAAAACTAGCAGTAACTTTGACGTCAACAGGTTAATGCTTCTAATACACATTTAGTTAACAAAATAAAACTATGAACATTTAAATGCTATAAAAGTGTGCACACTGAGACTGAGAGAAATAAACAGTGCTGGCTATTTTCACACAGTTTGCGTCAGCCATTAGTCCACAGCTAATAATAAACACCAATTCTAACTTAAGCAAACGCTTTTAATACACATTTATTCATAACAAAACAAAACCACGCCCGTTTTTAATGCTAGTAAAAGTGTGAGTAAAGGAAACGCTCCACCCGCATGAGCTCAGCCATGGTGCCTTCATCTGTGCTGATCTGCGTCTCGAGGAGATGATGTCACATGGAGGGAGGCGTGGCCATGTCAGCTGAACACGCCCCAGTTTATTGACTCCACCCCCCATGTCAAAACAGTGCCACAAAGACACGCACAGAAAAGTGAAGCGCACAGGGAAACGGTATCGCAAGCACACTGAAACGCTGCGCAGAATAAAAGTTGTGTTGCAAATGAAACCAGGCGCGCTGGAAGCCTGAGAGTTGGGTTGGAAAATGAGTGACGTCATTATGTTGTGGCTGGCGACCAGACAGGTGTTGTAGTAGTAGTATATCTGGTTTGCGTGTGTGATTTCCTTTCAATTTTTGTTATTTTATAGAAAAAAGAATGTTTACAGTATGGATGCTAAATCCGTGTATCATTTCAGTCGTTTTTTATATATATATATATTGAAAGCAGAAAAATGAGAAAACGGTTCCTTTTTTTAATATGAAAACCAAAAATTCAGCTTGATTTTTTTGTTTTTCATTCTGAGGTAGAAAAAGCTGGAATCCAGCTGTTTCTGTTCATTAATTTTTCTACCTCAGAACGAAAATCCTAGCTGAATTCTTGTTTTACGTATTTTCGAAAAAACAATGAAAAAGGAACCGTTTTCAAATTTTTCTGCTTTCAATGTTAAATTAAATAAAAATGATACATGGATTATGCTAGTAGAGATAGCCTGTAGCTTCATATAAAATGCTAAATATAACACATTTGAAAATCTTTTGTTGACTTAAAACCATTTTATACCGCGACCGGAATATAAATACTGAATGATGTTGATGGCAAGCATCCGATCGTGTGTCCCGACCTCATGCAGACCGGTGAGAGCCCATGGTAACGTCCAGCTCACAAACCTCTGCTCGCGGATGTCTGAACAGAGTTTATGTCGGTGTCAAGGTCAGCATTTGGCGAGAATTCAGTCGCCGTTTCGTTGCCGTTGTTGTTTACATCCTTTATATGAGAAGAATTCTCAATTTGACTTTTCTTAACCGTGTTAGTAGTAACAATTTTTTTTTTAAAGTTTGAAATGCGTTTCTGCTGCTTATCGCTAGCCATGACCAAACGAGTGTGAGCGAGGTGTTGTGACGGTGATGAAAGCACTTCCTGAGGAATTAAAATAATGAATCATTAGTTTATATCTTATCAACATGCCCATTATTTTTAATCCCATATCAAACACAGTATGTTATGTCAGTATTTTAATTTATTTATTTCATTTAATGTTTTTAAATACAATATAATTTTAGTCAACAGCCCCCACCAGGGAGGGCTGATGCTATAACGAGGGGGGCTGCAGCCCCCGCAGCACCCCCCTTCCCGCGCTACTGAATGAAACAACTTTATTTTCCTTTTCCTTTTTTTCTCTCTCAATACTTTATTTTTATTTTGCAATACTTTATTTTTCTTTGCAAACCTTTTTTTCTCTCACAATACTTAATTTTTATTGTGCAATTCTTTATTTTTGTTTGCAAACCTTTTTTTTCTTTTGCAATACTTTATTATTTTGCAAAACTATGTGGCATTATATTGACTCCATAGCTCTGTCCTGTCTGTCGGCGTGTTGTCTGGCCTCTTTGCTCCGCGATGTATTTTCTCTGCGTGAGAAGTGTGTGGTGTGAAAGCGCCACCATGGCTTGTCAGACGTAGCAACAGTAACTAAAGGGGGTGGGTCTTTGCGAACGGTGAAATGAGCACTGAATCATTTTTAACTGGATCTTTGAAGTGAACCGTTCAAAAGAACCGACTGATTTCCTGTATGTGTTCATGACATGTCTGCTTGCTGGCACAGGTCTGCGCAGAAGCAACTCTCACGCACACGGATTGGCTCTGTGAGACTAGCTGATAAAATATCTTTTTTTTCTTGTTTTATAGATAATAAAATATGATTATTTTTCTTATTGAAAAATCAATTTCCATTGACAGATAATTTAGCTTGTTTTAAGCAACAACTCACTTCACTTTAATTTCATTTTCCAGAAAACAAGACAAACTATAGTGTCATTTTACTTATGTAGTGAAAGCATCTTGATTTAAGAATATTTTGATTGACTGGAAAAATGACAAAAATAAGTCATTCAAAAAAATATAAAAAATAAAGTATTCTTTTTATTTTTTATTTGTTTGTTTTTATAATTGAGTCTATATATTTTAACTGACTCAGTCTAAATGTAATGTTTCATTTGCAATTCAGTAATATCTGATAATTAATTCTCATTTACACTTAATAGCTTAATAAAAGTTATCCGTACTTTTACAGGGTGAGAGTGATTGAGAGCCTTAGTGTTAAAAAAATTTATAAATCACTACACACTGAGTACAAAGTGTCTGTTTGTCATGTCTGTTAACTCTGAGTCAAAGTTAGAGATGTGGGTGGCTGAAGATATGGCACAACAAATCACAATAGCCAAACAAACAGTTGTGCAACAGAGTAAAAGCTGAGTAATACAGATTTAACAGAACATGCAGAAATATACATCAACTGATTGAGCATGTCTCAATCAAAGATCCTTTCCTGTTTAATGTTAATCACAGGTCAAGACCTGGATTGTGATTTGCGCACACTGAATATTAGTAATTTCACTAAATATATATATTGATGTTTAGATGTAGCCTATATATTTTATTGATTTTATTGTTTTATCTGCCAAGGGACTGCGGATGGAAATTAGCTGTAGCTAAATCTGGTGTAAAGCATCTTTTCTTTTGTAAGATTAATGTATTTGCACATGGTCCCTGTCAAATAAATAATAAACTTAAAATTAAAAATGTTGTTTTGGGTTTTTTTTTTTTTTGCAGTCTGAACACAATGTAATAAATTTGTACACATTCTTTATCAAACACATGTTCTGGTATAGCAAGGCAACTATGTAGTGGTCTAGTAGGCAATTCAATTCAAATGTGGCCAGAAGTGAGCCTTCTATACTAAAATCTGCCATTGTAAATCATTTTTTACATTTTTACAATGTTATCAGCCACAACTGTTTATTGCTATAGTTTGTTATATTGAAATATTAGTCTGCATATACATATTACATGATTGCTTCATGATTATTTATTATGGCTTTGTTCACATAATTTCTTCGTTTCCCAAAAATGATGCCGCCCCTGAACTGATTACCAAAAGCGGCACATCGAGAATTAAAAATTAACCAGCACTGCCGTCCCTCCTGTTCCAGTGCAGGGGGGCGTATGGTATAAATTCTGGGAGAGCAGCGCTAAATTATCTACAGCTGAGAACCTCACACTGTTGCTGGAACTGAAGTGTGAGCTACACAAAAATGAAGCTTCTCTTATTACTTGTCCTGTGTGTTGTTGGAACTCTCGCACAGGAGGACTATGATGATTTTGAGCTGGTAAATATTATTAGCATTCTAATAGTTTATAGAATTTGTCATATAAAATTTGGATAATGTGTTAATTATTGTCTTATTTTAATAAGCTATTTTGCTTTCTATCCCACTTTTCTATTTCAGGAGGGAAAAAAAGAGGTATGTCCTTTTTAAAATTCAGAATAGTAAAGAAAATATGATTATTAATTGAATACACACTGTGACTTTGGACATATATAATTGTCAGTTATGGTTGATTAAGATTGTATTACATTTAAAAAGCTTGTCATATACTGGGTATATGTGTATATAGAGAACATATTAAATTTTGCCAATGTATTAATTATTGTCTTGTTTTTATATGCCGTTTTGCTTTCTGTCCCTTTTTTTTTACTTCAGGAGGTAAAAAAAGACGTAAGTCCTTTTTTAAAATTTATAATAGTAGAGAAATGAGTAATAAATGAATACACACTTTGGACTTTGGACATTTATAATTGCCAGTTATGGTTGATTAAGATTGTATTACATTTAAAAAGCGTGTTATATAATGGGTATATGTGTATATAGAGAACATATTTCGTAGGACATACAACCTCAAATCTTATGGAATGTGCAAACAATTACATTAAAAAATGCAGTGACATTTTAAGATGGATTGTTTCTTACTTTAGCCCAAAGAAGTCTTAGATGCCAGGGGTCATCGTCCTGTCAGTAGAGGTCGTGAGACGTACTCCGCAGGCCCAGCAGCTCCACCTCCCATCAGTGGGGGAGGCCGTTACCGTGGAAGACCGACCGCAGCGCCGGTGGGGAAAGCTATGCAGGAGAAGGAAGAGCAGCCAGAATCGGGTGGATGTACCCACATGTCTGAGCAAATGGTCAGAGTGCTAATATGCTTTGATTCTATGTGTGCAGTATGTCTTTAGATTGGCGACATAACCCATTCAGGCACTAATTTCTGATATATAAGATGCAAAAAATTGTAAGTGAGGCCTAGAGGATTAATCTTAATAACAGTATAAAACTCTTTGATGTAAGATTGCCAGTCTTCTAATTCCTACATTTACTTAACTAAATGTTCAATATTGTGGAGACCAAATGTACAGTAGTGATAATCTCCCACTGAAAAGCCTTTTGTTCAACCATTTATCATATTATTACTGTTTATGGTGGTTACGGTCCTAATTCAAGTAAATATCTTGCGCACACAAACCACAATTAAAATTAGTTTATCTCTCTCTCTCTCTTAAGGGAGTGTTGTGTCCCACAGGTTGTGAACTGAGGAAGAACCTCCAGAAGCAAGAACGTAACGTGAAGCCAGTTGTAGATCAGCTGAAAAAATCTGTGGATGAGTTGACCCAGAACAGCAACTTTATCCATGGCTACGTCTTGGATATGACTGCAGAAGTCGCACAAAGACAAAGAGTCACCCAGAGTAACTATATTTCATTACTAGAGTTTAGAAACTCTGGCAATCGAGATTCACTTCCCTGCAGCGTTTTGTTTCCATCCTAATCAAACACACCAGAACAAGCTAATCAAGGTATTCGGAATTACAAGAGAGTTACAGGCAGATGAGTCTGATCAAGGTTGGAGCTAAACTCTGTAGGAAAGTGGACCTCGAGGACCAGAGTTGAGAACCTCTGCAAGTCTACAAGTTCCTATAGCTCAACTGTTTGATTATCTGGTATTGATTCCCAGGGAACACACATTTTGATCAAATTTATACATAAGAGATTCCCGATTATTAAATATCCCCCTGTTTGTGTTCTCTCCTAGACAATGGTGTTCTGGTTAATCAGTACACAGACAGCCTAGAGACCCAGCATGCCTATGTTAAGGATGCTGTGGACGTCACCTTTCCCCAGAACATCAAAATCCTACAGGGTGTGCTGGATAAGATCCGTGAGAAGATTCAACGTTTGGAGAAAGCCGTCACTACTCAGAGGTCCAAGTGCCAAGCGCCTTGTAAAGTCAGCTGCCCTATTCCTGTGGTTTCCGGCAAGGAGTGCGAAGACATCATCCGCAAAGGAGGAGTGGACTCTCAGATGTACCTTATACGGCCTGATCCACTCAGTATGCCTTACAAAGTCTTCTGCGATCAGACGAGTCAAAACGGAGGTATGTCGACTTAACTCAAACAATCCCCTAACTTAACTCAGGATATCTAAATCATGTTGCCTATTGAAAAAAGCAACACCCAACCCAGACTCAGTGAGAAAACATGCCTGTGGCGACATTTCTGCAAAATGATGTTACCTTGCTTCTTGATAGTTTTGCAACACTTATAAAGTAAAATGTCCAGTGAGTGGCACTGAAAGTGAGTTTAGTTTAATTTGAAACAAATTAATGTGAATTTGGCAACGTTTTAAATGTCTGGTGAGTGGTACTAAAAGGTTAATGCTCTGGAATGCATTTGAAAATAATGTTGCACCTATAAACCTAAATCCTAACCGATAATGGTAACAAAAACAAACGTAAGATAAAAACACATTTTCTAAAGTAACCATGCAATTTTAGATAAATTCTACCAGTTTTAATCTCTTTTGTAGTGATTCATGTTTCACTGGATTCAATGGACGCCTGTTTCCACCACAGAATAAAAAATAAATTAGGTAATTGCGACTTTTTATCTTTTAATTGAGACTTATTTTTATTGTGAGTTTACATCTCGCAATTCTGACTTTTTTCCCCTCAGAATTGTGTGATATAAACTCGCAATTGCGAGTTATAAAGTCAGAATTGCAAGATTTTTTTCCTCATAATTGGACTTTATGACTCGCAATTCTGAGATATTAACTCGTTATTGCGAGTCATAAAGTCCAATTATGAGGAAAAAAATCTTGCAATTCTGAATTCAGAATGTCAGAATTCTGTCAGAAATGTCAGAATTCTGACTTTTCACAATTTTCGAGTTTATATCTCGCAATTCGAAGAAAAAAAAATGAAATAGCAAAATGTAAATTTGCAAAATAAGTCACAATTATCTTTTAAAATTGTTTTATTCCGTGACAGAAACAGGCTTCCATAGGATTTGTACCCAAGTGCAATGCTGTATCAGGTGAGCTACTGAGAAAAGCCAAACAAATGGAGCTGGTTATGTGATGCACAATGACTAAATGTACGTTTACAAATCATGCACTATGGTAAAATGTTTTGATGTCATAACATAGTATTTTTAAAGGAACTGCGCTAAAATAAGTCTTTCTTAATCGACAATCTGCTCCTTTAACTATAATTTGAGTGAAAAGGAATAAATGTTGTTGGTGTCTCACTGCCACTAATGGTCATTTCAGCTGGAAACTTCAGTTAAATAGTATCTATGTACTATAGATCATCATTAACCATAACCATCATCATAAAATTCTCTACTATTCCAAAGGTTGGGTGCTCATCCAGAACCGATTGGATGGCAGTGTTGATTTTGGCAGGCGCTGGGACGACTACCGAAGAGGCTTTGGAAACATTGCATTTGATGTGGGCAAAGGACATTGCCAGACTCCTGGTGAGCTACGGCTAATAAATGATATGCAGAACAATTATATAATCGTAGAAATGTGGGAATCGGTTTTAGAATGTAGTTTTACTGACGAACAAGAAATAACTAGCCAAGAATTTCAGAAATTCAGAATAGCATTGCATATTGTGGGGTTAGATCCTGCAGAAAAGACCAAGATATGTTGGGTTTTGTTGTGCTTGTTTCCCCTACCAGGCTTCTTAACTAGCTACACAGCATAAACAGCATATCTTTAAAAAAAATCACCAGTATAAAGCAGCATGTGCATAGCAGTTCTCAACGCTTGTCTTTCAAAGGTTCGCAATGTCTATGTCACAGTCTTTGACTCTCATCTCATTCTCTAATGAACTTGTTGTGGACTGTTTTAGGTGAATACTGGCTGGGTAATGAGCGTATTAGCCAGATTACTAAAATGGGTCCCACTGAGCTTCTGGTTGAAATGGAGGATTGGTCCGGTTCAAAGGTCTACGCTCAGTACGAGCAGTTCACTGTGCAAGGCGAAGCCACCAACTACATCCTAGCAGTTGCTCGTTACTCAGGAACTGCTGGAAACACATTCTTGGATGGCGCAACAGAACTGTTTGGAGAAAACCGTACCATGACCATCCATAATGGCATGATGTTCAGCACCTATGACAGAGATAATGACAAATGGTTCGTATAGAACAAATAGTTTGTTCTAATGATGGCCAGACAAGGATAAACTTCTGTATCTAATGTTCTTTCTCTCTCCAATTGTGTCGATCCTAAATAGGATACCTGGAGATCCTTCTAAGCAGTGTTCAAGAGAAGATGGAGGCGGATGGTGGTACAACCGATGCCACTCTTGTAATCCTAATGGTCGTTACTACTGGGGCGGAGCTTATACAAAATACATGGCCAAGCATGGGACAGATGATGGCATTGTGTGGATGAACTGGAAGGGCTCGTGGTATTCGCTCAAATCTATCAACATGAAGATCAGACCTTTCTTCAAACAGTGATAAAAGTGAATGAAAATGAGATACAATAGATGTGTCCATTCTTGAGTACATCCTTATTCAAAGCTACTTTTTTGAGAAAACATAGGAGGATAATAAAACCTGAACCTAAATGTTTACAAGAACTATTATTTGTATTTGCATAAAAGAGTTTTAAGTCAATTGAAACGTTCGGGACTGTGTTATTGGAAGTGTTTAAAAAGCAATATATGGGGGAAAAATGCAAAGCAATGTAAAACAAGATGGATACACAATCCACCTTATTCTCATTAAAGCTGACCTATAAAAAAAAACTAAGTGTCTTCAGTATTTATGTAAATTTTTTCTTATTTTAGAGCAACAGTATCAGTTTGGTGTGAGATGTATGAAGCTGCAATAGCATTAGATGCAGACATAGCCTACTTTCGAAATGACTAAAACAGTTGTTTCTTTGGCACTTTATTTGTACTTTTGACATTGGAGAGAAAATCATTTGTATTAAAACCCTTTTTATGCTCTCACCGGCTTATTTAATTTGTCTACTATTAATGTCCAAAAGTGTGTATATATATATATACACAGGTGCTGGTCATATAACTAGAATATCATCAAAAAGTTGATTTATTTTACTAATTTCATTTAAAAACGTGAAACTTATTACATTCATTCATTACAACAGACTAATATATTTCAAATATTTTTTTTCTTTTAATTTTGATGATTTTAACTGACAACTAAGAAAATTCCAAATTCAATATCTCATAAAATTAGAATATTGTGAAAAGGTTCTCTAATCAGCTAATTAACTCAAAACACCTGCAAAGCCTTTAAATGGTCTCTCAGTCTAGTTCTGTAGGCTACACAATCATGGAGAAGACTGCTGACTCGACAGTTGTTCAAAAGACGGCCATTGACACCTTGCACAACGAGGGCAATACACAAAAGGTCATTGCAAAAGAGGCTGGCTGTTCTCAGAGCTGTTCCAAGCACATTAATAGAGAGAAGCGAAGCGAAGGGAAGGAAAAGGTGTGGTAGAAAAAAAGTGTACAAGCAATAGGGATAACCACACCCTTGAGTGGATTGTGAAACAAAAACCATTCAAAAATGTGGGGGAGATTCACAAAGAGTGGACTGCAGCTGGAGTCAGTGCTTTAAGAACCATTACGCACAGACGTATGCAAGACATGGGTTTCAGCTGTCGCATTCCTTGTGTCAAGCCACTCTTGAACAATAGACAGCTTCAGAAGCGTCTCGCTGGGGCTAAGGACAGAAAGTGGTCCAAATTTATGTTCTCTGATGAAAGTAAATTTTGCATTTCCTTTGGAAATCAGGGTCCTAGAGTCTGGAGGAAGAGAGTCGAGGCACACAATCCACGTTGCTTGAGGTCCAGTGTAAAGTTTCCACAGTCAGTGATGGTTTGAGGTGCCATGTCATCTGCTGGTGTTGGTCCACTGTGTTTTCTGACGTCCAAGGTCAACGCAGCCATATACCAGAAATTTTTAGAGCACTTCATGCTTCCTGCTGCTGACCAACTTTATGGAGATGCAGATTTCATTTTCCAACAGGACTTGGCACCTGCACACAGTGCCAAAGCAACCAGTACCTGGTTTAAGGACCATGGTATCCCTGTTCTTAACTGGCCATCCAACTCACCTGACCTTAAACCCATAGAAAATCTATGGGGTATTGTGAAGAGGAAGATGCGATATTCCAGACCCAACAATGCAGAAGAGCTGAAGGCCATTATCAGGGCAACCTGGGCTCTCATAACACCTGAGCAGTGCCACAGACTGATCGACTTCATGCCACGCCGCATTGCTGCAGTAATTCAGGCAAAAGGAGCCCCAACTAAGTATTGAGTGCTGTACATGCTCATACTTTTCATGTTCATACTTTTCAGTTGGCCAAGATTTCTAAAAATCCTTTCTTTGTAGTGGTCTTAAGTAATATTCTAATTTTCTGAGACACCGAATTTGGGATTTTCCTTAGTTGTCAGTTATAATCATCAAAATGAAAAGAAATAAAGATTTGAAATATATCATTCTGTGTGTAATGAATGTATATAATATACACGTTTCACGTTTTTAAATGGAATTTGTGAAATAAATAAACTTTTTGATGATATTCTAATTATATCACCAGCACCTGTATATGTATACATCACAGGATATTTTTCTTTTTGTGTTTCTATTCTGTGATAGAAATGACAATATAGATTTTTTTTTATATATATAATAATAAACAAAAAAATAAATTAATATAATGTCAGACTCCTTTTTGCTGAAGTAGACTTTTGTAGCTAGCATTTACAACCTCAGAAAAAAGGTACAAAAGTTTTCACTGGAGTAGTACCCTTTTAAAAGGTATGAATATGTACCATTGAAGTAATATTTATGTATACACTTTAGCTAATATCTATCTAAGATAATAATAATATACCTTTTATGGAGTAAATAGGGTACAAACAAAAGGTGCCGTTCCAGTGACAGATTTTGTAACTTTTTTTCTGAGAGTTTATGAATCCTAGACCTACGCATTAAACAAAAATGACATACTTTATTTGACATAATTATAGCTTGGTTGGGAAGCTTTATTTTTCAGCTTTATTCTTCTGCTTTCTTCACACATCACATGTCTCATGTTACATCCCCAGCATGCTTATTACCCAGTTAGTTGTCTCCTTGGTAAACAAGTGCACTTTATTAGGGGCAAAATTGTTTGGGTGAAACAATGCAGTTTTAATGTGAACTCTGCACACACACACACACACACACACACACACACACACACACACACACACACACACACACACACACACACACACACACACACACACACACACACACACACACACACACACACATGTTGTGTTTCCATGTTTTATGGGGACATCCCATAGGCGTAATGCATTTTATACTGTACAAACCATATTTTCTATCCCCCTACACTGCCCCTGCCCCTAAACCTACCCATCACAGGAGACATGCTGCATTTTTACATTTTCAAAAACATCACTTAGTGTGATTTATAAGATGTTTTCCTCATGGGGACCAAAAATGTCCCCACAAGGACAAGGATTTTGGATATTGCCATCTTTGTGGGGATATTTTGTCCCCATACCGTAGGGATTACCAGTCCACACACACACACACACACACACACACACACACACACACACACACACACACACACACACACACACACACACACACAAAACCCCTAAAAAAGCAGCCATACACCTACACAGATACGAAAAATATTGTTTTATTGGAACAGAAGTCATGATACTCATTACATAAATAACAAAACATTACACACTTGTGAGATTTTACAAAGGAGATATTATACATTCTGCCATTTGTGAAATGGCATTTTGAACAGTTCACATTGGCTTCTTAGTTGCAACTAAGGCACAGCCATTTTTACATGGAATATTGGACATAAGTTAGATATATAAAATAAAATAAAATAAAAAAACAAGAAACTGTTAAGATGATATTGACCAAATACAGTGATATTTAAATAAATATGCAGCAAATATTTAATAAGAAGAAACAAGTGTAGTATTTGTCAATAGTCTACTGCTCATCCATTGCAAAACCATACACAGTAACAGATAAAAACAGTCCCTAATATTATTAATCTAGACATAAATATGATTAAAAATCTTCAATGAGTTCATCTAAAACCACTTGATGTTGCTCAATGTCTTCAAACTTTGTAAGGAGCTCAGTGCGAACAATGGGATTTTTACGGTAAGAGGGGGACACGGCGGGCCGATCAGCAGACTGAAGTTTTAGTTTTTTGACTCTGGAGAATGATTTCCGCCTCTTCGAGGTTATGCTGAACTGCGCCATTTTGTTCTCCATAGCTTTGAAGGCTTCGTTATCAACGGCATGGTCAAAGGTTTGCTTGCATGATCCTTTGCACGCACGGATTTTGATGTCAATGTCCACCTTCACTCCAAAGAATTAAACAAAAACAAGTCTGAATCAGGGCAAAAGTTACATTTCAACTTATGAGCAAATAGTAAAATCCCTGACTCAAACGTTTGTGCAGAACATTTCATCAAATATATTGATTATGTGAACCTGAATTTACTCAACTGACCTTCCAGTCAAAAATAAACAGTGGTGCATAACCGAGGCGAGGGGCTTTTAGTATTAAACTTCTAAGTATTATTCTAACTAAATATATATTATGTTTGTATTTTCAATAAAAACTGGCTTTCAAGGGTTTGAGAACCGCTAAAATAAAATTCTTTGGTAAAGTAATGCCTTACCTCAGTTCGACGGATTTCATTTATCTGATCCCAGATTATACGATGGTGCTTCTGTAAGTCTTTTGCCAGTTCTGCAGACCTCTTGTGAAGGAAGGTTAGGTTTCTTTGAAGGTCTTCAGCAAATTCAACATATCTGAGCTCCTGCACTGCACAGAGAGAATACCATCAGACTACCTCAGCCTTTTATAAATAACTAAAAATTATAATACAACTGATTTTTCTATTTTTTTTGTTATATTTCTGGGGCCTTCTGAGTAATTAAGTAGAAAGTAAGGTTATTGAAATTAATATTGTACATAACTGTTCACCAGAACCCTCTGTAGAACCAAATTACCCTTCCAAAAAGTATATAGTTATCTGAGGAACATACAAGATGGAAGCTATGAGTTTCAGTCAATGAATCCTCCAGTGACCTCTTCATAAAGAAAAAGATTTGAGGGACTTGAAATATATGAAATCTCTCTTAGGCAAAATGATGTCTACACTCTCATAAGAAAAATACAAAAGCTGTCACTAGGGCGGTACCTTTTCAAAAGGTACACGTTTGTACCTAAAGGGTACATGTAAGTACCTTAAAGCTATATATTAGTGCCTAAAAAAAACAAAAGTGTACCTTTTGAAAAGGTACCACCCCAGTGACAGCATTTGTACCCTTTTTTTCTGAGAGTGTTCTCTTGAGGATTCATTCTTGTGTTGCAATCTAAGCAACCCCATGGTGCTTCATGTATCTTCCCATTTTTATCTTTTTTTACAAAACACTTGATTTGAAAATTAGATATAAAAGCATATGAAAAGAGTCATAACATTTAACATACTATGTGCTTGGATGATAGTTTTCCTTTGTGACCCATACAACTGGACACTCTTTTGTGTTACTGATAAAGTGATGTCCTGATTTTTTTTAATCCTTTCACAAATATTTCTCAATCGTTTACGAACGCCTTCATCTGTCACATTAATAAGACCCTCCAGTTGACACCCAGATGGGCATTTATCCCCCTGCAAAAAATAAATAAATAAACAAATCATGGAAAAGTTCCAGTACTGACTAATTCCAACATTGGAATAACAATTTATCTTAATCTTTTCTTAGTTAATGAATGCAGTTGTCATTCTTTCTCATTGGTTTGAAATGTGCAATATAATATCAAATTTAAAAAATGTATTACTAATTTACTTTTATTATTAATTTACTAAAATTGTACAAATCTAAATAACCTTTTTTCCACTATAAAGAACTTTTGGTGGAATGGAAAGTTTCCAAGGATGTTAAAGGTTTTTCCATGAAACCATCAATGCCAATAAAGAGCCTTTATTTTTAAGATTCTCCGAAATCACTCACCCTCTCCTCATCAGAGCACAAAGGGTATGTTGGCTGTGCTGAACACTGTCCAAATTTGCTGTAATCATACTGATTATGTTGTTTGTGACTGGATTTCAAGGCCGTACACACTGCAACAAACCAAACAAACTTGCATTACACTTTATTATTCAGATGGGTGATGGCTAATTTAGAACATTGTATTCACATTAAGAAGGTAAGATCATATATGCTAATGTTGTAAGCTCATTGTTTGTTCTTCAACCTGTGAAACCACCATATAAAGTTAGCACTTTACAATAAGGTCTCATTTGTTAATAGTCAATATGTTGACTAACATTAACTGTCAATGAGCCATACATTTGTTACAGTATTATTACAGTAATATTCATTTTTGTTCGAATTAGTTATTAATAAATACTGTTCAATGTTTGCTTGTGTTAGTTCACAGTGCATTAACGGTCAAGATGATAATATGATCTTTAGGATACATTGTCCAAAAATGTAAAAAGTGTACCTTTAGGAGTACAACAGCTCGTCACAGAACAACTTTGTACCTCTTTTACCCCTAAAAGGTGTATATTAGTACCATAGCCTAATACACTTAAGTTACTACATTTAAACTTTTAGAGGTAAATAAGGTACAAAGATGTACTTTTGAGGATACCGCCCAAGTGACAAAGGTACAATCTTTGCAAATTTTTTGCTGAGACAGACTAAAATAAGCTTTATTTATTAAAAAGTTGAAGAAACCAAGATTATGTAAGCAGATTGTCCTCTTTTGTGGTTGTGATTTAGCTATAGGGTGCCTATTTCCATAAAATGCAAATATTTTGAAATAAAATAAACTCACTGTGAAACTCAAAGTGAACACATTTTTATTGGAAACATGAGGTATGCTGGTTGTGTAAAAATGTACATTGCAACATTACAGCTTTACATTATGACAAGCAGAATACTGATACAGATCATTCAAAACAATGGCTATCTGTCCTCTCTCACCCCCAAATCTCAACTCTTTTCACTTTTCAGACAGGTCTGATCTTCATTCTCACTACTTTGAGAGAGTAATCAGCTGGTTTGAAAAGCAGCCACACGACACCATTCTCAATCTCGTAAGGGACTTTGGTGCCGGGGTCGTACTGGCCTCCTTTATAGTAAATCCCATTGAGATTGGCTGATTGGCAGTTATTGTACCACCACCCTCCACCGTATATCTCTGCACAGTTCTCCTCCCACTTATCGTTGTCCCTATCAAAGGTGCTAAACTTCATGCCAGCATGTGAAAGGAAGGATCCGAGGTTAGGCTGCCCCTTCACTAACGCATCACCTGCGTCACCCGTGTAATCCGACACGGTCAACGGGAACCCCTCTGCCTCCGAGCCAACTTTAACATTGTACTCGGCATAAGCCTCGTTCCCTTGCCAGTCCTGCAGCTCCACTCTCAGAAGACTCTCTTTTAGAGTGAGAAGGTGTAGAAAGATGTTGCCGATCCAGACCTCGCCCTTACCCTTTTGGTCTACCTGGCCAAAACCATTTCGATACTCCTTCCAAGTGCGATTGAAGTTAACAGACCCATCCTCCCGCTGCTGAACCAGAACCCAGCCCCCATCCCAGTGCCTTGGTCACAGTAAACCTCTACTACCTCTTCTGACCCAGGTGGCTTTATTTTGAATAGGCCGCTTTGACCGCCGTTCGCATGCTTCTGCAGTATTTCAACGCAATCTGAAAGAAGATTACACACCTGCTGATTAGAGCACAGCTGCATTGCAAATTCCTTCCATTCATTTCGGAACTAATATATAATTTGCATAGTTCTGCAACATTGTTTCTGGATGAGCATCTTAGTGCAAATTAAATGTGACATGTTGTTTGTAATTACTTGAATATTAGTTTAGTCCATTACACCACATGCTTCCAAGAAGATCTAGACAAACCCTTGCTAATATTGTCAGTATTATCAAGAGAATTACATTTGCTAATGGTTCACTTGTGTATGCTGCTTGAGTTAAGAGTTTCACTCGCGTGTACCTCCTCCAACAAAGCCAGCCTTGCGCTCGTCCTTGGATTTCACACTTCGTGCGTGGATGTCAGGCATATCCTCTTCCACATCACCACGCATAAACGCCCCAAGATCATCCCCAAAAACTGGGTCGCTAGAGAAGGTGGTCTTTGAGAAACTTTTGCTTCCATCTGACACAACTGTTTTTGTGGAGGATGAGGATGAAGATAACCTTTGGGTATCGGTGCCAAGCCCCTTGAAGAAGTCTCCACTGAAGCCACCTAGATTGTCAGTGTCAGGGGCGAGAGAAGTGATGGACTTTTCACCCCCACCAGTCACGGTTATTTTCATGCCGTCACGGGTCAGATCTTTCCCTTCTTTGGCTGCTGACAAAACTTCTGAATCTGAAATTCCTAGTTTTCCTAATTCTTCACACCCAGGCCCGCTAGATGTAACCTCAACCTTCTCCACGGGTCCGTCTTTGGTGTGTGTTACCACTGTGCGCACTGACTTGGTGCACTGCTTGGTGGTGGAGGTGGAAGAAGAGGTAGAGGAAGCTGAGCCCATACCTGATGTTGGGAACTTGCTAACAGTTGCGGCAGATTCGGCAGTGGAACCCAGCGCTTCCAGAGAAAGCTGCATCTGACCCACGTCTCCAAAGAAAAGCTGCTTCTGCTCAGCTTTACCCGTTCCGCTTTTGAATATGGAGGGTAACACCACGTCCTTCAACGGCCTGCTCTTCATGATTCCCAGGGAACTGACTGTCTCCACACTCTGTACCTGTACAGCGTTCAGATGGTCCATTTGCTTGTCCAGAGTCACGTAGCTATCCCTGTCCACCATGAACTCACTGTAGCTGGCGCAAGATCCCTTGCATGTGCGTAGTTTGATGTCAATGTCGACCTGTGCCAAGAGATCATATTGGGAGAATGTGCTTAAATAGGAAGTTATGTCAAGAAATCAGTGTAGAGATAGATCGAAATATCGCTTTCTATGGTAGCTTGTTTACTACAGTTTTTCCTTCAAAGTAAAACAAGTAAATTGTAAAAGTAATTGTAACTTTATTTTTCATAACTGTGACTTTTGCAATTAAGACTTTAATATTTTAAATTTTCTCTTACAGTTACCTTTTACTCTTAAAGTATATAAACCGCTGAATTTAAATGAATTGAAGAGATTTTGTTGAAATATTTTGCTCACCTCGAGTCGCTGCATTACAATAACTTGATCTTTGACCTGCGACTTCAGAGCATCCAGTAACCGGAGTTGACGGTCAATTTTAATCTTGATATCAGTAATTCTCTGTCTCAGCTGTTCAGCCAATGAGGCATACCTGTTATCATTACCTGAGTGAAAGTAGAAAACATTATCTGAAGTGTCTTCAAAATATACTTCCAAAAATGAACTGTATCCTATATAAGCATTAATGACAAAGATTTCTGAAAATCAAAGTCTGAATCAAAGCAAACCCTTACCGGAGGTAGAGGTCAGTCGCTCTCTTAGGTAACTGTATGTGTTTTTGGACGCCTGATCAGTGGAGCGATAAAGTTTCCGGCCCTCATCCAGGAGACTACGAATCCTCTCAATCTTCTTGAGGATATCGTGGTCAGCTTTATCCATGAGGCCTTGAACTCGGCAGCCAGATGGACATTTGCTTCCCTGAAGAAATGGGCATTTGCTATCTTTAGTCAACTTTTGTTGTTTGGCTTTATTGCACTTTTCTGTGCTTGATGAAACCTTCAATCAATATTTATGACTTAACCTTTACAAAAATTAACCATGGTTTTATTACAAAAAAAAACAAAAACAAACATTGTTATTTGTTAAAACATGGTAATCACAAATTAACATTTTTTTTTGCTATACTCTAACCATAGATTAACCATGGTATTTGTGGTTTGTATTAAAACTGTGGTTATACAAATAGTAATCAATTAGCCACAAAAAACAAAAACAAAAAACAAACATGGTCAATACACTTTTACTATAATGAAACCATGGTTAATTTTCATAAAGGAAATAATAAATAAATAATAGTACATACCCAGTCATCATCTGTACACATAGGCCATTCTTTTGTCTTACAGGTGTCTTGCGCCTTGTAGCCGTGTTCAATAGGACGAGCACCTCTAGGGTCCACAATTGTGTCCCCTGACTAGAGTCAGAGAGAGAAAACAACTACTTAAATACACTGTGATCAATGCATTAATAATAAATAGTGGAATTTTTTTAAGGACCCAAATAAAGATTGGATAAAGGAAATTATTAGATACCCAGTGCATGAAAGAAAAGTAACTTACCAAGGCAGAGTTCACAACCACGAACAGGCAGAAGAGCGAATATGAGAGCTTCATCTCTGGCCTCTCTGTGCAGAATACAGATTCTCACTGCTCACACAGCCCATATGAACCCTTCTGATTGATCAACAGATTGACTCATTATTGACCATCATCACTGAATGCCCTGCCCCCGCAGTCTGGAACAGAGAACAGTGTGTGGACAAACTTGCCCTCCCAGAAACAGAGAGAGAGAGAGAGAGAGAGAGAGAGAGAGAGAGAGAGAGAGAGAGAGAGAGAGAGAGAGAGAGAGAGAGAGAGAGAGAATGCAAATTACACAATTTCGAACCATTATCAGCTTGCTTACGGGAATGATAACATTTGTACTCGTACAAGAACTGCAGTATGACAAATAAATATATATTGTATCATTTATTATTGTATAATTAAAAAAAAAAATCTATTTGGGCACTTTATTATTTAATTGTATTTCAAATAAATGCTGTTCTTTTTAACTTTGTATTCATCAAAGAGTACTGAAAAAAGTAAGCAGCAAAACTGTTTTCAAAATTGATAATGATAAGAAATGTTTCTATAGCAGCAAATCAGCATATTAGAATGAAGGGTCATGTGACACTGAGAACAGGAGGAATCATGCTGAAAATTCAGCTTTGCCACCACAAGAATAAATTATAATAAATTAAGATATATTAAAATAGATATCACAATATTACAGTTTTCACTGTTAACTTGTTTCAAAAACGTCTTACTAACCCCAAACTTTTTAACGGTAGTGTGTATGCCAGAAGATTGTATGCACATTTGTATGGTTATGAATAAATCATTGCTTACCGACTGATTCAACAGGGTTCATATTTGCAAATAGGATGAATCATCATTTGAGTCTATTATTTGCACATTTAACGAATGTACGGTCAGAAATGAGGATGCACTGTGAAGATCATTTCTAGGACTGTCCTTTTCAGTTACACAACTAATGTTTGTTTTAAGTTGTTTTGATGTGTACATAACCTCATTGCACAAATACAGATCACATCTCTTGTGTTGATGAAAGACAGCTCAGATTTAATGTTCTTCTCCATCACTATGCTTTGTGTACATTTACAATAACAAAAGCCTAGATGAAGGAGAGGTGGGAAATTATTATTTTGGAAGGATAACAATTTTGGCTAGCAAACTTTCATCCAAACCACCAGAAACAGAATCTATAACATTTTAAAAATTTTCATTTAAAAATAAATAATAATAATAATAATTTATACCAACATGCAAAGTGTAATTTTGCTTGTATAGTAAGTCCCATAGGCTATTAAAACTTGCAGATTTTGCACCTGAAATTATATTAAAAATCTCAACTACTTTAAAGTAGTTAAATATGATTATTTAAATAATATATCTCATACAGACTGATGACCATCGCCTGTGAAGAGATGACTCTAACTCCTGCGAGGACTTCAGATGACGCAGCTGCATCAACGAGCCCTTGCTTTTCCTTAAACCTCATCATTGCTACATGTATTCCTATTTTCACTTCATTGTGCCCTAATTTAATTCATTATTATACTGATAAATACATTGTTAGCTGATCTGTTTCCTTTGAACATTTCTGAAATGCATAATGTGGACAAATCACTTTAAATTAAATTGTAAAGCCATATGCTTTTTCTGTGAAGCTGCTTTGAAACGATATGTATTGTGAAAAGCGCTATACTAAATGTGAATTGAATTGAATAGTATTGTAGTAGTATTGTCTAAATGCTACTAGTACAGTGTGTGTGTGTGTGTGTGTGTGTGTGTGTGTGTGTGTGTGTGTGGACTGGTAATCCCTACGGTATGGGGACAAAATGTCCCCACAAAGATGGCAATATCCAAAATCCTTGTCCTCGTGGGGACATTTTTGGTCCCCATGAGGAAAACAGGTCATAAATCACACTAAGTGATGTTTTTGAAAAAGTAAAAATGCAGCATGTCTCCTGTGATGGGTAGGTTTAGGGGCAGGGGCAGTGTAGGGGATAGAAAATACGGTTTTGTACAGTATAAAATGCATTACGCCTATGGAATGTCCCCATAAAACATGGAAACACAACATGTGTGTGTGTGTGTGTGTGTGTGTGTGTGTGTGTGTGTGTGTGTGTGTGTGTGTGTGTTAGGACTGGTAATCCCTACGGTATGGGGACAAAATTTCCCCACAAAGATGGCAATATCCAAATTTTTGTCCTTGTGGGGACATTTTTGGTCCCCCATGAGGAAAACATCTTATAAATCACACTAAGTGATGTTTTTGAAAAAGTAAAAATGCAGCATGTCTCCTGTGATGGGTAGGTTTAGGGGCAGGGGCAGTGTAGGGGGATAGAAAATACGGTTTGTACAGTATAAAATGCATTACGCCTATGGAATGTCCCCATAAAACATGGAAACACAACATGTGTGTGTGTGTGTGTGTGTGTGTGTGTGTGTGTGTGTGTGTGTGTGTGTGTGTGTGTGTTAGGACTGGTAATCCCTACGGTATGGGGACAAAATTTCCCCACAAAGATGGCAATATCCAAATTTTTGTCCTTGTGGGGACATTTTTTTGGTCCCCATGAGGAAAACATCTTATAAATCACACTAAGTGATGTTTTTTGAAAAAGTAAAAATGCAGCATGTCTCCTGTGATGGGTAGGTTTAGGGGCAGGGGCAGTGTAGGGGGATAGAAAATACGGTTTGTACAGTATAAAATGCATTACGCCTATGGAATGTCCCCACAAAACATGGAAACACAACATGTGTGTGTGTGTGTGTGTGTGTGTGTGTGTGTGTGTGTGTGTGTGTGTGTGTGTGTGTGTGTGTGTGTGTGTGTGTGTGTGTGTGTGTCCAGAATAAAATATTTTACATTAAAGATGTTTAGTATACACAAGACAAAAAAATTGCTGAATTTATGAAAATGACCCCATTCAAAAGTTTATGAACCATTGATTCTTAATTCTGTGTGTCGTTCCCGGGATGGTCCATGGCTGTTTTTGTTGTTGTTGTTTTTGTCTTGTGATGGTTGTTCTTGAGTCTCTTGTTTGTCTTGAGCAGTTAAACTGCCCAATGTTCTTCAGAAAAATCCTTCAGGTCCTGCAAACTACTTTAAAAAAAATAATAAAAACAATTTATAGTGTCATATTTCAAGCAGGAAAAACACCACCATTTTTTTTCTTCATTTAAATTATATTGCGTACCATATAGGGTTTGTTAAAATTATTCACAGATTCTGCAAGCGGTTCACATATTTTTTCTTGCAACTGCACAGTGCATTGGTTGCTGGGATAGCTATTGTCCTTGAATAGTAGGAACCACGATGACATGATTTTGTCCTACACGGATGAAATTGTGTGTAGTACGAGAATGTACTTTTGACAGTTCAGTCTTTTAGAAGGTGTGCAACCGTCGGTCCGCAGAAAAAATAAATAAATAAATAAATCAAAAGAAACGCGTTTGTCGAGTATGACGAATCTCACGCGCGTGTCCGGGAGTTTGCATCGGTTGACAGTGAGAGTTTGTTCAACCTCACCACTGCATTACTGCGGGAATCATGTTTTATATCCACACAATATCACTACATCTGCAACTACTGTCAGATGTTTTACGAGAGAATCACGTCACAGAAGCAGTAGCAGACATTACGCCTCATCAGCACACAGAACTGTACGTATTGGATGCGCGTCGGGGTTTTGGGGTGATACTGCAACGTCAGGTATTTAAATTAAATCACTTTACTTTATATAACTTGACATTGATTATAAGTTATTTATCCCTCTCTGCACATACGTTTTTGACAATAACGTACTTACTCAGAACATGCGAGCTAATAACCTTTCCACGCGTAGTTTCCTTGACTGGCCGTTAGATGTCACCAAAGTATTTTCACTCTTTCAAAACAACCAGGAATCTGAAAACAAATGATAAGGCTATTAAACATTTTCTTCCAACTTGTTTTTTTCACAAATTTTAGTGGATTTATGTTCATAAAACATGGTTTTCTAACGTTTAACAACCACAAATGTCCAAATATTTTTGTCCTCATTAAACGACTTTGTGTTAAAATTTTAAAGCAAAACAAATTTTTTAACAAATTCTTTCCATACAAGTATGTAGAATGTTTGCAAAATTATGCTAATGCAATATTTATCAACAATAAATGCCACATGGTTTGATATTTTGTTTTTAATTCATACAATTTTAAAGGGGTAGCTCACCAAAAAATGAAAATTCTGTCATTAATTGCTCCTCCTTGTGTAGTTCCAAACACATTAGACTTTTGGTCATCTTCGGAAAATCTTTTTGATGAAATCAGAGTTTTCTGTCCTTCCATTGAAAGCTTTGCAAATGACACTTTGATGCTTTAAAAAGTTCATAAAGTGATGGTAAAACCACATGAATCGAGCCATTTAGTCCAAATTTTCTAAAATCACTTTACATGATAAACTTAGGATTAATATTTAATTCACATATAAACATTAATCAACTCGCACATCAGTTGTGGTAAACGGAAGCTCAAGCATGTTTGCTTGACATGCAAGAACCATTGAGTTTCATTCTTGTTATAAATCACGTTTGAGCTTCCGCAAGATCCAGTGAAGTTCATTCTCGTATTATGCAGCACAATTAAACTTTCACAAGAACCAATAAGTTTCAAGTTTGTTCTTGCACGTCAAGCAGGTTCGGTTGAGCTTCTGTTTATGTTTTCTGCTGATCAATGTCTATATGTGAATGAAAGCCTAAATTTAATCCATTCATCATATAAACCGATTGAGTCTCTCTTTCATTTGTGTTTCGAAGATGAATGAAAGTCTTACAGGTTTGGAACGAGATGAGGGTGAGGAATTAATGGCGTAAATGTCCAAATACTGTTTGGTCCGGTTTTGACTTGATGAATTGTGTCAAAAACTCTTCCATGCAGTTCCTCAGCTCATTTATGGTGGGAAATTGGACTTCCTTGTGTTTGATTATCTGTCCGAAATCACCATGTCACTGCTCTCATCAGCCAAAGCTAAAGCACCTGTAAGTTATTCCTCCATCCTACACTTTACCTTTAATACCTGATGTGACCCATAAAACTATTTCTGTTGGTAATAATGCTTTTGTTGGTAATAATATCAGGGTGATTCTGTGATATTTAATCATATTTTTGCATTAATTTGTTAATTATGATATATACGCAATCTTTTCTTTAAGAATATGGGATACGCTCCCGATTTCGTCCTTTCCCTTACTCCATTTATGAAGGATATCGGCAAAAGAGGTAAAATTGTGATGAATGTGACTCTTTTTTTCCAGACATATTTTTTTAGATTAATAATGTTTACATAGGTTGTATTATATATTATTTTATAATTCTATATAATATGCAAACGTGATTTTGTTTTATTCATTATATTATAAGGAAATACTTTTTATACTGAATCTTTTGTTGCCATGCTGTTTTTTTCCCTGTAGGCATCCGTGTGGTGAGTAATGCTGGTGGTGTCAATCCTTTTGCCTGTGGAGCAGCTTTACAGCAAGTAGTTCAAAAGGCGGGACTTGACCTGAAGGTAGCTGTGGTTACCGGCGATGACCTGATGTCACAGGTAATTGAACTTTTTATTAATGCTAATGTAATGCATGTGCATTTACTCGCTTTATGGGAGCTGACATGTTGACATCACATGACCTAGCTATATACTACCCCTTTTATCTCAATAACCCCCCTTTTACTGGACACCTTTACTTAATATAGCCATGGCTGACTGCAAATACTTTTTCCTGATGCTGCAGCCACATCACTAGGTGTCAGTATAATCCAATATGAAAGCCATATCCTATAGCCTTATGATATAGCACAACAAACAATACATTTTTGAGGGCATCTTAGATTCTGTATTTAGTGTCTTAGCATCTAGTATTCGGCACAAATCGAAAAATTATAATATTTAAAGGAACACTCCGCCGTTTTTAGAAATGGGGCTTCTTTAACTTCTTTACTACATTTAGATATGTGGGCAAATGCATTTTTGTCTCAGTGCATGCATTGTTTTACTTTAGCAGGGTCGGCGCTAGCTTAGCTTAGCATAATGAATGGAATCCTATGTTGCCAGCTAGCATGGCCAGAGTAAAAGTGATTACCCCCATCTAATTACTTATTGTGGCCTGCGTATTCACAACGAATACAAATAGCGATGCAGATTAAGAGTAGGCGATTTCCTAGGCAGATATTAACTTGGGACTATGTTATGGGGAAGCACAGGTAAATGACTGCTACTTGGGGCGCAGAGATATCACGCAACACATGAAATCCCCAAAGCGCCCAAGTAGCAGTGCTACTGCCTAGGAAATCGCCTAGTCTTAATCTGCATCGCTATTTGTATTCGTTGTTAATACGGAGGCCACAAGAAGTTATTAGGTGTTTTTTTTTTTTTTTAATGTTTTATCACTTTTACTCGAGACATGCTAGCTGGCAACATAGGATTCTATTCATTATGCTAAGCTAAGCTACCGGTGACCCTGCCAAACTAAAACAATGCATGCACTGAGACAAAAATGCATTTGCCTACATATCTAAATGTAGGAAAGAAGTTGAATAAGCCCTATTTCTAAAAACGTTTCTAAAAAAGGAACGAGTGTTCCTTTAAGCACATTATATTCAATGACTAGATTTTTACAAAATTTTAATACTACAGCCATTCAAATGTTTGTGGTCAGTAAAAATGTGATACTTTTATTTAGCAAGGACGCATTTGATAAAAAAGTGACAGTAAATACATTTATAATGTTACAAAAGATTTTTATTTCAGACTTTTCCACATTTCTATTTATCAGAGCATCATAGTTTCCAAAAAAATATTAAGCCGCACAACTGTTTTCATTTTTGATCATAAAAAGAAATGTTTCTTGAGGATCAAATCAGCATATTAGAATGATTTCTGAAGGATCATGTGACACTGAAGACTGGAGGAATGATGCTGAAAATTCAGCTTTTCCATCACAGGAATAAATTACATTTTTAAGTATATTCAAATAGAAAATAGTTATTTTAAATTGTTAAAATATTTTACAATATTACTGTATATTTGATTAAATAAATGCAGCCTTGGTGAGCATTAAAGACTTCTTTTTTAAAAATCTGACCCGAACCTTCAAACGTTAGTGTATAGTTAATACTTTAACACTGTATACGTGTGTATTACCCTTGGCAAGCACCACCTGTAAAACATTACCCTTCTTCTTGCCCCATTTCATTGCAATAATTCTTATGGGTTTGTTCAAATTCCTAAACTAATTATGATCAATAGTAAAAGTTATTGCTATACAGCCATAGCCCTAATAATACTATATAATCCACCATTACTAAGTAATTTTTAGACTGTTGTAATCTTCCCTGTGATTTTTTGCTTTGTTGTGGATCCTAGAAAGACTCTTTGACTGAACTCAGGATGACTGATTCAGAGGGAAAGAAACCACTTCCAAAGACCGTCCACAGCATGAATGCGTATTTGGGGTAGGAACTACAAGTTAATTACAGCGTGTCATTGGTTCTGTCTGTTATTCATGCCTGGAGCCAGACTGGTGGTTTGAGCATATGAGATTCAGCTTTCTTGTGTCTATCTCACAGCGCACTTCCCATTAAACGGTGCCTGGACCTCGGGGCTGATATTGTAGTGACGGGACGCTGTGTGGACAGTGCTGTGGTTCTTGGACCGCTCATGCATTCGGTACGGTTTGTCATGCAAGAGCGTTCCTCAGATTTCTTGCGCAACAGATATTGTGACTCATTCCTCCTCAGTAACGAGTTGGTAATTTGAACCTTCTTCATTAGCACACAACAAAAACAGAAACAATATTCACACCAGCAGCGTATCTTTTCAGAAAGAGCCTAGTTTACTTTAGCTTCTACAGGGAGAGGTCCAGACTTTCAAAAAATAAAATTCACATTCACATTCACATTAAAATTCAAACCACCTACATCTGTTTTCTTGTTAAGCTGTTATTATTGTGGTGGTCTTAACAGTATTTCTGTACATATTTGGTATTTTGTCATAAAAAACAACCTCTTCTCAGTTTAGCATTTGAATTTTCAAGACAAACATAAAGATTTCTTCAATTCATCTTTTTTTAATTTTTAAATAATGTCATTTATAAATATACATTATTTATATAGCACACTGTCACCACACATTCTTATTACTGTAATTTGATTAGGTGTGATTTTTAAAGTCATTAAAGTCTCATTATTGTAATTTATTTCAAAATACTGTTAGTAGAAATACACATATATCAAAAACAAGATTTTGTCAAATGTTTTTTAAACAAATGTCTTAAATAAATGTACACATAATTTATATAAATTTATTTAGTGTGGAAAATATATTATAATATATTATTATAACTATTATAACTAAATATTATATATTTGTCTTTTTTGACAGTTTGCATGGGACTCCAATAACTATGACCTGTTGGCTGCTGGAAGGTATTATTAAATCTGTGAGCTCTTGAAACACACACACACACACTGGTGCATTATATCAAAAGTTTGTCTGTATGTACATTGTTATCTTAGGGAAACATAAGGGCAGACAGCCATACATGAATCATTTGTTTTTGTTGCATGTTGTGTAGGACCATTCAGTGTGAGAATATGTGTGGTTAACCACATTTACATTATTACTCAAGTTCTGTTCCTGTTTTGGTTGCCATAGAACATAGAATTTTCTTCTGTTGTAGCCTTGCTGGTCATCTGATTGAGTGCGGTGCACAGGCCACAGGGGGGATTTTCACGGACTGGCACACAGTTCCTGACTGGTAACAACTCAAAATCTGATATATTCATGACACAGTTCATTGCATCATGACATTATTTTTATGACGGCACTTTTTTTCTCCATAAATTCCCATTACAGTTATTATTTTTGATGCTTCTTTGATGTTTCACTCTTGTTTTTTTATTCTCAGTTGCATTTGATTCTCATTACTGTAATGTATATGTGTATATGCAAAAATAATTGTGTTAGCAAAAGTGTAAAAAAAAGTGTAAAAAGTAAAATGATTAGTATTGTGACTTTTGAAATGTATTTATTATTTTTTTTATTAAATATATGTATATACAATGATCAAGCATAACATTATGACCAGTGACAGGTGACGTGAATAACACTGATTATCTCTTCATCACAGCACCTGTAAGTGGGTGGGATATATTAGGCAGGACGTGAACATTTTGTCCTCAAAGTTCATGTGTTAGAAGTAGGAAAAATGGGCAAGCGTAAGGATTTGAGCGAGTTTGACAAGGGCCAAAATGTGGTGGCTGGATGACTGGGTCAGATCATCTCCAAAACTGCAGCTCTTGTTGGGTGTTCCTGATCTGCAGTGGTCAGTAAGTGGTCCAAGGAAGGAACAGTGGTGAACCGGCGACATGTTCATGGGTGGCCAAGGCTCATTGATGCACTTGGGGAGCGAAGGCTGGCCCCTGTGGTCCGATCAAACTTTTCATGGAAACGGTATTCCCTGGTGGCTGTGGCCTTTTTCAGCCGGAGAATGCGCCCACCCACAAAGCAAAAATGGTTCAGGAATGGTTAGAAGAGCACAACAACAAGTTTGAGGTGTTGACTTGACCTCCAAATTCCCCAGATTTCAATCCAATCGAGCATCTGTGGGATGTGCTGAACAAACAAGTCCGATCCATGGAGGTCCCACCTCACAACTTGAAGGACTTAAAGGATCTGCTGCTAACATCTTGGTGCCAGATACCACAGCACACCTTCAGGGGTCTAGTGGAGTCCATGCCTCGATGGGTCAGGGCTGTTTTGGCAGCAAAAGGGGGACCAACACAATATTATGTCATAATGTTATGCCTGATCGGTGTATATATAGCTATATCTATCCCCCGATTTCACAGACAAGGCTTAAACCTAGTTTCAAGGCTAAAATGCATGTTTGAGCTGTTTTAACTGAAAGCAACTTGCATTGACATAATTAAAAAAATGTAAGTATCACATTATTTTGCCTCAAGATGCACACAAGTAATTTTATTTCTAATGCATGTTTATAAAAGCTACTTAAATATCATTTCTTTGCGTAACAAATTTGTTAATTCTTTTGATTTAGGTGTGAAATATGACGCACACACATTCTTGACTTCTTGATGCTTCATGTTTAAGATGTCATTTTAACTTTGACTTCAGTGACTTCAAATACTAAACGTACCTCATTCTTTGTTTATAATGACAGTGGGAAGTATTATGTGCGTTTTTCATTTGATTTGCAGGGATAACATGGGCTTCCCAGTGGTAGAATGTTCTGCTGATGGTTCATTTACACTGTCCAAACCTCCAAAAACCGGCGGGCTGGTTTCATTTGGTACAGTGGCAGAGCAATTAGTATATGAGATCGAAGACCCACAGCATTACCTACTACCAGATGTAACATGTGACTTCTCCAATGTCACCATTACTGAGATCCCAGGTAATTTTGTTAAATCTGCTTTTACTAGATCTTGCATGCATGTTTGTTTCTGATAATCAGGCAGTGGCATAATTACACATAATTATACCCTTATATACTGTTGCGGGTCAATTTGACCCATTTTGAGGTGTTCTCATTTAGGGTCATGAACATATATGCACAATTTCAACACACTCATGTGTTTCTTTTTGGGTTAGGGTTTCAGAAAGAGGTTTAAAAACAAGGAAGTTTTGTTTGTTATTTTGGCCCAGTCAACTCCGGAATCTAAGGTCCCAAATCAAATCAATAAATTAATCTTTATACAAATACACTGCTTTTTCAGAGTTTTCATGTTGCACCCTTTTCCCCTAGACATATACACACAAAATTGTAACAGACATATACACGCAAAATTACTTTATATTAGGTCGCCATAACTACTTTGTACTAACATTTTAATTAATCAATTGATACAATGCAGTAATTGTGTACATACATGTTTTTACATTGTACATCTGTAATACATTTTTGTAGTTACACTTATAATTACACTGTTGATCCTTCCCTTACAACTTACCCATAGCACCACACCTGTACCTAAATTTACCCATATCCCACCTCAATATTTTGCATTACAATATGAACACAATAAGTACATTGTACTTTTGATTTAGTAGTTAAGGCCTCCTAATATAAAGTGGGGCCAATTACTGTTACGTTCGTGATGGTCACGGGTCAGTTTGACCCGTATATTTTAATGTTCTTAGGCAACTTTACAGATCCAAAATAATAACATTGGTTATATTTTGTTATTTTGGTTTTTCACTACCCTAATGAAGCTAAAAAATGAGCTTTTCCCCATTTATTTCAATATAGAAAAATATTTTGTCAGCCACATATGGTAAAAATTAGCTATCATTTCTTTTTTCAATCTATCTGAAATACAGTAAAATAAAAATTTGTTTTACCTGTTAACTGTCTGTCCCACTTTTTGAGCATAGACACGGAAATTACTTTTCACACGTAAATTGTCAAAAATCTTGAATACTTCAGGACGCAGACTTAAATTTAAAAAAGTTAAAAAAAGTTATAGAAGTTTAAGTTTAGGAAAATGTTTACTATATATCATATCTTTTTATATTTTACATAAAATATATATTATACTATACAGGTTTAACTAAACCTCAAGAAAATAAAAGATGAATATCTGAGCAAATTCTGTGCCAAATTTTAGGTTGATCCTTTTTTTTTTTTTTCATAAATTCAGATATTTATTATTTGTAATGTGTGAAAAGTATTGCTATTAAAAGTTAATTATTTGTACCTGATGATTGTATGTTTTTTTTTCATAGCATGATTGTTTGAGGAATTGCATTGAATCCAATTAGGGTTGGTGAGTGACAGTACTTATCTCCAGTAGAAAGTCCTCACTCAGTGATCAGAAGGTGGTTGTTTATCATCTCTAAATATCTGACTCAGAGACACAGCCCCATTGATTTTACACCAGTTGTCTAGACTGGCTACCTAAGAGCCGGTTCCAGCTATATCTGATATATACTTTAAAACCTCTGTCATTTACATGTTTTTTTCTTTGTCACAAAACAAATTGTATTTGTCCCCTAAACTTCCATCTCATTGTCCATGTAATCAGTAATCTAATAGTGTACGCAGTATGTACACTAGCTTGATTTAATCTTTTGTGGAAACATTTAAAAATGCTGAGATTAATATGTTACAGGGTTTTTTAAGGACTGATAAAGACAAATGTGGCCAAGTGCTGCTATATATAAAAATAATTAACTTGTAATTTAAATAATTTACATAATTTACTGTTATAACTATGGTAAGTACATATAACATGAAACAAGGACACTGTAAAATAAAAACTGTTAACTTTTTTTTTTTTTTTACAAATTATAAATATTAAGTATTTATATTAACCTTACAAATGCCATTTCACTATGACTTGCCCTTCTGATTTCTAGATGTGGATGGTGGAGCAGTGAAAGTACGTGGTGCCAAGGGATCACCTCCATCAGGTGACTACAAGGTGGGTTGTAGTCCAACCTTTCCACCCTTGTTGGTTTTAGTCAGTAATTTTAATTAAAGTTAAAATTTTCTTTTTTATGCTATAATCAAGAATGAATTAATTGGTTATGGTTTGTATTTTGTCATCTCAAGGTTTGTGCCACATATATGGATGGGTTCAGGGCGACGGCAGTTTGTCCTGTTGGTGGTCCTAGAGCTGTGGAAAAAGCCAGAAGAACAGCAGAGAGCATTATCAAAAGGTTAAGGCTTTATTCTTGATTATTTTATAGGTCTAATACTTGATATTTCATTAATTGTTTAAAAAACAAAAGACATTTTACCATTGGAATCTGCAATACAAGTTGGCATAAGGTAGTTAAAGGACAGTTCACAGCATTGTCAGACGGCAGCCAATGCATACAATCACCAGTTTACAGTACGTCATTTCTCAGACATTCCACGACCTGACAAATGACGAATGAACATGTTCAGTCGGCGAAAACTAGTGCCAACCAACAGCAACAGACGCCAGCAGGGATAACACACTGATCCGACAAAACCCAGACAAAGTGTCTGTTGCCGTTGGTCGGCATCTAGATTTCCTGAATAATTACATATATAGAACCTTTTCAGGGGTGCCCATTATGGGATCATTTTATGAATTTAGTTAATTAAGGGCCTCATTATGCTTTTTTGAATAATACCTTTTATGCAGTGTGTAATACAGCTGTTTGTGAATGTCAAAGGTCTGCAAAGTTTTAAAGATCAAAATGCATGACAAATAAAGTTATTGTCAAATAAAGTTAGTTAATGTTTTTAATCAGTTCTGAACTGCTGAAACGAGTCGTCAGTAAATCCAGTTTCGCTTCTTGTTACATATCTACGTAACAATGTAAGAAATTTGCATAATGCATATGGTCTTCATTGGCTGCTTGAAAGATGCTCGAGAGTTCATATTCAAAGTTTTCTGCACCAAGAATCCATTTACCATGCATTTCTAAAGGATGAGGACTTGATACGGAAAAACCAATGCCATCATTAGTTTCACTATGTATCAAGCGCTGAGTAAAACTCTGGAGCTGTAAATCAAATATGGTAATATGTGTTTTATAAACACCAACAGACTGGGCCTTCTGGCCAATCAGAACAGAGCAGGCTCAGGGAAAGAAGGGATTCAGAGAGACTGAATCTTCAAACAAACAGTTTTCAGACAGAAATGAAATGATGTGATGTGCTGTGTATATTATGAGAAATGTTTTAGACCTTGGATTTATGAAAATCTGTTGTTGGAGACCTCTAAAACAAACCTTTAAAATAGCATAATAGGGGTACTTTAACTGAAATGTATGGATTAAACAGCTTGTAAACATACTTTATCACTAGAACAAATCAATATAACCCATTAAACATGAAAGTATTATGCATTTAAGGCATTTCTCTTTATGTTTTTTGACATAAAGGGCTCTTTAAAATGGAGTCGAAAACCCTAGTGTTTTATATAGAATCCCACTGAACCTTCTTTTCTAAGACTGTAGTACTTCATCATGAAACATCATCTGTAGGACCCAGCGCATTTTCAGACAGCTGGGTTTGGAGGACTATGCTGAAGTCAACATTCAAGTTCTGGGTGCTGAGGACACATATGGACCACATGCGGCCAATAAAGTAGGCAGTCTGTTTTTGTCTTCTGTTGAAAATTATGTTTAACATCACAGTCCGTTTACCATTAGAACAAATAACCTACCATTTTTGAAGGCTGTTCTTTATTGTGCAGGGTCCTCGTGAGGCTGTGGTTTGGATGGCCGTCCATCACAAACAGAAGAAAGCTCTAGAGTTTTTCTCCAGAGAGGTGGCACCAGCGGGAACAGGCATGGGTGAGTTAAAACCACAACTCAGTCTTATCCTACTCTGTTTCCAAACCACTATGGTTAAGCTCTGTGTTCATTTAATGCTGAAGAACATTTGAACAACTTAGGTCAGTATCTTATTTATGTCTCTCTCCCGTCTACAGCTCCAGGACTCACAGCTATTGTAGGAGGGCGACCAAAAATGTGAGTGTTAGTTAGTAATTCTTTAAACTGTTTATAACTAAATGTTGTTTATGGATTTCTTATTTCTCTTTTTAGATCACCAGTTCTTAAACCCTTCTTTTTCCTTTATCCCAAAGCAGATCTGGAGGTATTTCCAATTTTTTTTTTTTACTTAAAAGTGTGGAAACACGTTGCCTTATTACTTCCTCACCTTCCGGCCCTTTTTAAATTTATTCAACAAATCACTTTTTACAGTGTACCATGTTTTTTGTTGTTTTAAATGTGCTATTTTATTCTATATATTTTATTATTTTGGTGAATGTTTCAAATACCATGTTTCATGGATATGGTAATACATACATAGTATAGGGTGAATTCAGCAAACTGGCTTGAAGGGAAAAACGTGTCCCGATTAACCTGAATTCATGCTACATCAAATGATACAACAAAATCAGACTGTTAAGATCAAAATTAAAAGGTCATTGTAAATGGATTGGACAGATATGCAAATGGGTCATTTAAAGTATACATATGGATGATTGTGTGAAATGAATGACTCTTAATTGGTGATTTCAGGTGCACATTCATGTGAATGGGGAGCTTGTGGAGACACACAGAGAACTGGTACCAGACCCTTCATTAACAGAAAGACATGATCCCTCCCTCCACTCAGAGGAATATGGAGGAAAACCCTCAGGTACCTTGCTGATTTTCTGTGGACTACAAAATGTAAGGTGATCATGGAATAGTTCACACAAATATGAAATTAACACTACCTGAATCTTACTTTAAAAGTGTATAGTCAGTACTTTCTTCTTTCCTATCTTTAAAAAAAAGAAGAAATTAATACTTTTATTCAGCAATGATGCATTAGATTGATCAAAAGTGACAGTAAAACTTTTATAATGTTACAAAAAAATTAATTAAAAATAAATGCTGTTCTTTTGAATTTCTGACTATTCATTAAAGATTCCAATTATTTTTTATTCCTGAATTATTTTGTACATTTAATTTCGACATTAATGATATCTGCATTACATTAAGCTGGTTCTGTTCTGTCACCCTGAGGGGGGTTATTGCTGCTCTCCCTGCTCTTATCCATGCTAGGCTGCATGGATGCTCAGGGAGTTCTTGCCCAGAACAGAACCATACTGGCAATCCAAACTATATGCTAAATAGTCAATCAGTGATCTTTGACGATAGTGGTCCTGACAGAATTAGGTGTGTGTGATGTTTGGAGACGTTTGGAGATGTTTGTGATGTTAAAATGAGCAGTGGTGAGGGTTCCCCAGGACAGGTTTGGGAACCACTGGTCTACACCATCTGTTGAAAGTTGTAAAATTTGTTATTTAGCAAGATGTCGAAGCTGCTCTTTTCCATACAATGAAGGAAGGTTTTAACTAACTACAACTGTCAAGCACCACTCTATACCACTTCTAAAGGTCATACGATGTACTTTAAATAAAAACTGCATAACGTTTCAATTAGTGACAATATATATTCAAACAGACTCCTTGTAAACACATTCATTTATTCTGCAGAAACAGTGCAGTTTCTATACTTGATTTGGAACACAGTTATACCTAATTCTATAGTAATTTGTTCAAAAGGAGTCTGAATATGATAATATAATATGACATTTCTTTCCTTGCATAGACAAGTTATTCTCTGTATCTTTTTCTCAGAGAACATGCTTTGTACACTTTCCAGCAATAAGGTTTATTTTTTCTCCAGAATTCTTCCCAAATCAGCACATTGTGACTAATCTTATTAATGACAGACTCTCTTGTGTATCAAAGAAGTTTTTTTTACAAGGAGATAAGCATGCAGTGTTTGATATGACCTACTTCAAGGTGGAAGTGGATAGAATGTTTGAGCAACAAACTCAACTGAAAGAAATGGGCTTAAGCCTTGTTTTAAGGGCCAATGTGATTGTTCCACCAAGAGAAGGTTTTAAAAGATCCCTTGCACCGGAATCCAGTGCTGCTTGTTTTCCCAGAGTTCTTTGCTTTAGGTTCTCTGAAAGGCACAACCTTTGTAGTGTTCTGGCAGTGTTTGCTTGGGTCTCTTTATCTATCTGCCACTTCTCAGTTGCACTAAACAAGCAGCTAAACCTTTTAAATAATCAGGAACACCATTTCATTGGATCTAGTGTTTGAACATATGCAAGCGCAGACTGTTACGCACACACTCGCATTTATTCACAAATACACAAAGGCCATGCACCCAAACACAGACGGTCTTAAATACAATTGAACACAATATAAAACAACATGGACTCTGTGCTGTTTTTTCTTTTCATTTTGTGTTGCTCTCCCTCCCACTCAAATCATCAGACAGAAGAACCTGGAGCCACTGTGATTAGAGCATCACAGAGCGCTGATTGTAAGAGAGGCTTCTAACGTTACCACAGCCCAAGGGCATTTTTCCGAGACAGAAGAACTGATTAATGGGGATGTAGCCAATGATAACTGGCAATGAGCTGTGTTGAACTTGGTTCTTGAAACAAGAATCATTATTACTATTGATAGTTCATTCATAAATTGTATCTGTATTTCTTTCTTCTGTGGAACATAAACGTTTTAAAGAATGTTCATGCTGCTCTTTTCTATGCAATAACGGTGCGTAACTCCTAAAAGTACAAAAAAGCGGAATGAATTCAGTCATATATACTGTTTTCTCAAAGCATACATTTTTTGTTGTTATTCTTGGAGAATTGAATTTGCTCTCTTGCATTTAAACCTTTCCTTGTGTGTTCAACAGTAGAGAGGAAGTCATAGAGATTGAAACTAGTGAGTAAATGATGATGCAAAAAAATCTTGTCTGTGTGGACATAGATACTTAACATTGGGGTTTTTAGACTTGGGACAATAAGCTCCTACTCACAACATCCTAAGAATCACATTGCAACATCCTGGCAACCACCCAAAACACACTGGCATCATAGTGGCCTCTTACATTTTCTTCAGTAAAACATAAACTACCTTTCAAAAGTTGCGGTAAAGTACCTTTGAGGTTGGGTCAACGAGGTTGGGTCAACGCCGATAGCCTTGTGGGCAGCGTCCCAACATATAGCATCATTGCGCTTTGAACCTTTCCCGATCCCAGTCTCCCTCTCTGTCTCTTTCGCTTCGCTTCCTGTCTACATACTGTTCTATCGTAATAATAGAAAGTTTGTGGTCCGTAAGATTTGTTCATGTTTTTGAAAGAAGTGTGCATTTTTTTTTATCAGAAATACAGTAAAATTTGCTTTATTATGAAATATTACAATTTAAAATATCTGTTTTCTATTTTAATATATGTTCAAATTTTAATTTATTCCTGACACGCCAAATCCAATATTTTAGCAGTTGTTGCTCCAGTCTTCAGTGTCACATGATCTTGCAGAAATCATTCTAATATGCTGATTTGCTGCTCAAGAAATAGTTGTTGAAGTTTTCAATGTTGATGTTAGTGATAAGTAATATTTTTGTGGAATCTGTGATACATCTTGTCAGGATTCTTTGAGGAACAGAAAGTTCACAAGAACAGCATTTATTTGAAAGAAAAAAACTTTTGTAATATTAGAAATGTCATTTTTTGATCATTTTCATGCATCATTTCTTTAAAAAAAAAATATATATAATTTGTATTATAATTTGCTTATTCATATTTAAATAATCAATCAGATCAAGGATTCTGTGGGCTGACTGGGAGCAAAATGATCTTTGAATGGGCTCAGATGCTCGCTGTTAGTTCAACCTGCCAACTGCTGAATTTAATTACACTGAGAACGAAATTGTCTCTCTTTCAGATCTGCCCTCTGGCCCGCATACCTTCAGACTGGAGGAGTTAGCATACACGCGCAGTGGAGACAAAGGGGACTCCGCAAACATTGGTAAGTGTCTCTCCATGTGCTTTCACACGCAGTGAATAATATTTCCACGATGAGACAATTTGCTTACTGCGTGTCAGTCACACTAAAAAAGCCATTCTGGCAATAAATGCTGGGAAAATACTGGGTCAGGCCATGTTCTCTGACCACAAACCACGAATCACAGCTCACTCTCTGCAGCCCAAAAGGCAACACTCTCTTGTGATGTGGCAACTTGCCTAGTCTTAACTTCATCTTCGATGTGACGGGTGGTTATGTGCCATTCATAGTAGACTGTGAGCCTGTGTTTTTGTTTTTTGGACATAGGTTGTTATATTAATAGCTTTTTTCATGTTTAAATATGATGTCAAACACATACTGAAATCTATTTGTCTGTCTGTCTGTCTATCATCTGTCTGTCTTTACATACATTATTATTATAAAAAAATGCATACACTAATGTAGAGAAATTTGGGTAATCTGGGACTTTTTGCATGTGTGAGTTCTGCTGTAAAATGACTAAACTCACTGTCATGTTTTTGAGCAAAGTACCAGACTTTTTTAGAATGGTACATGAATGTATATAATTCAGCGTGCTTAAATATTTAAATATTAAGGTTAGATCTCACAAGTCTATTCCAAATATTGATAAATCTATGTATAACTTCTGTGTTCAGGGGTTATTGCACGAGACCCACTGTATTTCCCCTACCTGAAAAAGTTTTTAACTGCTGAAGTTGTCGAGCAGTATTTCCAACATTTGATCAGAAAGGATCAGACTGATGTCCCCTCCGTCATACGGTAAGAAGAAATTAAAAAAATGTGCAAGCAGACCATTTCCATTGATTAAAGATTAAAATGTAAGGGTTTGATGAGGAAAAAAGCACAATATAATTCTTTGTTAGTACTCTATTTTTAAGGAAAGCATTATCAGTTTATGTCTGAAGCTCTAAGGAAGTTAAAGTCACACAAAATAAACATTGTAACACCTTTATACTGAGCTACTCAACATCTGCAGCCTGTACAGCTTTTTAAAGACCTGTGTGTATGAGAGAGAGAGTGCATGCATGCAAGCCTCTTGTTTTATGGGTTGGGGAAAACTCCTTTGGTGCCGCTAATTAGGACCACCTCATGCTGAGGACGGACATGTCTAGGTGCCTGTCTGTATGAGAGTGTGGTGTGAGCTAATGCACAGATGTGTGAAAACCGGGAGGTGATCTCAATTAAAATAATGTATTTCACATGTTTGCGGTGGCTTCCAGGTACGAACTGCCTGGCATTCACGGTCTGAACTTCATTCTTCCAAACTCACTCGGAGGGGGAGGGGTGGCGTCACTGCGCAGCGACCCTCAGGTAACACACACATTCATTCATACATACAAACTCGCAAAATGGACGGGGGGTGGGGGGAGTATTTTTGGGAGAAAACAATTCACACTTGGTATGAGATTACTTGATCTAGCTATTTACAACCTTAAAGAAATGGCTCAAAAATGTTTCTCATTCTCACCCTTGTGTCATTCCAAACATGAGTCATGATAAAAAGTTTGGGGTCAGTAAGATTTTTTTATTAAAGAAATTAATACTTTTATTTACATTTGATTGATCTAACTGATCATAAAGGACAGTAAAGATATTTATAATGTTATAAAAGATGCTGTTCTTTTGAACTTTTTTCATCAAAGAATTCTGAAAAAAAGGAATGTACAAAATAGTTTATTAAAATATTAACTGTTTTCATCTGTGATGATAAGAAATGATTCTTGAGCATCAAATCAGATCATGTGACACCGAAGACTGGAGTAATGATGCTTGTCCATCACAGGAATGAATTACATTTTTAAATCTATTTAAATAGAATTAAACTTTTTACTTGTATTAATTTTTGATTAAATAAACACAGCCTTGGTAAGCATAGGAGACAGAAAAAAAGTTTTTCAGACTCCAAACTTTTGAGCAGTTGTGTATATTATAATCAGCATTTAGACAAAAATACCTCACAACTGTCACATAGTGTAACATCATGTTTTTAGTATTAATAAAAATGTGTTATTCTGCAGGGAAAAGCCTATGGTCAAATGCTGCTTGACTACGAACTGAGAGGCCTACCTGATTTGAAATCACTGGTCGATTAAAAAAGGACGAAGACTGAAAGATCTTGGGGTCTGTTGAGATTCCACATTTAAAAAAAACCTGCTTCAAATGGATAATGTCAAAGAATAATAGTTTTATAATGTTTGAAAATGTCCAGATGGATTATATTATGAAGTTTTATATGTAAACAGTGTCTTCCGGTTTAGTTTTTGTCTACTAACAGTTTCCAAACTGCTCAAATGAGTCAATGCAATCAAAATGTGAACACATAACTGTGCCTTTAATCATTTTTATTTATGTTGTAATTATTACACATAAGAATGATTAGTAGTATGAATGACCATTAAATTAGTATTTATACTAAATTATAGTATTTCATCAGTATTTCATCAGAGAAAACAAAACAAAGAGCCAATTGAAGTTGAATGTCAGTTTTTGGTGGGTCGTTGTTGAACATGCAAGCACTTTGATATGTAGTGAATACATTAGAGAACGCCGTACTTCACTTAGTTCTGTTGAGTTGGCCACGTCTCACAGGCGACAGCAAAACAATAAACCCTTGAAGTCCCGATATACAACGTCCTCTCATTACCTCTGACCCCAAACCACACAAGAAGTCAGAGAGCAAAAGGCTTTCCCTCCTCACATGACTGAGTTTGTGTTTACTGTTAAAGATATATGCCTGTATTCTAAGGAAGAAGAAGAATTTGCTGCAGAAAAAAAGCCTTTGCTGCAAAAAATAAATTAATAAATCAATGTACTTATCAATGAGGTAATGATTTGAAAGATTGTAGAAAATGGCCCAAACTCAAATACCTCATGCATTATTATTCACGGTGACGTTAACACATTCTTTTATTAGGTTTAATGGGAAATCGCTCAAACTGTGATGTTTTGACCCGCATTAGCATGCGCTAACAGTGTGACCTCAGAAGCGCAGAGTGATCAAAAGGAAGTGGAAGGCGAGACGTGAAGAGTTAATTTGTCAACGGCCGACAGACAGATCCAGCAGTTCCTCATTGTGCGCACGCAGAGCTTCTTGGCTTCATCTCAATGCAACGGGGGTGTCATTCAAACACATACACGGTCACATAAACTGAAATCACTCTCCCTCAAAACTCGCACATTTATCATAAGCGCATTCAGCTGTCACATACAGACTTTGGGATGCTGGGTGGACAAAACAGGGAAGGAAGATAAATGGCTTGTCATTTATCACCCGCTATCTTTCAGCGCTCCACTGCTGTTCAAACAAGCAACAGCCTCGAGAGAGAGCACCAAGTAATCACTAATCCTTCAACATTTAGCTTTTGCCCTCACTGGGACACCTTTGTTACCACTATGACACTGATTTCTCCTCCTTTCCATCATCGCTCTCCCACTAAACTAAACCTCAGGGGGAGGGTGGCTTTTTGGGATAGCTTTAATCCTTTCCTTTATCTTCGAGTTAAGACTGTTTTGCATCATTTTGCTGCACCTCTACCACTTAAAGTCCTCTTAAGCTCTTTGTGGGTTTTATAAACTTTGCATTAAGGATTGTATGGAGCTGGACTATTTACAAGACAATCAGTTGTTTTCATTCCATTGACACACTCTTAGTTAAGACCATTAGGTACTATTGGTATTCATTAGTAGTCCTGGTGAATTCAATCCTTTTCTATTTTGGAAATGTGATGGCTACATTTCTGGGGACTTTTAATAAAGTACTGACATGTGCTCTGTCTGCACGGCCAACAAACGGGTATTGGTAAAAGGAGCTCTTGTTTGGTGCGGTCTGGGTGAATGTATCGAGGACTTTAATTATTGCCACATGGCATGAACCAGCTCTCAACTTCAAACCACCGTTGGCCAAACGTTCTGCTCTCACTTTTTCCACATTCATCTACCCTGCTCGTACCTACATCAGAGAAAATCCAGACGCTGGATTTTCATTCAGTTCCACTAGTTTTCAAGCAATAGCCAAAGCCATTTGCATTTGCGTAATGGTTTTTATACAGTACAAACCCTATTTTCTATCCCCCTACACTGCCCCTGCCCCTAAACCTACCCATCACATGAAACATTCTGCATTTTTTCTTTCTCATTCTGTATGATTTAGAAGCCTTTTGAAAAATGGGGACATGGGTAATGTCCTAATAAGTCACCCTCTCCTTGTAATACCTATGCCATACCCATGTCATTATACACATTTGTGTCCTGCTATGTCACAAAAACACACATTTTACCTTTTACCTGCATAAATGTGCAATCATACATACAGTTTCATTGGTTTGTGTTTATTCTTTACATTTTTAAAACAAGTTGTTTGATCTGCTGTAAAAACAGCAACAACAAGTGATGTGTTAATCAGACCTTGTAAAAATAGCTGTTGTAAGCATGTCTGGTTGCATTCTGGTGACAGCATTTTACTTCTAAAAAATAGGCCTATTTATAGTTTTACATGCCTATATTTTACCGTGGCTACTTACAGGTTATTATTATATTATTTTTCTTTTATGTTTACATTTTCTTTCTATCATCATGACATGGTTATTATAAACAATATACAAAATCCAGTATGCATTATACATGCAATGCAATATACAGTAGCCTATGTTCAATGTCCTTTACATTTTCCATCGCATCGATAACGACCAATAGACTTTCCTTTAACACAGTGACGTCACGGCGGACCGCTGCTCCTTAGAATAAAACGGAGCAGTGAAGCGAAGTCTGAGCAGCCCTGCAAAATGTTAGATTCTCTTGCTTTACTGTTGGAGAAAACCTTGCTTCTTGCACATTTCAACTTTTTCAGTACAACTTCACCTAAACAAGAAAGATGCACGAAGCGTCGCGAGGAGAGCACTTATTTCCAGCGCGGAGATCTTTTGGAGGTTCCTCGCACTTTGTTCACACATTTTGGCATTTATCTCGGTGACAACAAAGTTGCACACCTTATGCCTGACATACTGCCGGTTCTGACGAGCAACACATCTCAAATCCAGAAAGTAGTAACAAACAAGAGATTGCTTCTCGGCGTGATCTACAAGTACGCGTTGATACGGGTCGACACGGTGGAGGATTTTGCCTTCGGATCCCCTGTTTTGCTCAACACGATGGATACTATCCTGAGAAAACAGCCGCTGGCCGCCGAGGAGGTCGCCAGAAGAGCTGAAAAACTTGTCGGTCATATTCCATATAGTCTTCTTTGGAATAACTGCGAACATTTTGTCACGTACTGCCGCTACGGGACCGCGGTTAGTCTGCAGACAGACAAGGTAACTTAAACGCGATAGGCTTCCATCAGCACGTTAATCTTTTGAATCGACGAGTGCATACTTCATATCAATGGCCACTAGATTAAAAATGAATTATTAAATGTTGCCAATCTCTTGACTATCTTCTTTGCATTACACCCCGCTTAAAATAGGTTTAGCATTCAATATAAAAATAAAATTAAATGCAGATCTTTTTTTTGTAAAGGGTCGATTAGAAAAAGTTTAGATAGTGTACTATTTAATAAAATCGTATTTCTACACAAACTTTATTCAATGCTAAACGGATTAGAGTGTAATTTACACTTAGAAAAAGTACAAAAGCTTACACCTATCACACCTTTTCATACCTCAAAATATAATTTTACTAATTAACCAAAAGTGTACCTCAATGGTATTAGAAACTTTTTAAAGGGTACCCAGTGACAGCTTTTGTACTTTTTTTCTGAGATTGTAACGTTATATAGATTTAATAGAAATTTTTTTGTTTGTTTGTTTTTCCCAAAAAATATAGGCTGCTTTTTTATTTACCTTTTTCTCAAGGAAATTATTTTTATTTTTTTACAAATGTCGTTTTTTCACATTCTTTACGTTTTCTTATGTTTAAGGAGAACTAATCAAAACATGACTTTTCAAAAATGTAGTTTTATAAAAAAAAAAAAAAACATTGACTTCTAAAAGAGTCTTCCCCGCGGTTTTCTTGTCACATGACAACAAAATGGCTTCCAGCGTTTTTTGTTTTTTTGTCACCCTGACTTTAGACTTTGGCGAACGAAAGTATTTTTGTTAACATTTAATAATAACAGGCTACTTTAAAACAAAATAGCTTCAAAGTTTTTTTGCAATATAATTTTTTCTCTTTTTACAGTCCTCTAGCCTATTAACGTTACCTACTTTTAACTTTAAACCTATCAAAACTACTTTAATTAAAAATTACATTTAGGAAAGAGGTGTGGCTATTCAGCTAATTTTCTTTGACTAAAAGAAAGTAGCCTACAAAAAGTTAGCATGGAAATCTTTGAGATGATATCAATGCCAGATTGGCGCAGGACTGACGTTATTTCACCTCTTTAATTCAGTGACAACGTATTTTCGCGTCATTTTGCTGACTGAGAGCTTTTCAGAAAATCTGGGTCATTTCAGCGCAAAAAAACAACAGTTTCATTCAGTGGCAGTGGGTATGGGGAGAGGTACGCAGCCAGAAATACATAGAAGCACCGTCCCAGATGCGAATGAAAGTTTTTATTTCATTTATTTTTTTGTGCCTGTTTTAGTGCTCTGAATCTCATCCACCACATCTCTTTCTTTCATTCAACAGTTCTGTGAAAGTTTAAAATCAGTAATCCGGGACCAGAGGAGTGTTCTTCTGACTACTGTCGTCGGAATGCTTTCCATGTTTTTTCTTGGAATAGCGCCGTCCACCGCACTTCCAACTTTTATCATTCCTTTTATCTTGTGGATGGCTGGATAAGAGACACCCATAAACCCATATGAACTATTTAACGTATACAAAGTTTGTATTTTTGCTGTATCATAGAATGTCACTGCAGAAATGGTTGACATTGACAGTTGTATTTTTTCGCTATTGATAACTTAATCTTTTTAATTCTTTTTACTTTCATATATTAACATTTTATTTTGTAAATTTATATGACCTTTTTTGACACATACGTACTGTACAATGTTGTTAACAAGTTAATAAATGTCGAATCAAATGGTAAAATGGCCTTTTTTATATGCTCTGTCTTGCCTGATTATAGCACAAATACAAGCTGAAATAGGCCCATTCGTTTTCTTTTCCCACAAAGAGCTTTTAACATCTATGGAACCTTTCCATTGCACGAAACATTCTTTAGTGGAAAATGTGTCTTTTATTATTATTATTATTATGTTCTTTACACTGAGAAAAAAAAAAGAAGGTTATTTTAAGAACTGTTCACTGAAAGGATCCCAGCCTTTTCCCCCCAGGTGACCCCATTTAAGATTCAAAATCTGTAAGTTTACCCAAAAATGGAAATTCTGACATCGTTTACTCACCCTCACGTTGTTCCAAACCGGTATGAATTCCCTTCTTCTGATGAATATAAAAGAAGATATTTTGAAGAATGTCGGTAACCGAACAACTGAGGCGCACCATTGACTTCCATAGTATTTTCCATACTATGGGAGTCAATGGTGCCTCAATTCATACAGGTTTAGAACAACTTTAGGGAGTAAATGATGACAGAATTTTCATTTTTGGGTGAACTATCTCTTTGACGATTATAGATAGGCTATTTTTTTTCTGCTCCGTGAATTATTTCTAAATACATTTTTAGAATGTAGGCCTGTATTAGCTTATTTTCCATCAGCAGGTTAAAGTTTACAAAAAAAGTTTTCACCCAAAAAAACAAAAACAAAAAACCCACACAGGCAGGCTGAATGAAAATGTAAATCGACTCTATCACCTAGATGGTGCTTATGGAACAACAGACATATAGTGGTTTCTCAGACCTCTGTACACAATGCAACGCTGCGCTTATAAACTCGGCGGTAAGATAAAAGAATATGCCATCAAACCATCTCAAGGCAGTCAGTTCCCTTTTCAGAAATAGGCTACATACTTTAATCCATTGTGTAATTTACAGGTTGTAAAACCTTACTTTTTTCCCACCATGTTTTCACACAAAATAAAACTGGAGGCTGTCTCTAACTTTGCTTAATGCTGGACAGTTTATTCTGTAAGAATAAATGCTGGACAGTTTATTTACTGCAAGTTTTTTAAATCCTGGTAATCAAAGACGGTTTTAATGATGATTCAAATATAAATACTAACCATACTAAACTAGACTGAGCCCTTTAGTGAGTTGAGAAACACTACAGGGGAACACAAAATGGTTTTTCAGAGTTATGAAACACCCCCTTTATTTTACTGTAAGCATGTAAAGAATGAACATAAATGTGACACTTTAATAAAATAATTTTAATAAAAAATAATTTACATCTATATTTGCATTTGTATTTTTGTTGTCAGATCTTTACCAAAGACGATAAACACCAATTGTTAATTCTTCTCAAAGTGTTAACAAATAGCTTAGGAAAATTGGTCATTTACGTTTGTCTGGTGAGGCATTAAGAGTTTATACGATAAGGTTTTGTGTGTTAGTTAACTACATTAGTTAACATAAACTAACAATGGACATTATCATAGCCTAATATTAATCTTTACCTTTACTAATACATTTTTTAAGATCAAAAGTTGCATTTGTTAACGTAGATAATGCACTGTGAACTAACATGAACAGAATGCTGTAGGAAAAAAATGCTCATTCTTAGCTTATGTTATAGTGCATTAAAATACCTTATTGTAAAGTGTAACCATTTTATTTAACCAAGGAGAATCTTGAAAGATTCTAACAAGTCAGTTATAGTTAGTTTTAAGGAACACGAGTTCATTATACAATCAGCAATACCTTTCTTTGTTCTAGAAATAGAAAGCGTTTGGCAATTTTATCCACAAAGGGTGAGAAAGTCTACAGAGTCATTGGGTAACTATGCTTTGTTTGTTTCATTTGGGCATGTGATGTACTTATTCTGGAGATTTTTCCCCAAAAAAAAAGAAAAAAAAAAGGCCCTGGGTTTGTAATCCTCACATTTCACGCCCCCCTGCCCAATCTGCCTCGACTGGGATAAAGCCTGCAGGTGCCGGGCCATCCAGAAGCTGACCACTTCTCCAGTGAGGATGTTTCCCCTACAGTTCCTCAGCCTGTTTAATATTGCTGTGCCCACAATCTTTGAAGAAAAAAAGAAGAAGCAAGTAGTCCAACATGA